>VBSM01002035.1:22597853-22608112 GCA_008086735.1 Cheirogaleus medius | reverse complement strand
TATCAAATAGATAATGACTTTCTTTTTTTTTTTTTAACTCACATTTTAATTAAGATATTTTATTAACTCCAAATTGTCATCTCTCCCTTCAGTAACTCTAAATTAGTGAGTTCTTTCTTTGAGACCATTGTTAATATTAAATATTTTTCTTATCTTGGGCCTGGTGACATTGGACTGGTTTGATTGATTTGTGTGTAGAACCTATTTCCTTTTTAAAATGGCCAGTCAGTAGTTGACCTCGTCCTGTTCACTGAAGGAGTTGACTGTCTGTAGTCGGTGGACAAACAGCTGATGGCCTCTTTTTTAGGGGAGTAAAATTGCAAATAAGGGTGATAAAGCTGTTCTCTAAAAGAGTCACTCTGTTGGCACTTTGTGCCTCCTTACACCAGAGGAGGGGAAAACAAGCTCATTCATAAGGGGATGAATACAAGGTCAAAGACTAGCTCAAGAGAGTCAGATGCTAATCTTCTTTCTCCAGGGGGGAATGCTTATTTCATATTTGCTTAAGAATGTCACAGCATATATTCCTAAAACATCATTCCTGGAGGAAGACAAGCCGTACTTCTGGCGGAATCATGTTACCCGATCACCTTCATTCAGTGCAAATTTCAGATAGACGAGCAGAAAACCAAGCCTTAGAACACACCTGTGAGACCCTTTGAATAGCGCTTTGTGGATGGCTTGCCCTTTATCTCTCTCCCCAGTGATGCTATCACAGCCTAACTGGCACTAACACAACTGTTCACAGCTGCACACAAGATGTTAGCAAGAGCACAATGTCAACCATTTGTCCTCCTGCGGTGCAGCTTAATTTATTTCCTCTGAGTGTGGAGTCTGACACTGTGTTCTAGCAAGAATCCAATCAGCAAATCTAAAAGACATGCAGAGGTCAGATGTAAGGGATGAGATGAGATTCTGCGTCTGACTCTTCTCTTGGCTATCCACCCCTGCCCCTTGAAGCCTAGCGAGTTGAGAACTCATCTTGATGGTGAGTTTGTTTTTAATAGACCCTGAGCAGGAAGTGAACTGAGGTGGAACAAATGTTCTCATTATTCAAGGGAGAACCATAGCCACACTTTAATTCTCAGCTGAATCAACGGATGACAGAATGTTCTTCGCAAGCCAATTCAATGCAATATGACGAAAAAATTAAAAAAAAAAAAAAAAAAAGAAAGAAAGGGAAAAAAAAATTTACTGAGTAACTACTGCCCACCAAGCAAATGAGCAGGGCCAAAAAAAGGCAATAAAAAGGTTTCATTTTCATCAGAATGTGAGTTTCATGTCTTGCTCCTAAGTGCCTTTAAAATGCCTGGCACAGTTCAGATGTTCAATAAATGTTGAATAAATGAATAAATAATGGACTCAGTAAATCAGTCTCATAAGCCAACCCAGGATAGATTGGTAGCAGCTGCCCAGAGTGCTGTACCAAGAAAGATCCCGAGGCGATATTTAAGCTCAGTGGGATTGTGACTTCATTGATTGGCGGTGTCTGTCAAGGGCAGGAGAGAAGTGAGATCAACTTTGTCATATATTCGTCTTTCTTGGACTAAACATAAGCGATACAGCTGCTCTTACTGACCCTCTCACCCTGACTTTCAAAAAAGTAAAAATAAAAATCCCTTCTTTCCTCCCGATTTCTGGAGCAAGCTAGGCGGCTGCCAGGGTCTAATCGGAAATGAAAATCTTGTGCACAAACGGTCCCCATCTCTTCCAAATCTATCTTCTTCCCCTACTCAGGAGAGAGGAGCTAATAGATTCTGGTCTGAGTGAATCAAACAGACTGCTCAAGGAAATTCCATTTGACTACCAATGTGCAAAGTAAAAGATCAAGCAAAGTTCAAAAAGTCTAGAGGTATAGAGTTTACATTTTCTTGATTTAGTTTGCATACACAAGATCCATCTAATCCTTAGTGGGTGGGAATACCGCTGAATAATAAATATGCTTGATTCATATGGTTTTTCTGCCTCTCGTGTGCATACGCACATACACTTTTTCTTTCCTTGACTTCACACTCGAAGTTTTTTTTTTTTAATTGTCCACTGCAGCTTGTTAAATACAAAAACATTAAAAGAAAAAAAATGTAAATCTCCCTCTCAATTAACTAGGTTGCCCTGTTACAATCCTCTATATCAAAGTTAGAGGACCAAGTTTTGGCATTACTCCCTGGCAGAAAATGATGCAAAACATATACTTTAGATGTTATCATGAAGTTTATAAAAGGACCCATCCAAACTGACCTAGGAGCTCAATGGGAGTGCCTTTTGTGCCAGTAATTTGGCAAAAAAGTTTTACTAACAGCCAACCTCTGGTTACAGAAGCCATGCCAATTTGCTGATCTTGGGGCAATTAGATCCAAAGATTTGGTAACAAAACACAGCCAACTTTTTTCTTTATACCATTCATTTGGTTTGAATTTGTGGTTTGATAAAGTACGTGTTACTTTATCAATGGGAAAAAATAATTCATATGGATAAAAGTAAAATACATATGGAGATATGTTTTTTTTTAAAAAGGCAGGGCTTCTGAAATGGCCTCTTTCTTTAAGGTTAGAACAAAATGAACCAAAATATTCAAAAGTGGATGTCTTCGAGTGGAATTGCAAGTAATTTTATTCTTCTTTAAAACTAAGCAAGCAAAATGGGAGAAAAGATGTATTAGAAGATGAAAGTAAGAAGAATGAGGATGATAACCAAGTTGTATAACAAGTTCTTCCTATAAAATTAATGTAAGTGACATAATATTTGATTTGATAAGATTGTCCTTTTTCCTAGTTCTTTTTCTGGATGTATTTGTTAAGTAAATAAAGATGGGGGGAAATCAGCTTCGTATATATTTAAATTAAGAAGCTTATATTTTGGGGGATTTTTGACTGAAACAAAAGGCAGAGAATCGTATCATGGAACAGAGATGATACTGGGGAATATAAACAGGAGTAAATCAAATTTGGTCCTCTGAATACGTACTTTTGAAAATTGGACAACCAAATGAATATACAACAAATATACAATTGATTCTCTGGTACACTAAGAAAAATGTTACATAATTCATTAGATGGTACGGTAGTAGATGTCAGAAATGTATTAAAATTTATTCTAAAGTTGCCAATGTTTTCACTTACATTTAAAAAAATATCACATGTAAGCATTGTTGCTCATAGCCCAAACCAATGGAAGCACAGAATCTCTTGGCTTCAAACGAGAGACAGTGAAGAAAAGGAACCTACAGAAAAATGTCAGACTAGAAAAAGACTAAATTTTACACAGAGCATCAATCTCAAGACCTAATTAGTGCCCCCTTGAAAACTAATTTTTTCAATTAGAGATCTGATTCAGTGCCAGAGGCATGAGAATGAATTTGCAAAATGTGCTTCCACCCACCTTTTTTGCTTGAGGGTTCCAGTAACAAGGAAATGTACCAAGAAAATAAAAATCCGTGACAGGTGAGCGAATCCTTGACAGGCCAATGAAGATGAAAAGAAAGTAATCTGTGTTCCAAAACCTATGGAGGGAGTTTTAAAGACCTCAGCAGACAATGGGTAAAAGGAGAAAAAAACCCTATCTGATGTGTGCTCAACTCCAAGCTATTCAGAATGGGCCTATTCAGACTTTCTAGGTATTGATTTGGCTCCAGGATTATCATCGGGGAAGATTAAATACCATTGTTGACGGGGCGGGATTGTACATTGGACTTTTGCTTTGGGTCCTCTCTGAGTTTTCCCTACTATTAGAGAAGGTAGACAGGTTTCTCCTTCTTTAGGGGTTTGGCTTGTAGGGCAGAAAACAGAATTTGCCTCCTAAGAACTCTCGCTGCCCAGCTTTTGTTTTCAAAAGTCTGTTCCTGGATTTGGCCACTGATATTTTTGGTCTCTGTTACTCAGAACTGAACCTAATTCTTACTGAGGTTGAAACTGCTACCAATCTGAATGAATGGTAGTTCGAAGTAAATTTAATTTGATTTTAGAGAAATGGTGTTGCATTATTTCTGCACACCAGAGTTTGGGAGATAATACCTATTCTTGTTCTACTAAATTCAGAAGAAGGTATAATGATCTTGGAGATGATCTTCATCCTTCTAAAATTTTAGTATGCATAAGAATCACCTGAAGAGCTTGTTAAAATACAGATTGCTGGGCCCTAGCCTAGAATTTCTAAGACAGCAGGTCGAGGTGGTGATGAGAATTACATTTCTAACACGTTCCTGCTACGAGTCCATGAACACACTTTTGAGAACCATTTGTTTAGACCCATTCTCACCTATCTAAGATAAAGGACAATTTTTCTTGTATTCCGTTTTAAATTTTCCATCTGTCCTGGACTGATGCTTTTGTAAAATATAATAAATTACTAGCAAAATGAAATAATGCAAAGGTAATATGAACACAAGCCCCATTTTAAAAATTATCATTTGCATTCAGTAGACATAAAATTACTCTGCGTATTGCTATAGAAGTTTCCAGAAGCTGACTCTGGTTTCAGTCCCTGATGACAATGACTGGTTTCAGTCCCTGATGACAATGAGACTTGAAGCCATGGCCCACCGTAACACTCCCAGCCCGATTAAGAAGCATTGGTTTAGAGGCCCTTGTGATTCTTTCTGTCATAGAAATTTCTGCAATAGGACCCAAAGACCCCAAGCCTAGGCCAAAATCCCCTATCCTGATAGTAACAGTCAGCAGTCTATTTTTCCTGGCCACACCGATCTAAAGGTGAGGATAGTGATTTGTTTTAGGGCTGGCTTAATGGAATGAAAAGCTCCCTAGCACTGTTCAAAGTACAGCCTCCCAGAGCAGCCTCCACTGACAAACTTTAAAAGGAAGAAGTTAGCGAACAAGCAACTGTTGTCAGATCCGCCTTCCCTACTATGGGATCTTCCTCTCTTTTAAAACACTATTGATCAATAACAGGCAATATGTTTTGACCACTGACTGCGTGCCAGGAGCAATGATAAATAGTTTATAATTAAATACATGTGTGTGCTTTACGTGTGTTTTCTCATTTAATTTCTCGACCACTTCGTGAGAGAAGGTGATCATCATCCTCGTTTACAGAGGAGATAAAAATGAGACCCAGGAAAGTGAAATGACTCGCACGAGATCCAGCAGCGGGAAGTGGGCATTCAGACCCAAGTCCAGAAGGCACCGGAAGACCCAGGCTTAACTCAGGACCCTGCCCCTCACCAGCTAAGGGTCTAGGAGAAGTCATTTTCCTCTTGTGGCATCATTGTGTTCTCATCCATAATTTTCTTTAAGAAATTATGTTCCCCGAGGGGTTACAAGACATTTGATAACAAATGGGTTCTGTGGGCAAATAAATTTAGGAAAGGCTGAATGGAATATCACCTTCTTTGAGATTCACGTTGGTTGCATATTAAAGGCTTTTCATGGGGCTCAGAACATGATGTCCCAGATGATGGCACCTGAGTGTTTTAAGCTGAAGGAAATTGAAAACAGTGCAGAAGCAGGAAGGTCTCTCTGATCTTCTCCCCAAAATGCCCTCCTGAAGCAGGCCCTAAAAACTAGAATTTCCCTTGCTCCTTCCTCCCTGAAGCAGGCCATAAAACCTTGGACCTTCTTCCTCCCTTCTCCCCTGAAGACCCTTATGTGACAAGTGTCCTGCCTCATGTCCTGAGGGAAGGAGAGTCATACTAGGATGCCAAGAGGAATCTAAACAAAGAGGCCTTGCTAAGCTCCCCCCGGTTTATTATCATTAAATCATAACCTTTTGCCTTCCGATCATACTTTTGCATAAATATCCATAAAAATACAGTTCTCCCCTGTTTGGGGCTTCATTTCTGAATCCGTAAAATTCATATTAAATGATGTTGTATTTCTGTTACCACCAACATATTAATACATCTATAAATGTATTTATATGAAATATATTTATATTAACAAATTTGCTTTGCTCTTTTTCATCTGTCTCTTGTTACAGGGGTCTCAGCCGTGAACCTGGCCATGAGTGAGGGAAAGATCTACTTTTTCTCTCCTACTCTGAAATACCCCATGGTAAAAAGTCAAAGTGGTTTTGACTTTATTTAACCTAGCATTTCCCGAAAGTCATCGATCAGAGAAACCCTTTTTCATACTTAATATCTTACCGAATATCTTAAATAACAGTGGATATTCGTGGAACACATTTCTGGAAGCAATCCCATAAGAATTCCAAAATTCTGTGAGTTCACAACTGGCGTTCCTGGTCATATAGAATAGGAAAAAGAAAAAGAAAAAAAACAACCTCAAAATAATAACAAAAACAATAATAATAGCTAAATCTGACGCTCAGTGCTATCATGAACTATGTGCTAAACTAGACACCCAGACACTATTCTAAATGCTTTGCATATACTAACTCATCTACTCCTTATAACCACCCTATTATAGTAATTATAAACATTATCATCCTCATTTCACAACTAAGAAACTAAAGACAGGCGCTGCAAAGAGGAATTATACGTCTCTCAAACTGGTCCTTTCACTGAGATTCTTCCTGCCTGCCCCAAGGAGAGTGTCAAGAATGAAACAGAAGTGAGTCCATTGATACTTTGTTGCCTCTCCTGCTTTATCCGCATACCAAAAGCACTCTACACGTGACTGTAATCTGTGCTGTTTAAAGTTTCTGACTCTCTTTTACTCCCCCTCTGTTTAGCCTGGCTCCTAGTCCTTACCCCCTTGATCCAGTTACAGACAAAAGCAGCCTTCAAATTAGGCCTATTAAGATTTGTTTTTAATGAGGAGATAATTCCTCTAACGACACAAGCCAGATTCGCCCGGGTATGATTACAAAATCAGGCCATCTCGCGTAGAAAAGCAAAGCAAAGCAGATTTTTTTGCCTTGTCTCCGGGTGATTTCAGCCAGCCTTAATTAACTTGATGCCACTTAAAAGCACAAAGCAAAGATGATATTTGGGACTTCTTCTGGGTAATGAAGCAATTACATGGCTCGGCTCTGCTAGGACGGCGGGAGAGTTTCTATTTCAGGGATTTGAACTTCTTAGAAGGCAAATGCTCAGATTCATAATATTAGAAATCACAGGGGGAAAGATGAATGCATTCTTTCGACCAGTGTGAGCTGTCTTGCTTTCATTGAATCCACTTGCCAACCTTCCTTGTTTTTCAGGAAGAAATGCCCCGTGTGACTGAATAAAAATGATCTGATCATTAGCCCCAAGCTTTTGGTGTCTCTCTGCACGCTCTTTATTTTCATTTTAGTTATAATAAATCATGTAAAAATAATCTTCTGCATGCGCACCTTCTAGAATGTTCTTCCCCAAAATCCTTTTTAGATATATTGACATCCTCTGCATATTCAGTTTGAAAGCCTTGGCTTAAGACATCTTTATCTGCACCTTAATAAATATTTAATCAGCTCTTTCTATTTAAAATCTACCTAAACCGTCCATTTTTACAATAATATGTAATAACAAGGAGAATTCATTTGAGCCAACATAGATTCAGTATTCCCGAGTATTTCTCTAAAAAGCCTCTTTCATCCCTCATCGTAGCAGGACAATGGAGAGATGTGATAAGCCTCCTTAAGGATTTAAAGTTGTTAAGCAACTTCAACTTGTTTTAAAGTTGTCTATGCAAAACTGAATTGAATGTGAATGTCAAGGAATGGCTCTTAACCACAGGCAGGGGATGTAAAAGAATCTTTTAGCAAGAACGACAATCGGAACACACACATGACTCTACACGTACCAGTAGAACTGGACAGAGCAGCCAGACGATGTATTTGTTCTGTATCAACATGGCAGAAACCATCATGTAGCATTTGGGGAGCCGAATGCATGAATCACCCCCAAATGCCCGAAACAGAAGGTCAAGTCTAACCTGCCCTGGACACCAGCCCCGTGTTGACACATGCAGCCACACACACGGGACTCAGCACGGTCACTTCTAGAAAGCAAGTGTCCAATAAGTGTGTTCCACTTTCAGTTCTTTTTCTTCCCCTGATACAGCCCTTTTTGCACGCCGTTCTGGATTTCTAGAACTCTCTTTACCCAGACATTCCTAGGGCTCACTTTTCCACTTTTCCTTTTTTCAGCCCAAATCAATCAGGGCAGCTTCCCCTGAGCACTGTTTCTGAAGCAAATCTACCCAAACCCTGATATTCTCCACCTCCTCTCCTTGTTTATCTTCAGACATAACACTTATTTGATTTATTCTTGTATTCTTTTTAAGACCTTACTCCTTATTATAGTGTATGATCTTTGAGGGCGCAGAAAAAAAAAATCCATCTTGTCCACTGCTGTATCTCCTATCCATAGAGAATGTGATAAAATAGACATTTTATGTTTTATTTGCTTGGAAGAATGTATTTTCTTGCTCATATCTCATTGGCCATTTTGATTTTCATTTCCTAGTAAAAATTGCCCTCCCTGGTGGCCAAAGTTGAGTTTTATTTGGATCCCAGTCCCATCCTTTAATAAATCCCTTCGCCTTCTTTCCCTCATATATTTTGAGTGTGATTTTACTCACTGCCTCTCAATGCGTGTTGTAGGTAAAGAAGTTGGAAAACTCTATCCTTGGAGACTCCACTTAATATTTCTCCCAGATGAACTTACTGCCTCACAAAGGGACTCTTTGTCTTTTGAATTTAACCGGCTCTTTGTCTAGGCTGGTATCCAGCACCACAGGAGTAAAATGTCTATGCTCTCTATTTAATCAACATTTTATTCTTGGCTTGTATTTCAATGGCGGGGGGCTGGGGAGGGAGATGAAACAGCAATTCAAATGTCATTGTAGATATATTTTTTGGTCGCTTTTTAATTCCTGGTCTGTGTTATGTGAATCCCAATAATTTAAAATTTATTTGCAATCTGTACAAATCCCTTGGAGAAATGTGCTATTCATTTGCTAAAAGACACAACAGCTGTGCACCCTGACACCAAAACCAAGATTGTCCCTCCCACAACTAAAGAGGTCATTTTATTACATTCAGCTCTTTTTTTTTTTTTTTTTACTAAGTCAAAATTGTGAGACTCTATTGTTCGTAGACAAGTGGTTCCCAAAGTGCATTTTATGGAACACTAATGTATAGCAATATTTTGGTAAAAATGGTTTCAATGGGGCAAAGAGTTTGAAAAACCCAGTATTAGCATCTTAATAGCTTTGAAAAGACCTATTAGAAAATCAACTCACTTAATTTAGTTTAACTTTTGGCAGTTCCTCAATTGATTTAACTGTAGAAATGGTTCCCAAATGGTGGTTCCCCAAACCACTAGAGAACTTGTTAGGAATACAAATTATTGGGCACCACCCCAGATTTACAGAATCCAAAACCCTAGAGGGGAGGGGAGAAGAGGGTCAGCAATCTGTGTTCCACAAGCCCTCCAAGTGACTTTGGTGTATGCTGAAGTTTGACAACCACTACTTTCCGTCACTAGCAAGCGTCTGTCCTTGGGCAAGTCATGTCGTCTCTCTGAAATGCAACTGCCTCATCTGCAAAATTAGTAAGAATTGGATTAAGTCCACCCTAAGCTGCCTCCTGGTTCACTCCAGACTGTGGTGGAGCGCCTTCTCCTTTCCGTGAGAAATAACGCCTTTCAGTTGGCCTTGAACGGAGTATTAAATCAAGTTCAGGTCAGCCTTAAGTTCAAGGAAGTGTTTTTGCTATTTCTGAAAAAATAGGGAAAGAAACGAAGGAAAGCATGGCAAGTTGCCACTGTTAAAACGAATATCTCTAAATGGAAATTTCGCATTTTCCCCTGCTAAAACACATCTGCAACCAAACAGAATTTGAAAAATAGTAAAATGGAGTAAAATTTCTGCAGAAAAACGAACGAATCAAAACTAACATCTGTTGAACTCTTCTTTCAAAAAAAAAAAAGTCAGGCCAACACCATATTATAAACCATGGTCAGTATTCATTCATTCCCTTTGTCATCCCACTTCCAAAAACAAGGAAAATAACAAATTTTTAAAAAACAACATAAAAACAATTTGCATTGACTTCATTGTAACAGAATGTAAACCAAAACACATCTTTGAAGTTCCCTGCACAGATGGATTGTCCCAGCTCTCCCATGGTAAACGCTAAGCAAAAAAGTGACTGTACCACAGGAAGCTGAGGAGACCACAAATATCCAACGCCACGGAGATGGCCCAGAACTGCCACCGATGAACATCAAACACGTTAAGCCAATGCATCTATCTGAAGAAGTCCATTTCTGAGTCCTCTGAGGAAAGTCCTTTTCATTCGAACTTGTCAGTAGGTTCTTAAAGTATCAGCAATAGGACTTGCTCTCCTGAGCTCATGTT
>VBSM01002035.1:22560962-22575349 GCA_008086735.1 Cheirogaleus medius | reverse complement strand
ATATATATTTTTAGTTGTCCAGCTAATTTCTTTCTATTTTTAGTAGAAACCATGTCTCGCTGTTGCTCAGGCTGGTCTCAAACTCCTGATCTCGAGCGATCCTCCTGCCTCAGCCTCCCAGAGTGGTAGGATTACAGGCGTGAGCCACCCACCATGCCTGGCTTTTTTCTGTTTTTTAATGCATGTATCTCTTTCCAACATACCTTATAATTTTCTTATTAGGTTTATTGTTTATCTGTCCCGCCTCACTGGAAGGCAAGCTCAGTGATGTATCTCAAATGCTTAGGACAGTCTCCGACACGTGGTAGAGGCTCAATAAATAGGTTTAATCAATCAATTAACGAGCTACATGCCATTATTTCATTTATTATGAATAACCCTTTAAATTCACAAGGTTCTCCAACTCACCTTGCAGAGGTAAAATGTTTGTTCTCTTCTCTAAAGCTTTTCAAGTATGGGCTAGATTTTCACCTCTGTCTTCTTGCCCAACAACAGGGGACTAGATCAAATGACCTCCTGAGACCTGTCTGGCCCTTAACATTCTAATTCAATTCCACTTAAATGTCCTAAAAGCAATTTGTGGAGAATTTCTTTTCCTCCTCCTCTCTCCTGATTGGAGTGCACATTTATCTAATTATTTCCTTGGTAGATTGACCCGGCTTTAAAGGAGCCTGGTGTCAGCTCCCATGTGTTTTTTTCTAAGCACTCACTTTATAAAACTAAGAGACTAAAGACTCAGCTCTCTAGGGAATTAAATTGCATTCAAATAAGATTAAGGATTTTTGACTCACAAAAGCAGGACAATCAGAGGCTGAGAATTGTTCAATTGTTCAATTGTTCAGCAAACTAATCCGGACATGTTGTTCACAATGGGACTCTCAGAATTGGTCAGAGAAGAAAAATGCCTGGGAAGGGATGGGCGGGCTGCACTGAGTTAGGGAAGCCTTCTTCCTTCTAGGGCTGAAACCTCGTCCCCCACTTCCTAGATCGTGATATGTTTAGCTTCTAAATGCACATTTGACTGTGGCCCATTATCTTCCCACTGAACTCAGGGAGAGCCTTAGATAGGTCTTTTTTTTTTCTTCCTGAGACAGAGTCTCACTCTGTTGCCCGGGCTAGAGTGTCGTGGCATCAGCCTTGCTCACAGCAACCTCCAACTCCTGGGCTCAAGCGATCCTCCTGCCTCAGCCTCCCGAGTAGCTGGGACTACAGGCACGTGCCACCACGCCTGGCCTTAGATTAAGTCTTGAAAGCCAGGCATGGTGGTTAATTCCTCTAAACAAGTACTGGATTGGTGGGAAAACAATATTAATGTGGATCAAAGGAAGTTTGCCTGTCATCCCTTGGTTTGGAGCAGGATTTCTTAACCTCTTATGGACCATGAACTCCTTCTCGGAATAATGTTTTTAAAAGGCTATAACAGAGAGCATAAGAGTGCAAAGAAAACTAATTATGCTGAAATACATTTGTCAAAATATTTTTCTCCAAAACAGGTCGGTAATATGTATATTTATTAACACACTGAATATTAAGGGCTAGTAGTAGGTCTGATAATTACTGCAACTTTAAATTGCTGATGAGTTTAAATGATAGTCTAA
This sequence comes from Cheirogaleus medius, assembly GCA_008086735.1. NCBI lineage: Eukaryota > Metazoa > Chordata > Mammalia > Primates > Cheirogaleidae > Cheirogaleus > Cheirogaleus medius. The sequence goes on along the minus strand of VBSM01002035.1, from coordinate 22,573,751 downwards.
AGCATCTCAGCAACTCTAATGCGATATGGAAACATTTACAATTTATAGAAGTGTTAAAGTCACTGTTATAGCTACTACTATAATAATATAATGTTAATAATAATAAATATAATATGTAATGAATTATATTATATTATAATAATATTATTGTATTATAGGTTTGCTACCTACATTTGTAATTGAAGGAAATGCTAAATTTCAGTTAGATGTGAATAAAAATAATGATGTCATTATTCTTCCCATTCAAGTTCAAGGATGCGCCCCAATCTCTCTACCCCGGGTTGAGAACTCCTGATACAGATATCGGAGTTAACAGAGCCCTCGGAGCCTTCTCGCTAAGCCGCAACCCCAGCTTCACCGTGAGACGCCTGTGCTTGCTGACATTTGCCCCAACTATTCCCAATCCACCAAGAAATGTTCTTGTTGGCTCAGGTCAACAATGAGAAAGCTCGGAAAGTTGGAAAAGTATCAGTCCCTGCCATGTGCGTTTTATGCTTAATGAAAAAGCCTCTTTAGGCTGGCGAACAAAGGGCCCCATGTTGCCATAACAGAGTAGTAAAAGTTCTGGCTTTGGGATGACCCACTTGTCCTGATGAGCCCAGGACTGTTTCTGTGTTAAAAAAGGAAGTCCTATACATGCTCCGGGAAGCCCTGGGTCACCGGCCACCCTCTGCTAGACTGCTTATTAAATATCTTCAATATTTCCCCTGCCTGGCTCTCAAGAACTTGCCTGAGATCTCAGCAGCCCCTCTTTGTACTGACAGGTTAGGGAGCTCCGAGGGAAGTGAAGAATTGGAAAATAACCGGACCCTGCTAGATAATTCACCCATGATTTGAGCATAGGAATAAGTTTTTTAAAGAGTTTAAATTCGTGCACAGAAAGTCTCTAAATCAAGGGTTGCAAAGTCCTGTGGATTGGCCGAATGTGGCCAGCAGATGAGTGTTTTTGAATGCCCAGGAGTGTATAACGATATTGAATTCAAAGACTAAGCCGAAAAAAAAAAAATATGTTGGTTCATTACAGCTTTCCTCCACCCGTCAATCTTGTCCTACGTCTCGCTTGGACATTTGGAATTCCAGCTGTTCCTTGGAGACGGTCAAGTTCGAAATCCTGTTCTAAGTACGTATAATTCACGTGGGCCGATACCCACACCGCCCGCGACTTGAGCTATGTTTCTGTTTGGTGTTGAGAAAGGGATATGCAAAGCTCCGTCCAAAGATAGCCAATTAAGATTAATTAACCATTTCCCCAGACTTACACAGGTCTAATTAGATTTGATCCATCTTTAATTGTATTACCAATGAGCACATTTTGATGAGTATTTGAAGTCTCCCTCACTTCGCAGTAGACAAATGCTCATCTCTTCCCCTTGGGCTTTTCTTCCCCTCCCTTTATTTAAGGGATGGGGTGGTGGCTCGTCACAAAGAGCCTGTGTTCTCCCTACATCTTTGTGCCACTAAGGAAAGCCCATCTGAGAGCCGGGGATGGAATCCAGGCCACTGGGGAAGCTCTGGCTTTGGGCCACCTCCCCGGATTATTCATGGAGAGCCAGGGTTGCTGAGTGTCCAGCCACAAAGATCCAAAACCAAGACCAAGGGGGAGACGCTGACCTGAAATAACTGCAGAGACTGCCACCGGCGCCAGGGACTTGGAAGTGACATGGAACCACATGACTGCAGCTCAGGTCCAGGTTCCCCCTGACCCACTACCCAGAGCTCTTGTGTTAACTATGAAACAAGCCCCCAGTAGAGACGCCGATGTCTCTCTGACTCAGTGTAGACCTGGTGTCCTTTGAGTCATTCTGCTCAGCCCCCCTGCTAGAGCTCTAGAAAGCATTGGCATTTTCAGCATAAACAGCAACCCCAACCTCTAATTTCCCCTTGCTGCACGCTTATCATTACCCTATTGGTGTTAAGCTGATTGCATGTTTTCAGCGTATTTAGTGAGTACCCTATTATGCACAAAGCATGGTGAGAGTCCTGGTAGTGGGCTACGGAGGTGAACAGGACACAGAGCCTGATTGTCAGGCAGGATAAGTTTCATGTGGAGCCAACTTGATATTGGCCATTGGAAGGAAAGCGTCCAGAAGAATTCTATGGCTTTGGCGAGAATCAGCGGGAGAGAATGTTGTGATCAATCTACCCTGACATCGTCTACCCTGACACAGCACGGGAGGGTGGTATAGTGTCCCTCCCTGACCAACAGCCTCAGAAGGGAGTAACACTCTTGAAATCACCTGCTTGTCTGTAATTACATACCGAACGGAGAGAAATAATCACTACAATTTACTCCGTACCAAATACATGCAAGACGTTAGGGTGGCGTGGCTTAATAAGCATTTACTCTCATCTCTTAAGAACCCTTGGCACCGCCTCATCTTGGTCACTAATAACTATTTTTAAACCTGGAATGTGACCTGCGTGGTCTTCAAGGTTATCCCAACTTCAGATGCAAAGATAACCTCAAACGCTCGCGTTTCTATAGTGTGGGATCCGAGAGAGAGGTATGTCAGCAGTCAGAAGACTCGATGCTCATAAGTCACTGGACTTTTACAGCCCCCAGTCGCATTGGGGAACAACGTGATGATCTCTCAAGTCCCTTCCAATTCCGCAAGTCCCATCTCATTTCATGAACGTGTCGATGGACTGAACACAAGCAGGTGACAGAAAACGACCCTTCCCCCCTCCATAAATATCCAAGAGCCCTGACTGTTTGCTGTCACCCCGAGAAAGGACAGGGATGCTGTCAAAGTGACCCCCACAAAATCCATCTGGGTAGGTTTTGGAGTCTCCTAGGTTCGGGGAAGATACAGGCAGGAAGGCTGCCTCGGGCACAATGACCTCAGTACAGAGAGTAAAACGAGAGAGTTATTTGTCTCTAGCAGTTGTGACCAGGTCACTGAAGGTATGTGAGCAGAGTATGTTCTGATAAAGGCTACCAAATTCTTAACGCTTTTAATTATGTTTGGGGCACCCAGCGTTATAGAGACAGCTGAGTCGGCATTATTGGAAACCTTGTCAGTGACTCGGCCAGCCAAGGAAGCTCTTGGGAAAGTTTGCTCATTTCTTTATCCAGTCTGTTTGTCCATCTACGTAATTTTAGGAGTGTCCTTTAGAACAATCCAAGAGCCGCTAATCCTAACAAATAATAGCCTTTTAATTCCAGACTCTCCTTCCTCACCTAATAGTTGGACGAGAAGATAGTGAGGACGCTTCTAGTTCTATTTTTTAACCTTTCTAAAAAAATCGTTTTGCAGAAATACGGGGGCATTGGATATGTGGAGGCAGGAAGATACATATGTTCATTTTTTCAGATGACCATTCCTTAGGTAAACTGTGTTGGGAAAAAACACAATAAAACTTAAAAACCTAGAGGATGTTATTTTCCTTTTTATTGATTTGATTTAATTTTTTGCATATTTGTATTTTAGCTGAAACAGCAATTCCTTGGGTTAGATCAAAATAGTTTTAAAATCTATAACACTCTAAGCTTGATATTAAATTTTGTGGGTTAGAGGAAAGGAATTTTCATCACTTAAAAGGTAACTACTTACATTCTAGGTGACATAGGAAGGGAAAACCCAGAACTTTCTTTTTGTAGAGTCACACGTTGGTATTTGTGCCGGGGCAGCAGTTTGTGTTCCAGAACATCAAGGATAAGGAGAGGTTGGCCTATGATGATGTGTCACACCTCGGGACCCAGTGGTCTGCCATTAAAAGACAACCCCCTGGTGTTCAAATGTGTCAATCAAGCATAAGGTTTGGCTCCCCCAAGAAAACTTTGCAAGAAATAGTGTCTGAGGCAAGGACACAGTTTTTATCTCCCTGATCTTAACATTCTGCTCAGCTCCCCAGCTGATAAGAACCTGGCGTAGCTATCCAAAGAAGAACTAAATGGGCTAGGGTCATCTGGGGGGTCCTTCTGTAGGCTCCAACCCAATGCACAAGCCTCTGCTTGCATTACATGGTTTTGTTTTTTCTTTTTTTGGAAGACAGGGTCTGTCTCCCAGGCCAGCGTACAGTGGCATCATCATAGCTCACTGCAACCTCAGACTCCTGGGCTCAAACAATCCTTCTGCCTCAGCCTCCCGAGTAGCTGGGATTATAGGCATGCGCCACCACACCAGCTAATTTTTGTTATGTTTTGTAAAGATGGGGTCTCACTCTTGCTCAGGCCCGTCTCAAACTCCTGGCCTCAAGCGATCCTCCTGCCTCGGCCTCCCGGAGTGCTAGGATTATAGGTGTGAGTCACCGCGCCTGGACTGTAATACATATTCTGATGTCCCATTAGCCAAAGCTCAGTGTGGGAGGGGACTTCACTAGGGCATGGAGGTAGGAAGGCATGATTCGTCATGGGCCATAACTGCAATAATCCTCCACAGTAGGCGAGGGGAGATGGCAGAACAGAATTTTTTATAATTAACCTTCATAGCCTGGTTAAAGGAACAGAAGAAGTAGGTTCCAAGACTTGGATGCTGCCTCTGGTTTGGCTTCTGAAAATACTAGGGAGAATGATGCAATCATTTCCTGCACACATAGTGAGGTCTTCAGCCTTGCTACTGAACACTGGCTTGCTCAAAACAAACTGGGTTTTCCCAAAACATTCACTTCCCTAAGCCAGTCTAGGAACAAAGTGAGTACAGGCTTCTATTTTCCTTGATTACTCATTTCTGATGGTCTGAATTAGTTTCCAGATATTTCTAAAAGCACCTGTTATGCATAGTTAAAACACAACAAAAACTCCTTTTTTCTTGAGTGAGGTCACGGAGTGCTATTGCCGTGAGCAGAAAGAAAGAAGTCAAATGTTTTAAGAATCAATAATTTAAAAAGCAAACAGAGGTGGCATCCATGACCCACTTCTGGGACTTCAAAATGGAGAAATGGCCTCAGTTTACCCACCCACCTCAGCAGTCCAGCCACGGAACGGACATTCTAAAACACACTTGCTTTTCAGACATTTGTCAAAGAGACCATGTAGAAGACCAGAGAATTGCAAAGTTGGAAAGAATCTCAGTAGTTTCCCTTTGCTGGTCAACTCGTGGTCTAAATTATTTAAGACAGATGGACCATTAGGTTTTTTGAAAGTCTTACACTGATGTCTGCCTATTGTCAAATTCCTCTCCCCCCCGACACATCCTTTTTTTTTTAATGATATAATAGAAATTGTGATCTCTGGCTCACTCGATCTGTTTCTAAATCTGCACAAGATAAATGGAACCTGGAAGTATTTTAGAACGTGGCCAAATCCATACAGATCTCAGCTGTCCATGTGCGAGAGAGAGAGAGACAGAGACAGAGAGAGAGAGAGAGACAGAGACAGAGAGAGAGACAGAGAGAGAAACTCATGCATACACTGCCTACCTTCCATAATCAAACTAGTCATTTAATATACATGTGCCTCATCTAAAATTGTCCTCATGTGTATAATAATATGAGCCACAAGTAATGCTCATTGTGTGCTTATTGCGTGCCAGGCAGTGGACTAAGTGCCTTAGAATTTGGAATTTCAGCACAGATATTGTGTGTCAGACCGGGTTCACACTGGACGGTCAGCTCACCAACAGATGAGGGAGGAATTGAAAGAGAAATTCGAGCCAATACAGCAGCTGATGGGGACCAGGCAAACATCAGTCCTATCGTTTTATGGCAACACGGAAAGCCACAGGGCAGGAAGGAGATTGTTGTGCTTCTTAGACTTGTGAATGTCTTTCCCCCCAAGTGTATCTGAACATGCAAACTTTTGCACACAATTGCAAGGGAAAATTGCACACAATTGCAAGAGTCTCACAGAGACTCTGCAACCTAATCGTGGGCTCCTTGGACTTCTGGATTAAGAAAGAGAGAGAAGGAAAGAGAAGGAGGCTGATTCCTATGAGAAGCCGTCTGTTGGCACACACTTGACGTGCTTATCAATATATCTTCACTGTGGCCGTGAAAGACGGGCGTGTGGTCCCCATTTGGCGATAAGGGAACCAAGATCCCTGAAAAATTAAACATCTACAGAAATCACACAGGAAGCAGGTAGTAGGCAAAATTCAGGGTTGCATCTTCCCATCTTCACCTTCTTAGCATGAGGATAAAATAGAGTTTGAGAGACTAAAACACACCAGGGAAAGGCAATTTCCTAAGAAGTCATTGATATTAGCAACCACCCAAGTCTCCAACACTAGTTACGGTTGAACATATCATGATTCATCCACACAATGGAATACTATGCGGCATTAAAAGTCATACTTTTGCAAAGTATTTAATGACATGTTCACGACAGCTAGGTCACAGAGCAGGATTTAAATATGAACATTCCGCATAGTCCATATGGTCGTGCCTCACTTAACGATGGGCATATGTTCTGAGAAATGTGAGAAATGCATTGTTAGACAATTTCGTCATTGGGAGAACAACACAGTGGGTACGTACAGAAGCCTAGATGGTGTTGTTCTGAGGCTCCAAACTTATACAACATGTTACTGTTCTGAATACTGTAGGCAATTGTAACACAGTGGTGTGTGTTTATGTATCTAAACAGAAAAGGTACAGTAATAATACAGTATTATAATCTTATGGGACTGCCTTCTATATGTGCTCTGATGTTGACCAAAATGTTATTATGTAGCACATGACTGCTACATATACAGAGAAAACTTTCACAGTGGAAAAGAAGTGATTTCTGTCTTCTTATTAATTCATCTTTGCATTACAATGGCCACTTATTATTTTTATAATCAGAAAATAGTCAAGATTTTTTTTAGTTGAAGTATAACATTATACTTGGACGTCCAATCTCTCTTCTAAAGCACAGAATAAGGATGCTAGAAAGGACTGTAGCATTACCCCTTTTTAATGATGGGTAAACTAAGGCCCCAACAAACATGGCCTAAATTTAAACAAGGGCTTGCACAAAATTGGTGACAATGTTGTATGCATAGTTATAGTCTTTTATTCCCCCTTTTTATGTGCCTTATGGAGGAATACAACCTTATCTGGAAAAAATATATTCCCACACTGAAGCAATGTTTTGAATCTCTGTGGTTACCATGTATATATGTGAAATGTAAAGCAGGGCTCTAATTAGAATGACAGATTGCACCGGCCCCTGCAATCCGCCCGTCTTCTGTCCTTCCCTGCTGTGGTCTCCCAGTGCATCTTGCCAAGGGGTTGGGGCACGTGACATCCAGTTTCACCCCACCCGGGATTTGAAACCAAGAGAGCTGAAAAAAAACAGCTTCCATTTTGGAATGCAATTTACTGAAAGTGGTTCCTTTATAGGAATCTCCCTCTTGTGTTTCCTTTCTAGAGCCAGAGGCAGCCAAACAGCAAAACACCCAAGTGGCCCAACTTCCCCACTAAAGAGACTTCTTCTGGCAGTGGCTACAGTGGATGGATTTCAGCCTCTGGTGCATATTCAAATATGTGTACATTTGTTTCCCTAATTGCCATAAATATTTACATTGTCCTTATCGGTAGATTATATTATATATTTATTTAGAGCTATCATTTACAGTGCTCTCCTCTAATTGGGAAATGAAGCAGCTGCTTGGCACTTAAAAGGAACATGTCACGTCCCCTTTGAGTGATCACTTAAAGGGAGCAGGGATTATAAGTATTTACTTTAGGGTTTCTAAAATAGGGCTGACCAGTTCTAGGCAGAATGAAAATGATTTCTTGGGACTCTTCTGCTACAATAGATTATAGATACATTTGGGACTAGAGATGAATGGAAGAGCAGCTACTTGGAATTAAATGGTATTTGTCACCAATTTAAATGGGACTGGGTAATGGTGTAGCCGGTTTCAGTTTGAATTGTGCTATTTACTCCTTGCTGTGGGGTATGTGACGGTGATTATGCAAATCCGAGGGGTCTTGCCTTGATTTGCTAACTAGTTTACCAGGAAAATCTCATCAAAATTGATTGTTTATTTCCAAAGGAAAAAAAAATACCTCTTTTAAGTTACTTTTGCCATTCATTAAAATTCTAAAAATAAAAAATAAAATGTCTAATGGTTTTTAAACGGCTGATGGGTATTATATGAATGATATTATACACCAATGTATATAAAAAAGACTTAAAACCAAGTTAGTATTTTTTTTAATTAAGCTGGCTATAAAGTCAACATTTCTGCTTGCATTTACCTATAGGAACTATAAAATATATGAATATTGGCTCTTTCTGGCTCTGCCCACGTAAAAAATGTGTTGTTTATATATGAAAAACTGACTACAGCTTGCAGGGGGGAGAAAACTTAAAATGAGTTCACACTTAATGTAGCTATGTTAATAGAAGAGAAAATAGCTGAGTTTACGAATGCCATATCTAGTTAATAGTGCGCAAAGTTTAATTGCAAAATCATATATGAGTAGTTTATTGTACACAAAATGTGGCTAGTTAAAAAAGATTTTTTTAAAGCATAGCAGATTTAAGTAGATCCGTACCCACGTTGCTTGCAAATCCACCATCATTATCAAATTATTTCGCATTATCTTCAAGGGGAAATGGTTTTGCACCCAGTGGTAAAGCATAGTTTAGCACTCTACTTTAAAGGGGGGTGGGGGTTTGTATGTGAAGTGCGGAAATAGCTCACCACTTTAGTTCATGGTATTAGACATTTTTGAATAATAGCCAAAGAGTTCTTGTCAGTTTCAGGAATTAACTGAGTACATACTTTCACTTTTCAGAAGTGGGGCTGAATCAAACTCTTCACAGAATGAGATTTAAGTCTGTGTCACAGATTCCAGAAATAGCTTGAGGGCTCTTTTTAGAATTTCCACACACTGGGAATGTTCAAAAGAAGTCAATAAAACTTGACTCTGGAGCCAAGCTGTCAGAGTGGGAAAACGACCCCTTAAAGATTACCAACAGAAAAGACAGTCATGTTGGACTTCAGATAGTGATGGAGAAACAAGGAACAGGGCGTGGCGTAGTGGTTACTAATGGGGCTTCCAACAAGTCAACAGACCTGGATCCAAAGCCACCCTCTTCTTGCTTAGGTTGTGCCCTGGGACAAATCAGGCAATTTCTCTCAAAGTGATTTGTCTTATCTCTGCAATGAGTGTAATAACACCATGTTACCTACCCTTGAGTAGGTAGCGTTGAATGTGGTTGTAAATGACATTTGTTTCTGGGATTCTCTGCTTAGTATCTCTCCCTCTTCTAGACATTGACTTCCTTTAAGTCAAACTCCAGGCTCTTTCAGGAGGTGAGGAGGCTCACCACGACACTCAAGTGTAGAGGACTTAAGGAACTACATTTTCTTGGTTCAGTTTGCAGTGACCAAGCCTAAGGAAATCACTAAGCCAGAAGACAAATTTTTTGTGGGGGTCAGGACTTCGTGGAGTCGAGGTACCTGATTCATGGAATTAATAGTTAGAAGGTTGCTTGTGATCTCTGAATCAGAACAGAGGGCACCGTCTCTGTGCTCTGGCTGGGTGTTTGATAGAGGCCGGAGACTCACCCCAACTCCACCGTGACCTGTACCTTTCCGGTGGTTGAAAACTTTGTACCCACCAAATACCAGGACTCTCTCTCTGCCTTGAGAGAATCAAATCAACTTCATGTTCTTATTAGAAACCACATGGGTGCACACATGGGGGAAGGGGAGAGAAGGCAGCTAGTGTTTGTTAAGAGTCTATTATAGGCCAGGCGCGGTGGCTCATCCCTGTAATCCTAGCACTCTGGGAGGCCGAGGCGGGAGGATCGCTCAAGGTCAGGAGTTCGAAATCAGCCTGATCAAGAGTGAGACCCTGTCTCTACTAAATAGAAAGAAATTAATTGGTCAACTAAAAATATATAGAAAAAATGAGCCGGGCATGGTGGCGCATGCCTGTAGTCCCAGCTACTCGGGAGGCTGAGGCAGGAGGATCACTTGAGCCCAGGAGTTGGAGGTTGCTGTGAGCTAGGCTGATGCCACGGCACTCTAGCCCGGGCAACAGAGTGAGACTCTGACCCGCCCCCCCGAAAAAAAAAAGAGTCTATTATATCCCGGACACCATTTGGGTGAGTTGCACGTGTGAACTCAGATATTCTCATAAAGGCAGTATGAGGGAGATACATCACACACATGATGTGCCCATGCTTGTATGCAATTTGAGAGCTGAAGGCTTATACATATGAATATTCAGTAATACACATACACATCAGTGACAGGAAAACAATTCAGGGGTCAAAGATCAGAAATGTCCTATTTGTATCAACCTACGTGTCTTCAATACACACTGGTCTCGTACCCTCCAGAACGTTCCACCGCCTTGGACAGTTCCCAGTAGATCTGCATATTGGTCCCTCTGCCTAGAATCCCGTCCCAACCCTGCCTCTCCCCCACGCCATTTCACCGGTCAAAATCTTCCTATGGTCCAAGGCCCAGGGCAGATATTATCCTTCCTGAAAAAGTCTCATTGATTCCTAGATGTCTCAGAATTTAGCTTCTCACCTTTGTTTTCCGAATGCCCCATGGAGAACACTATTAGGTTTTTACAATAGTAATTTGTGCAAGTTTCTCCTCCTTCCTTAGCCTACACAGTAGACATTTGTGGGTTCTGACCTCACAGCATCTATTCTCCCTTGTTTGGGTGTCCGTATCCTGAGTTTCCTTCGGGCAACTCCCCCTGAGCGATGATGCTCCATCCCCATGGTCAAGTTGGAGCTGTCTCTACCCCAGCTCTAGGATTGGGCACCATGACCCAGCCTCGGCCAATCAGAGCACCCTCTCCTCTGAACTCGGTGATTGGCTCATGACTGGGTCCAGGACCCAATCACAGCCAATCAGAGATAATCCCTGGACTTTTGCAGGAATGAGCAAGAGAAAGGAGCTGGGAGAAGGAGGAATGGGATGTCCTTCTCTTTTCTTTTTTTTAAAATGAGAACCAGGAGATACAAAACCTGGAGTCACCGTACAGAGAAAGCCTGTGTAGGAGGGATGCAGACACAGAGGAAATCAGAGTAAAAAGACTCAAAGAGGCCAAATCCTGATGACATTTGCTTGACACCTCTTGGCTTGGCCAGTGCTACCCCCGATTTCCCACGTATACGAGCTGATACGTTTCAGTTTCCAGATACAACCAAAAAAATCCTAAACTACAGCTATTTAAAAGAGCATCTGGCTTTCTAGGAACTCATTACAGAATCCTTGCAAACTGACATCTGTCCATGGGCCAAGGTCCTAGGACTAAAATCAAGCAATCAGGTTTACCTTCTTCCATTTGGTTTTAAGACAGTACTTAAAATGCGTTTGCTGAAGACAGAACGTTATGTTCTCCTCTATCACATGACATGCGTGTGGTTCAACAATGCACGAGGTAGCAAGGGCCAAGCCTGACGTCTTCAAGGTGTTGAAAACTCACGATGAGCCTGCTCATTTATCAACCCATCTGCTCAGCTTCTCTCCTAGGTCGTTTGTCAGTTTCTTTGGGGGGGCGGAAAATGTTTGGGATACTGACTCTGTAGGAAAAATAAGATTGGGATTTTCCTTTCCAGTGTCCTGTTACTTTCCTTTATCCAATTTGATCTTTTCCTGGGCATTCTCCTCCCACAATGGTGGAGTCATTTTTTGGTGTATCCGAACAGCTCCCTGCCATTCCCTTAGCGTTCACCTAACCCAAAGCGATGGAGTAATAGCAGCCATGCTTGGGATTTTCACAGCCCACTGGACCAAAGGTGGGAGCCTGGGAAGTGAGTTGGGTCATTCCCACCCCCAGACTCCCAAGGATCTGGAGTTAGAGACAGAGACAGAGAACAGAAATGAGGTTGGAAATACGACATGTGGCCTTGAGATCTTCCCCACCACGTGGAAAGAGGAGCAGAGAATGGGAGTCTAGTGAGAGGCAGAAATGAAGCAGAGGTGGAGAAGGAGAACTCCCTGGTGACTGCCATCCCTCTGGTTGCCAAGGCAACTCCTCTCTGAGCCCTCATTGCCTTTCTGTTCACAGTCCCATCACAACACCTCTGCATCTTTGCACGAGATCCTCATCCTTTTTACTGAACTAACTCCAAGTTGCTGTCAGTTCCAGGCAACCAAGAAAAAAAAAAAACAAAAACAAAAACACTCCTACATTAGCCAAAAAATTCCTAGCTGGGAGATCGTCTAGGTGAGAAGAAATATCCCAGTTGAGAGACACAAAACAAAAATCATCAAGAAAAGTTGGCAACAGTCATTCCAAAACCATTAAAGAGATGTTTCTCAGCTCTAAGGAGAGAAAAATGAAGCTTCTTAGTTGGCCGGCTGTGCAGACTAACAAGGACTTAATCCATGAATTCGCAGAGTCGATGGAAGTGAATTCCTTCCTGCAGTGTTCAGCCTGCAGCTGAGCCATGAAATGTATTCCCAGTTCAAAATTCCTTTCCAAGTGCCATCCATGACTTCACCAAGCTGCCTGTACACAAGAGCAACTCTCAAGCGGAGAGATGTCATGCTTGCGTCATCCTTGACATGCAGACGAGGATTCAGTAAATGTCCCATTCAGTAAATGTCCCTTAACAGGGATGGGGCCCATCTGACGGTTTGACAGCCTTTCTGTGCCTCTATTTCTATTGGAAATCCCCAGCCTGGCTCGTTAAGGAGAAACAGGCACGATTATTGTGTCAAAACACATTAGTGCATTTTACTCTGCCGTGGCAGTTGCTCATTGGCATTTGATGAAGCTAAAGAGACTTTAGGTTATGAAATCTGCGTTTCCGGCTTGTCTTTGTTTCAAAAATATGTGTGGCGTAATGCAGACAAGGAACAACTCAACTTTAGCGTCTGGCCAATTCTCCCCAATCCACGAATGAATTGGCATCCTCATCAAAAAAAAAAAAAA
>VBSM01002035.1:22504137-22522321 GCA_008086735.1 Cheirogaleus medius | reverse complement strand
AGCCCAGGAGTTAGAGGTTGCTGTGAGCGAGGCTGATGCCACGGCACTCTAGCCCAGGCAACACGGCGAGACTTTGTCTTAAAAAACAAACAAACAACAACAACAAAAAAACAACAAAGTGGGTGCTCAGTACAAAAATGAATGTCAAAAGCTAGAGGTTGGACCACAAAAAATAGCAAAAGTAATAGAGCCTAGGGCACGAAAATTTGGTAGACAAGAGGAGTTTGAAGACTGAGTGACGGTCCCCTTATCTGTCCCCTCCCCGTGACACACGCAGCCTAGCGTCCTAGAAGCACTGACTCCAATTTAAGTCAATCCCTACAGCAAATAGCACCAGCACCCAACTCCGGGTCTCACCGCAGATGACTCGTGCCCAGCGGGGTGTCCCACACTACAAAAGCCCCTGGCGACAAATGCAGTCGGGCACCGTCGTCTCGGTGCTTGTTGTAAGAGCCAGACTTGGCTCCAGAGAAACGCTTCTGTGACCTTGATCGTTTCTGGGGCAAAGGAGGCCGAGCGCAGGGTCACTCCCACGGGGACGAACTTCTGAATGTGACACCATTTCCCAAAAAGGGCCCCCTGAAGAGAGTGCACGCTTTTCCTTGCTCCCTGCCTCCTTCCCTGTGATGCTGGAAAATCCAAACAAACATGCACAGTCCAGAAAGGTTAGCCGGCCGGCTCGTGCCGTGGAAAATGGCCATCATGTGTTTTCTTTCAGATCACCGCCCCCCAGTCCCTCCCCAGGAGTGGAAATAAAACACTCCGAAGGTCTGAGAATATCCCAAACAAGACATCCTTTCGGAGTAACGGCCTCTCATGCCACGCACATAAATAAAAATCTACACTAAGCCTAAACACATTTATAGGGGCTTTGGAGAGACTTTGCTTTTTCTCTATAAATGTCCGAAAAGATGAATGAAGAGCAAGGTGACTCATCCATCCAGATTGATTAAACGTATATTTAAGAGTCAGACGGGAAACAATGCCTAAGATGCATGAACACACAATTTGCCCACAGTCGTTAGTCTATTTGTTTTACTTGCTGGCAATATTTCTGGAATTAAGTCATTGTTAATCTAAGTCTGGAAGGAGAGACGGGACCACCCAACTCCGCGTCCAAGAAGCCACCTTCTGTCACTTCCCGATGCTGGCATTTGTTCCCCCAGATTTTCAGGGGCCCTTAAGCTCGGGAAGGAACCGATATATCACATAGACACGTGCTGCTTCCCACGCCCGGCCCTCTGAACCGGGTCTCTGCCCTCTCTGAATTGATTCCTCCCTTTTTTTTCCATTGTCCCTTTACATCACGGCACATTTTCTAAAAACCATTTGGGAAAGAAGGTGTCCTTTGCAGAAACAAAGCCCTGGCTCTTTGCTGATGCCCAGAGCTAGAGAGTCAGGGCTGGCCACGCGCAGCACACTGTGGGCTATGCTTTGTGCCTTTTAGCTCAATGCATATTTGCAACGTGTCTGCAACGATGTGAGTACCCATGGGAAGGGAAAGGGATTCAGAGAAATGGAAAATGCTGGCCACCTCCCTCCCCAGCTAGAAGCAACGGACGCAGGTCTCGCACCCAGAGCCCGTGGGCTTAGCTCTTGTTCCACGTTGTCTCACGAACGTCCTGTTGCATCTAACTCAGTTCTGCTTCTCTGAGGTTGGCCTCCCCGGCTGCAGCGTGGGCAGCTGAGGACTGAGAATAAACTTTCCTCCTGAGGCCCCTCCCCGTCCACGGCCCCTGGTAGCAAATCACGCCCATCCTTTGCCCCAGACGCATTTGCTGATTGTCAGAACACAAGTTATGCGCGTCATTTTCCTTTGGCAAGTCTTTTGGTGACGATAGCCACCTCTCAAACTTTATCTAAGCCGTGTTTATTCGTATGACTTTTAGGAAGTGTTTAAAGAGCCGATCATACTTCCAGTCTGACCGCACAGTTCTAAAACGAGCCTACCGACACAGCTCTAAAGAAAACAAGGCGGTCATCCTAGCACTCTGGGAGGCCGAGGCGGGAGGATCGCTCAAGGTCAGGAGTTCGAAACCAGCCTGAGCAAGAACGAGACCCTGTCTCTACTAAAAAATAGAAAGAAATTAATTGGCCAACTAAAAATATATATAGAAAAAATGAGCCGGGCATGGTGGCGCATGCCTGTAGTCCCAGCTACTTGGGAGGCTGAGGCAGGAGGATTGCTTGAGCCCAGGAGTTGGAGGTTGCTGTGAGCTAGGCTGACGCCATGGCACTGTAGCCCGGGCGACAGAGTGAGACTCTGTCTCAAAAAAAGAAAAAGAAAGAAAGAAAAGGAAAGGAAAGAAAGGGAAGGGAAGAAAAGAAAACAAGGCACTTTGAGCAGAAGGCAAAAGGAACAAGGATCCGCTCTGCCTTAGCGAGACTGGATTTTTGGGAAGGGCTGGGTTCGGATCCCCACACCACCACTCTTCTTGGGCAGGTTAGTTTCCTTCTTTGAGCCTCAGTTCCTTTGTCTGGGAGAAAAAAAAAGAGGGGGAGGTGATTAACTTCTAATTATGGTAGTTGAGAATATTAAATGAAATAATGAAGGCGAGGTGGAAAGTGGAATGACTATCATATAATACGTGCTCAATTAAAGAGAACTATAATTATTATTGATCTCAGCCTTAGGTTCTGTGTAAAATAAATAATAATGATGATCACGGCTAGCCATCTATGGAAGGTTAACTATGTGTGCATGGTTAGCCATTATACGCCTTGACTCAGTTAATGCTCACAACAGGTCTGCAAGGAAGTGTTGTTATTCCCATTTTACAGATGGATATACTGAGGTCCAGAGACGTTTAATTTATTTGCCCCAGGTCACATTGCTAGCCATTCTCAGAGGCTCCTTTGGAAGCAGGCATTTTCGTTTCAGGACATATTTTATTAACCATAATGCTGCATGGGAAGTTGTTAGTTACACAGCCAAAAATCCCGTAGAGGAACCACTACTGACACAGAAGAGGCAGAATGCCTTTAAGATAGGTCTGGAACATTCTTTCCCCCAAAGACCCCCAATTCCCCACTTCTGTCATTTAAAATCATTCCATTTCATTGAGTTCCCTGTGCAGATAGCATTCAGGCACTTAATGATAATTACGTTTCCCTTTAGCTTTCTCTTCTCTGGATTTAATAATACCAGTTTTTTACACTTTTCCCTATAAAAATCTAGTAATCATTTTTATTGCTTTGCCACTTCTCCATATTATTCATTTCTTAACTCTTATTGTTACACCTCATAAGGAAATAAAAATAAGTTTGAAGTTCATATTCTCATCTTTGTTCTCTGGTGGCTTAAAGACAAAAAATGAAGCCAAAAAAACCAAAATCTTCATCTGTTATATCTACAAAGTAAGGCTAAGATAAGGATTCAGGTAACGGTCAGCTGGTCTCAGTCTACCTACTTTTCAATTTAATTTAATTTTTGCTACGTGAGGCTCATAGTTTGAGACATGCCCCTCTTTCTACAAAGTTCTAGAAGACAGAGAGGATGTGAAGCCCATGGTTTAGCATAAGCATATACATTAAGACGCTAGAAATTATTCTATATTTTGTCAGGATGGTCCTATTACAAATATTCTGATGTGTTTTTCCATGAGTAGACTCAAAAACATCATACTTATTTCTTAATTTGGGGCTCAAAAAATATGGTCAACCTACATGTGACCACATGATCTCTAGGTAATGACATTAGTGGCAGTAGGAAACACTGGCTGCAGCCTCCTCCTAGGGCTGGTGCTATCATTACCTCTTTTAACCATTAAAACATCTTTATGGGATGGACGCTGCTTTTATCCCCATTTTACAGATGAGGAAATTAAGGCTCAGAAAACCACACGCAGAATCACCCGGCCAGTAGGCGGCAGGGCAGGGAATCCAAGAATCTGTCTTGACTGATGATGCGGGGATTCTGTTGTCTGTTTTCTTCATAAAGGACCTGATGCAGCATCGTGCAAACACACTAGCTTCATAATAATTACTTGTTTCTTTTTTAACAGGAGGAAGCAGGAACTCTCGTACTTCCTTGGCAAGACTATAAAAATGGCTCAGCCACGGCGGAGCTCGCTTTGGCGATCTCTAGGAATATTGAAGACGTGCATATCCTAGAGCCCAACCATGATTCCCTGGGCAGTATGGCAGATACAACTGGTCAGCAGACCCAACCCCCTTCCTCAGCCTCCTGCCTTCCAGAGATTGTTCTTGCAACTGGCCAAGGGGTGAACCACACGGCACTGTTCTGGCCAACGGGGTGTAGGTGAAAATCACTCAGCATCACTGAGTGGGGCTTCTGAGAAAATGTGTTTGCAAGGACAATATGGCCAGATTGTTCTGTTGCCCTTTTGCGATGTTCCTTTCTTCCTGGCTAGAATGTGGACGTGATGCCTGGAGGTGTTGCAACTGTTTTGTGACCATGAAGAAAGAAAACCTGAGGATAAAAGTGCACCTGCTACAGACGGCAGAGCAGAGAGATGGGACAAATCTAGGTCCCTTTGGCATCACTCACATTCTGTGACAGTCCTGGAGAGCCTACGTCTAGGCGTATTGTCACACTAGGAAGAATATGTGCCATTAACCTATTGATAGTTGGGTTTCTTTTCACAGTTCTCTAGAGAAACATGTGCACAACATGAAATATACAAACTTTTATAATGTGAAAATTTGCAAATAAGCTCCATGCCCATGAGTAGGGAAATGGGTAGATAAATTGTGGCATGTCCACGCAATCAATCACCATGTGACGCTTAAAAAGAAGTGAAATAGATCTACCCATATCCACACAGATAATTCTCGAATCTATAATGTCAAGCTGAAAAAGAAAAATCACTGAATGCCTATGTTCAGCATAATCCCACTCAAATATATTTCGAAAACACATAGAACAACTCTATGTATTTTATGGACGCAGAGATATAGGCTGGAAGTATCAAAACAATGATATGAAAGAAATGTGCCAACTTCCGGAAGGAAGGAAAGGAATGAAATCGGGAAGTAGTATAGAAGGCAACTTCGTGTTTTATTTCACAAATATAGTCTCCATCAAATATGCCAAAAATCTTCAACATTTTTAAAATGTGGGTGGTGGCTACGTGGGTTATTTGGTAAATAATTCTGTGTGTTTTTCTATATATTTAAAATGCATTGCATTTTTAAAAAACTGAATGGAGAAAGAAACAGACTGTTTCAAACACTAGTCGGCCACTTACGTAATCATACTCTGCCATAAGCAATGGGTGAAGAAGTGGACCTCACCATGGTCATTACCGTAGACCAAAAAGGCCACGTCACGAGGAGTGATCTGCCCAGGGACCACGAAGACAGAGGAGGGAATGAGAGGACGGGTAGGGGGTGAGGGTCAGGGGACGTTATGGGCTGAACTGTGGTTCCCTAAAATTCGTATGTTCAAGCCCTAACCTCCACTGTGACTATATTTGGAGACAGTGCCTTTAACGAGGTAATGAAAGTTAAATGCGGTCATGAGGGTGGGGCCCTAATCCAATAGGACTGGTTCCCTTTTAAGAAGAGGAAAAGACGCTGGGAACACACAGAAAAAGGACCTCACGCGAAGACGCAGGGAGAAGGTGGCCCTTCTGCAAGCCAAGGACAGAGGCCTCAGAAGAAACCAACTCTGCCTGCTGGTCAGGCGCGGTGGCTCACGCCTGTCATCCTAGCACTTTGGGAGGCCGAGGCAGGAGGATCGCTTGAGCTCAGGAGTTCGAGACCAGCCTGAGAAAGAGTGAGACCCTGTCTCTATTATAAATAGAAAGAAATTAATTGACCAACTAACAAATATATATATATATATATATATATATATAAAAAATGAGCCAGGCATGGTGGCGCATGCCTGTAGTCCCAGCTACTTGGGAGGCTGAGGCAGGAGGATCGCTTGAGCCCAGGAGTCTGAGGTTGCTGTGAGCGAGGCTGACGCCACGGCACTCTAGCCCGGGCGACAGAGTGAGAAAGGAAAGGAAAGGAAAGGAGAAAGGAAAGGAGAAAGGAAAGGAGAAAGGAAAGGAAAGGGAAAAGAAACCAACCCTGCCGACACCTTGATCTTGGACTTCCAGCCTCCAGAACTGGGGGAGACATATTTCTGTCGTGCGAGCCCCCCGTGCTATTCTGCTATGGCAGCCCTAGCGGACCTACACGGGAGCTGTGTCTGAAACTGCCCTGGACGGGGCATGTCCAAGCTGAGGCACGAACACACCGTTTCCACCCCACTCGGCCTTAACAAAGAACTGGCAGCGTTGGCGTGAAATTACACTCCAGCCTGCTCCCCCCCGTGGAAGGGGTAGCTCTGGCGTGTGTGTTCTGTGCGGTTTCCCACAGTGTCCCTATGGGATGGCACTGGAGTCCCGCTGGCTTGCTGTCACATCCTTTATTAGCAACCTTCCCTTCCACGTCTAACTTTCCAACGGCCCCGCTGGAATTTCCTGAACATCCCAAGTAAGCTATTTCCGGCTGAATCCGTGCCGTGGGATCTACTTCAAGGCAGGACAAAAACCGAGACAGTGTGGAACCTTAGACAAGTTTCTTTATCTCTCGAAACCTCAGTTTCCTCATCTGTAAAATGGGACTAACGGGAGCACTTACAGGAAGCGGGCGTGAGGACTCATTTGAGACCATGCCAGGAAAGCACCCAGCCCTGCTCTCGACAGTGATGATGTCCAGGTTGAGTAGCCCTAGTCCGAAAATCGAAAATCCCAAATGCTCCAGAATCCGAAAGTGTTTGAGCCCTGCCCCATGAGGCCACAGGTGGAAACTTCCACACCTGACCTCGTGTGACAGATAGGTCACAGTCGAAAGGCAGTCAGGACTTTGCTTCACGCACAAGATTATTAAAAATATTGTATAAAATAACCTTCAGGCTCGACGTATAAGGAACATAAATGGATTTTGTGTTTAGACTTGGGCACCATCCCTAAGCTATCTCATTATGCATATGCAAATATTTCAAAATCCAGAAAAAAAAAATCGGAAATCGGAAATACTTCTGGTCCCAAATATTTTGGATAAGGGCTGCTCCATCTGTACCTTTGCTAGAACAGCATCCTCTCTGCATGGGCTCTGGCGATTGGCCAACCTCCCCCACGCCCAAAAAAAGATTCAGGGTATTATTTAAGGACTATCAAATACAGTGAAATGCGCCATAACAGTGTTTTGGTCCATGGTGGACTGCAAAAACAATCGTGGGCTCATAAGATTATAATACCGTATTTATATCCATTCCTTTTCTATGCTTAGATATGTTTCAGCACATGTACTTACCATTTGGTTACAATTGCCTACAGTATTCCATATAGTGACAAGCTGTAGAGATTTGCAGCCCAGGAGCATGAGACTGTACCTTACAGCTACCGTGTTTCCCCGAAAATAAGACCTGCCCATACAATAAGCCCTAGCAGGATGTCTAAGCATTTGCGCAATAGAAGCCCTACCCCGAAAATAAGCCCTAGTGACGGGCGTGGCTACGCAGCGCATCTGCACAACCCATGCGTGTCGTCGCGGAGCGGTCAAGAACACGAGCAGCCCTTCTCATCTGCCCCATGAGAGCTCTATGGCTCGACAGGAGAGATCGGGGCTGATGGTTCTAAAGGAAATAGAGTCGCAAGACATTCAGGATGGGATTCGGGGTTTGGAGAGTGAGGATGATGTTCCAGAAGAAGACGACTTCACTCTATTTGAATAAATGTAGATGGTTGTACCGTACTTAAAAAAAATAACACGTCCCCTGAAAATAAGCCCTGGGGTGTCTTCTTGAGGAAACATAAACATAAGACCCCGTCTTGTTTTCGGGGAAACACGGTAGGTGCGCAGTAGATCGCACCATTTAGATCTGTGCAGACACACTCTGTGATGTTCACACAATGATGAGATCAGGTAACGACACCTTTCTTAGAACGTCCCCTTGCCTTTAAGGGACACGTGACGGTACCACTGCAGGGAGGCGGAGGACTCCATGAATCCAGCCAGCGCATGTGTGGGGACTTACTCTGGCTCAGTCACGTCCCAGTCCAGAAGCCCCGCGCCACAGGTCCACGCCGGGAGGTCACCGTGGCTCCTGACTTCTGAGCTGGCACGCTGGGCCGGGGCCTGCTGCGTGCGTGCCTGGCCCCAGAACCTGTCCCCGACAGGAAGGAGGAACACAGCCGAGGAAGTACGGCAGGCCTGACTCCAGACGATTAGCAAAACGTCACGGCACCTTGCCGTGGAAAATGAGCAGGACTTCAGCTGTGTCCTTGCAAAGAAAAGGGGATTGGATGGGGGGGACAGTGGAGGGGTGGGGGGAGCCAAGGGAGATGATTTCCTTCCCTGCTTGAGTAAAGAAGTCTATGTGCCCAAACCCGGGTTCCTTCTAACAGCCTATAAATACACACCCAAACCTGGAGAAAAAATTAAGAGCACGCTTCCGCCCCCGAGAGCACGTTCCACTTGCTCCAGTCCCCTCTGCTCTGGTTGCAAGGTTGGCTCCTTAACTCCCCTTCCTCATGACCCGCCCCAGGACATGGTGACGTGCAGGGCCCAGCTGTCCCCCGACTCCTAGGCAAGGGCTCCCCCGGGAGACCCGAGGTGAGACAAGAACAGAGTTCTGGATCCCAGCCCAGCCGGGAATAAATGGCAAAGCCCTAATTACCCTGTAGGACTTCGGATGGACGTGACTATTTTAGAACCAGAACACATCTCTGCGACATCTTGGAGTCACATTCAGGAAAGCCCTTTTGACAACCGTTGTCTTCTTGTCATGCAAGAGGATGTCAGCGTCGGGGACGTTTCCTACCAGAAAACCGTCAGGGGACCTGTGGAGCGCTTGGAGGAGCTTAAAAGGGTGCCATGGTTGAGAAGCCTCATCTCTGGAGGGAAGTGCTATCCTATCTTCATTCGGAGGAAAATATTTTCCTTCCAGTGTTTACTGAGTCAACACAATTAGGGAGGTTTGTGGCCGTGGGCTCTCTGATCACAGATCATAAAGTATTTGCAATGGATCGCTGTACAACCACACGCCTGATTCAAGGCTTTGTGATTATTGGATGCCCGGGGAATATCTGCGGTGGAAAATACAAAGCGCAAGCTTGGGCTATGGCGACAGAGATGTCCTTGTACATTTTAGTTTATCAGCCTCGCGGAGACTCGCAGAACCTCCGTTCTCTGATCCGTTCCTTACCACTGTGAACTCCTTCTCTGCCCTCTTAGAACTTTTAGAAATGCAAAGAGAAGAAAAAGGGCAAAACAATAAAATTCCCAGCATATAGGATGTGCTCAGGGAATCTGAGTTCCTATCATCAGAGCATCTCTTGTGGTTCTTCGACTTGTAAGAAAAAGAATATAAAGGGGAAAATGGGAAAGCGAACAGACTATTGGTTTAGCAGAGACACTGGAGTTAGACCATCTGGCTTTGCTACATCCTGGGGGTATGGCTGTGGGTAATTTACTTCCTCGTTCCCTGCCTCAGTTTCCCCAACTATGAAACAGTAAGTACTTCAAGGATCCCTCTCGTAAGACTACTATGGGATTGCATGAGACAATTCACACACATGTGGCATGAAGTCTCCATGCATTAGGCTGTAGCCACCACTAGAGGATAGCCCCTCCCATTAGTGTCATAATAATCATTTTTAAATTATTATTATCGAAGACCGGTCTTTTCTCACGCCTAGGAACTTGGGCTGTGGATCATGAAGCAGGTACTGGGCGGTCATTCAGAAGGACACAAGGCACTCGGTGGCAATCGGGTGGCATCAGGAGGGCCCAGAGCTCCAGACCAGGACACCTGTGTGGTCAGGTGTCATCACAACCCTGATGGGTCCCAAGCAGCGTGTAAAGCTGGGCAAGAGAAATGTGTCACAAATTTTACTGAAGGTTTCTACTAAGAAGAATAAATTGGGCCAGAAACAAAGTCATCCGGACCAACCCCATTTTCATTTCTTTGTGTCATGAATCACTGTCTTTTGAGGAGACAATGAGGTAGACTGCACCCAGCCACACCTGAAATTGCCCAGGACTTTGTGTTAACGATAATGATAAGTAATGAGGATGACACGACATTGATACTGTCCCCTGCTGGCTCGTGCCATATTGCTTCACCTGCATTTAAGCACCTGCTTTTCATTCGATACTCACCAGCCTTCCCTGTATTATCTCACTCGATGCAAGGAGGGTGGGAACTCGTATTGTTCTCATCTTGCAGATAAGATGCCTCAAGCCCAGTGAGGTTCAGTTGCATGCTCATGGCCACGCACTGGTATGGGAATTCTGGGGATCTGCCCCCAACCCTGTGAGGAACAAGAGTCTCAAGTCTTATCTACGCTGACGCCCACGTTTGGGGGGTAGACCCTGACCAGCAGGACAGATTTATGAAGAGCAGACTTCATTCATGGCTCCCTTCCTGTCCCAGGAAACTTCCAAAGCAGCTGGGGAGAGCTGAGAAGCCAGGAGATCGACTTATTATAAGTCAATTCCTTGAGCCATCGCAACTAAGAAGCAGTTTGATGATGGGCAGAAGGTTACACTATACCCAGTGATGAAATTGGCAATGAAAAGCCCTCCTGTTTGCAAAGGGAATCTCACTTCGCAAAGAGCTTTATCCATGTCCTTTCTTTGGTCCCTTCCAACCAAGGGACCAGAGGCAGAAGGAACAGAAACACCACTAGGGACACAAGAAGAGCTGACGAGGAAGGAAAAGGTTTAGAAACCCTAATATTGCAGAAGCTACAAATGAATGATCATCCAATCCAGGGCTTTACAGATGCGATAAATACACCCTGCTGCACTGAACAGTAAAGTTAGACTTACTATATTCTATTTTGTAAGTAAAAGCGATTTTAAGGGACCCGAATCATCCATTGATCGTATACCTGCAATACACTTCAGAACGTTGCCCAAGGGAAACGCTTCATCTCAAAGAAGTCACTGGGTTGCTCACACGCGGGTGAGCAGTTTTCTCTCTGCCACTCCTTGTCGTGTGTGGGGGACTTCCAAGAGAACATTTGTCATAACCTCTAAGAAGACTCAAGCGAGCACCCTGCTGGGCTGAGGAATTATGATGTACAACACATTCCGAAGTCATCCAGCGGCAAGGTCTTTAAAATACCCACTTTTACAAATAATGCTGGTACCCAAACAGGAATCTGTTCAGCACCAATTACTCTGTGCCCCTAGCATAGATCGTTTTGGAGTTTGCAGGATCAATAGCAGGAGGATGCAATCTGCAAGCAGAAACAAGGAGCAGGGAAGGAGATCTCAGGGGTTGGACCTGTCCTTTTTCCACGCACTGACCGAGGGGACAAGAGCCGTCCCAGCAAAGGGACTGAGCTCTGGAGAGCCTGCTGCCTCTGGACGTTAGCCACGGCTGGGTGGGCACGGTGGGGGGGCAGGAGACAGCAAAGAGCCCTCTTGGCCATGCTAAGGAGAGCCCGGGTTTTGCCCTCAAGCCCTGGAGAGTCAAGGAAGAGATCTGGGCCGAGCGCGGTGGCTCACGCCTGTCATCCTAGCACTCCGGGAGGCCGAGGCGGGAGGATCGCTCGAGGTCAGGAGTTCGAAACCAGCCTGAGCAAGAGCGAGACCCCGTCTCTACTAAAAAAAAAAAAAAAAATAGAAAGAAATTAATTGGACAACTAAAAATATATATATAAAAAAATTAGCCAGGCACGGTGGCACATGCCTGTAGTCCCAGCTACTCGGGAGGCTGAGGCAGGAGGATCGCTTGAGCCCAGGAGTTGGAGGTTGCTGTGAGCGAGGCTGATGCCACGGCACTCTAGCCCGGGCAACAGAGTGAGACTCTGTCTCAAAAACAAAACAAAACATAAAAAGGAAGAGATCTGAGAACAGAAGTGGCAAGGTCAAGAGTTGCTTTTTCAAAAGATTGTGCGGGCAGTGGCACGCAGTCAAAGAGAGAGGAGGC
The DNA here is from genome assembly GCA_008086735.1 of Cheirogaleus medius. Classification (NCBI taxonomy): domain Eukaryota; kingdom Metazoa; phylum Chordata; class Mammalia; order Primates; family Cheirogaleidae; genus Cheirogaleus; species Cheirogaleus medius. The sequence continues at coordinate 22,510,419 of VBSM01002035.1, read as the reverse complement.
TGTCTTCCTGCAGTGTTCGAAGACCACAGTCCTGGCTCTTCTGGCAGCCACAAAGAACTTTCTGGAACTGGAGACTTCTTCCACCGAATGCAGATCAGGAATAACTATGCCCGGCATTTGTATAGACCCTTTTACTTCTAAAGCTCTCTCTTTCAGTTCCTCAAACAACAATCCGGGGAGGTGGGCCAAGTGGAATTACCCCCCTTTTCACAGATGGGGAAGCACCTCTGAGTAGCTACGGAACCGCAGGACAATTTCCAGTTAGAGTAATTGCACGCCAGCTCTGCCCCATTTCAGACTGGAATTTGATTTGTGAGGCTAGAAAATGACGCATGTTTAAAACTCTGGGAGGAAAAAAAAAACTCTCAGTGTCTATAAGTAGAAATCAGAAATCAGTAGAAATTATGAGTCCGGTGCCTGGCTCATACTATGAATACGATAGCAGTGATGATGACGATATTGATGATGATGATGATGATGATGATGATGGAGCGGAAGACAACCAAGATGAAAATCCGGACAAGCACGATATTGACAAGCTCAATGAATCTCTCTCTCTCTCTCTCCCACCTCACCCCTACCTCCAACTGCGTGATGCTGTTCTAAAGGCTGGTGGATGGACAGACAGACAGATTACCTTGAAAAGTGATCGAACCCTGTCCTTACAGGACAAAATTCTTCAAAGAGTATTTCACCTGCTCCAGACAACTTGAAATGATTCCTCCAAAGTCCCCAGGCCGGGCTGCCCTTTGGACAAGAGCTAATGCTTGCAAGATGTTTATTTGCTTTCACAAAGCTATCAGGCCCAGATAAAGGATAAAACTGGGATAATACAGTGCTTCCCTGGAACGATCTACCTAACTCAGCTGACATGAAGGATGAATAAAATCCCGAACTAGTCCCTGGGTTATTTTCTTTGGCTCTACTATCGAACTGACTGCAAAAAAAAGACTTTTTTTATTATTTGGGTCCCCTTTTTGTCCTCAGTGAATTTTCCTTTGGAATATTTTTTCTTCCAATTATGATGGCTCCTTTGGCAAAGGCTGGGGAAGGTGCTGAACACGCCTTCCTGGGACTTAAGAATAAACGCTCCCTTGCGTGGTGATGGTCTAATGGGCGCAAAAATACAAATGTCACGTTAAAATGAAGATGTCAGGGAAATTTGAAAATCTAAAACAAGATCAGCAAAAAGTAAATTACATCACTTTGTAACTACCGTGTTTCCCCGAAAATAAGACCTCCCCATAAAATAAGCCCTAGCAGGATGTCTAAGCATGTGCGCAATAGAAGCCCTACCCCGAAAATAAGCCCTAGTGGCGGGCGTGGCTACGCAGCGCATCTGCACAACCCATGCATGTCTTCGCGGAGCGGTCAAGAACACGAGCAGCCCTTCTCATCTGCCCCATGAGAGCTCTGTGGCTCGACAGGAGAGATCGGGGCCAATGGTTCTAAAGGAAATAGAGTCGCAAGACATTCAGGATGGGATTCGGGGTTTGGAGAGTGATGATGATGTTCCAGAAGACGACTTGACTATATTTGAATCAATGTAGATTGTTGTACCGTACTTAAAAAAAATAACACATCCCCTGAAAATAAGCCCTGGGGTGTCTTCTTGAGGAAAAATAAATATAAGACCCTGTCTTATTTTCGGGGAAACACGGTATGTGTTCTTTGTAGTGTGAAAAATATCCCTGACTGTATAGGTGAGAAATGGATTTCTGTAAGACGCTCTATTTTTCATATACTTCGTCTAAGAGGGTTTAATTTCGGCATATTGGGCAAAGCGAAGACTATAAAGAGCACGGGCTCAGAATATGCTGAGAAGAATCAAAGCAACGTGTTAGCGTTTGACAACACTGTCGAGACTTGGCTTCCGTCTTGGCAAAGCGATACACTTGACCTATAGCTATTCCAGCTTAGTGCAATGTGTCACAACTCAGCAACAGGGATTTTGAAAAAAATCCTAATAAATTTAAATGGAGTCAAGACAATTTTCAGGTAAGGATCTCATTCTATGGCATTTTTATTTAGGAGTTAGAACATTGACTTAAAGTCAATCTAATATTTTATTAAACACTTTATTCCTCAAAGCTTAGCCATTTTGTGTTTTGTACACGATCACATTTTGCTAAGGATAGGAAGTTGTGTGTTTCAATGCAAATAATGAAAACTCTGAGAAATGTAAATGGAGCCATTCAAGGGAAATGTGAGTTAGTAGTGCTTCTCAGCTTTAAACTATTTCTTCTAACCATTTTGGCGGGAAGGCTGACATCAGCTTAACTTTTAAATCATAACTTAATAGTTTATTAAAATAATAATTGGTCTTTAGCATTTCTAATTGCCTGGAACTATTGTGCTAGGCACTTTATAGGCATATCTCATTTAATTCTTACAACTCTTTGAACTTGATAACTGCTAGGAAGTGAGAAGAAGGATTTGTTGAGCTACCAAGTTTAAACAGCATTATGTGAATGGATAAAGAAATGCAATACATATACACAAGGGAATATTACTCAGCCATAAAAAGGAATGAAATGCTGTCATTTGCAACAATGGGGATGGAAGTGGAGGTCATTATGTCAAATGAAACAAGTCAGGCACAGAGAGACGAATCTCACATGTTCTCACTCATATTCGGAAGCTAGAAAGTGGATCTCATGCAGATAGAAAGTAGACCGGTGATTATCAGAGACTGGAAATGTCTGAGGGGTAGGAGGGACGAAGAGAGGTTGATTAATGGGTACAAATACATGGTGTGACAGAAGAAACAAGCCCTAGTGTTTGATAGATCCGTAAGGTGACCACGGTTTACAATAATCTATTATATATTTCAAAACAGCTAGAAAAGGATAATTTGAATGTTTCTAGACAAATATTTAAGGTCATGATATCCCAATTACACTGATTTGATCTTTACAAATCATATGAATGTATTAAATTATCACACGGACCCTGAAAATGTGCATATCTATTATCTATCAATGAAAAAGTTAAATTAGGCCAGGCGCGGTGGCTCACGCCTGTCATCCTAGCACTCTGGGAGGCCGAGGCGGGAGGATAGCTCAAGGTCAGGAGTTCAAAACCAGCCTGACCAAGAGCGAGACCCCATCTCTACTAAAAATTGAAATAAATTAATTGGCCGATTAAAAATATATAGAAAAAATTAGCCGGGCATGGTGGTACATGCCTGTAGTCCCAGCTACTTGGGAGGCTGAGGCAGGAGGATTGCTTGAGCCCAGGAGCTTGAGGTTGCTGTGAGCTAGGCTGATGCCACGGCACTCACCCTAGCCTGGGCAACAGAGTGAGACTCTGTCTCAAAAAAAAAGAAAAAGAAAAAGAAAAAGTTAAATTAAAAAAGATGGTATTATGAGAAAGGAACATCCAAATCTCCAAAATACTGCAAAAAAAAAAAAAAAAAAAGTATTTATCTTATTTGGCACCCCCTAGTGCAAAAACTGGGGAAAGCGATTCCCAGTGGATTGTAGATTTCATTCATTCATCACTCATGCATTCTACAAACACGCATGGATTCCCTGTTATGCGCAAGACACTGTGATAGTGGCTGGTAGGGAGTAGAGAATAAAACAGATCTGCTCTTACCTTCGAGAAACTTACAGTCTTGTACGAGACAAACAACACAAATAAGATTAGAAACACGCCATGGCAAACGGTGAGGAGGGCGTTGGTGGAAACAGCCAGGATTCTGTGACACAAAGCAACAGGCCCCTACACAGACAGGTGTCGAGGCAGGGACGGTGTGTGTGACGACGGTGCCGAAGGCCACAGCTGCTTCGGCTATTTGGGGACAATCGCAGCCCGGCCGGAGCAGAGGGAGGAAGATGGACAAGACCAGGTTGAAGAGAGAACCAGGACTCTACGGAGACGGGCACAGCTGCAAGTCCTTGTCCCGAGGAGGAGGGAGGCAGGTGGAGAGCTTAGAATGGGAGGTCCACCAACCCGTGTGGCACAGAGACGTCTCCGGCCGCTCCACGGAGAGAGGCTTTAAGAAGTGCAAGGGACGGTGTCTTGTCCTCACTGGGGAGAGATCTGTAAGAAGGTTTTGTAGGAGCTGAGTAGGAGACGACAGTAATTTGGATTGAAACAGAGGTTCCCAATTGGGGACAAGTGACACTGCGCGATGTCTGGGGACATTTTTGATGAGGAGGAACCTTACCGGCATCAAGGAGGGGAGAACAGGGATGCTGCTGACTGTCCCACAGTGCCTAGGACAGTCCCCCCAGCAAAGAACTGTCTGGCCCCCAGATGTCAATTGGGCAGAGGTGGCCGGGCGCGTTGGCTCACGCCTGTCATCCTAGCACTCTGGGAGGCCGAGGTGGGAGGATCGTTCAAGGTCAGGAGTTCGAAACCAGCCTGAGCAAGAGCAAGACCCCATCTCTACTAAAAAATAGAAAGAAATCAGCTGGACAACTAAAAATACATAGAAAAAATCAGCCGGGCATGGTGGCGCATGCCTGTAGTCCCAGCTACTCGGGAGGTTGAGGCAGGAGGATCACTTGAGCCCAGGAGTTTGAGGTTGCTGTGAGCGAGGCTGACGCCACGGCACTCTAGCCCGGGCGACAGAGTGAGACTCTGACTCAAAAAAAAAAAACCTCCAAATTATATTTGCCATTGTTCAAAAAGCTTTCATTGTTTTTATTTTAGAAAATATCCTGAGCTTCTTTGTGTTTTTTATTGTTGCTGGTTTGGATAAAACAGCAAAATGTGGCCCCAAAGAGGACTATTCAAGAAATAAAAGCATGATCTCTAGAAACAATTAAGCATGCCAAGAGAACCTTCTGCCATTTAATATTCTTTCAAAGCCATCTGGCCCTCCATTTTCTTGGCCACATGATACAATGTCTTCAAAACACAGTCCCAACATCAGCAGATGCCGCTGACTTAAAGTCAGGAAGCCTGGAGGACCCGAACAACCCGGTTAGAAGTTATATGATATGTAAGTCGGTCTGTGACTTTCGTGATGGATGTCTGGGAGCAGTTTTGCTTATTTAGTCTGAGAGAAAGAATCTTAAATAGCAGGGCCATGAAAGCTCATATTGTTACAGTCCTCCTGCGGTTGGAAGGTTCAGCTAGACCTTAGCAAAATGGGACTCCGGTTAGGAATTTGTGAGCAAGGCCAATTCCTGCTAAGGGGACATTTGTAACTTGGCCCCGGCCTAAAGTTTCAGGTCAACTCACGCTAAAGTGGAAAATAAAGGACTTTGTTCAGCTGGGAAGGAACCACTCAGCCCAGAATCCGGGAAGACAAATGATTCGTGATGCTCTCATGTCTCAGAACAGCCTATCAGAGATTTTTCTCTAGTTATAGCCCCACTCCACGGAGAACCTGCTAGAATTCCAGCAGGTGAGACACAGTGCTGACAAGCACAAGTCCTCCCCTGTCACCCCTGAAGGTACCCATCCATCTGCAGAGACAACGAATACGATTTCAAATTGCATTCTGCGATAGATCTCAGGTTTCGCCGGGTTCTAGTCTGGCCAGTACCTGCAGAAAAAAATCTTCTAGAATTTCTAAATTCTTGTAGTTGGCTGTAGTCAGGTGTTTACACCTGACAGCTTATTTAATTAGTAACGTATCGTGAACTCCTAGACATTTTCATGCTGCTGGTGGATAATTTTCTTTAATAATAATAGTAATACACGCTTCTTCAAGAAATGTAGGTAAAAATGGAAACAAGTTGGGGGAAAAGGGACAGTTATAATCCCATTCTCCCGAAGTAATCACTGTTCGGTCTATTTTTCTTACAGTAATTTTTTATGGTTAGGTGTTTTTTTAAATAAACCTAGTGCATATAATTAAAATATACATACTTTACATATAATTATGCATAATAGTAGTAATCATACACTGATTTTAAATTATTTTTTCAATTAACACTAAAAATTTAACTGAACATTTTTTTGTTATGGTATAGTTACATTTGTTATAAACAGCTGCATTTTATTCCATCTATGGAGATATTAGTCTTTACTACTCTGAGGTTGAGCCTGGATGTATTAAGTGACTTACAAAGGTCAAGGGAAAAACAAAAAAAACAAAAACAAAAATCAACGCTGTCTTCTTAAGTCAAAAAAAAAAAACCAAAAAAACGAAGAAGCCCAAATGAGGATATGCAAAGATATCAAAACCTTTTAAAAATATATTATTATTTTTTCATTTAAAAATGATCTTAAGAGTCTCTGCATGATTGAGAATTTTATTAAGTATATTAAATGCATTCAAATTAATCAATGGGACAGATATATATTCTTGCTTCCCTTCCC
>VBSM01002035.1:22486597-22497397 GCA_008086735.1 Cheirogaleus medius | reverse complement strand
GGAAAAAAAAAAAAAAAGCCCAATGCTTGAAAAAAATGCTAAATTGGACTTATATACAGATGGTAGGGAGTAAATCTGTAAAAATATTAAACATTTTAAAAATATGAATGAGGGTCTAACAGCAAGAATGAACACGAAAAAATACATAGTCAAAGAAATATAAGCACATGGCTTTTTGTTTTTTCTTTCTCAGTAGGACAAAGGTCCCTATCGTGGTGATGGGCAAGGAAGGTTAGCCGAGAAAGGAGTGCTTAGCTGCCGGTGACTCTCTGGGTCAGGAAGCAGGAACCACCCTTCCTAACCGGCATGCAGGGTCACATGAGACCGCCGGATTGAACATTCTTACTTCCGCTATGCCGGGCACTAAGCCAACACTTCCTCGCCCAAGTTACAGTCACAGCATCCCAGTGAGCCAGAGAATTATCATGACCCCATGTTTAAGACACGGATATGCCCACCGGGCAGGTCTGACTCTTACGTGCTAGGCTGAGCAATTAGGGATGGTCCTGGGTGACCCGTCACACACGATCCTGAAGTTGCCACCGGGGAAAGGCCTAGCTCTGGAAATTTCTGATTCCAGAAAAAAAAGGAATCATGATGATTCTGATTAGAGCAGGACTTGCCCCTCCCTGAGAGTAATGATACTGTGAGAAATAGAAATCACCTTAGTCCTTCCTGGGTGTTTGTGTGTGTGTGTGAAAGAATGACTTTTAGAAAAGTCACTCTTGAAGAAAACAACAACGACAAAAATAACAAAAAGCCGGCCTCTGAAAACCAGAACGAAATTGGTGGCAATAGTTAACTCGCTCATTTAAGACATATTTATGAAGTGCCTACTATGTGCCACGGGTATACAGTGGTGAGGGAGATAGATTTTTCCTTTGCCCTTATGTCACTTAAAGTCTAACAAAGGTTTGGGAGGCTGAGGTGGGAGGATAGCTTGAGGCCAGGAGTTTGAGACCAGCCTGGGAAACATAGTGAGACCCTGTCTCTACAATCAATCAATAGAAGTCTAACAAAGGACACCAAGCAACAACAACTGTGAACCAAACTAGGACAGGGAAAGTTCTGGGCTCAGGGATCCTATAGCATTCTGGGGCATTTACAAAAATGCTCTGAGAGCTATCAGATTACACGTCAGCATCTCTCTGAGGACTGTCCATGTCAAACACGCACTTTAGAAAATAATGAAATCGTATTTGCACACATTGTGTTGCTATCTAATTTAGCTTCAGTTTAAGAGCAGTTAGATCTAAGCTAGAAGCCTGACCCTTCTGAAGCCCATTTGTAGTTAAGATGTCGAACCCCATGTCTGAAGGTCTCATCCCATAGGTGACTACTAGAGAGAGTCTTAAGGCCTCAAAGCAAAGGTTAGTGGGACTCATAGGTGGCTCCCGAGCCTGGGCAGTAATGTAAGCATGGTCTTTGGGATTGACAAGTAAGCAAAAAGAACCTGGTGAATGAACAGGCTGAAGGTGGGGCCAACTTTGCAGAACTGCCATGAGCTAGTTATGAGCCATATGGAGCCACCTCCAAAGTCGGAACTACAACTTCCAGGCAGGCTCCAGAGAAACTAGTTAGAACTTGGGATTTAACGTTGGAAGAAAAAATAACGATCGTATTCATTAGGCCAAATATAAACGCTGAATAATCAAGGTCTATCAGCGGAAGGTCTTTATGTTACAAAGCTACTCTGATTGACGGAGATCACAAGCTTTGGAGGTAAATCAGCCCCAGTGAAAATCCCAACTCTGTACCTTCTGGCTCCCTAATGCTGGGCAAGGCACTTAACCTTGCTGAGTCTTATTTTCATTAGAAATAAAATGGGGAGAGCAAAACCCAGATGGCAGGACCGCTATGCAGATGAAATAATTAGCACCTAGGAAGAACTCAATGAAGAGAATCTGATGTTACTATCATTAATGATACAAACTATTTTCTCAACACTATGCAGTTGCCTGAAATCGGAAGACTTTAAAAAAAAATACACTAAGGTCATTCACATGGCAAGCAAAGATGACAGTTTCTCCCCACCCCCATTCTGCAAATAAAAAAACTGGGTCAGAGGGGGCTCCGCACACACGGTTTGGAACATGGTCAGCGCTCAATAAAAGATGATGAGGAGGAGGATTTAGACAAAAGATCTTCACACGAATTATTTGGTTAGCTCAAGTGTTCTTTTCGTTTCTCATGATTTAAAACACATCTGGAGATTCTTTAGGCCCAGGAACACAGATCTCAGGCACCATCCGTTCCCTGCTTGGTGATTCCCTCCCCAGAACCCAGTGCTACCAGGTACCTGGGGGGTGGCGGTGGGGGTGGGGTTGTGGGGGGGTATCTGTCCCCGAAATCACATCCTGCTGCTGCTGACTGCTCAGAAAACTATTCGCTCTGATTCTGGTTCCTGGTTGCCTCCCCATCATTTGGGTGTGGGTTTTCCCTCTCTGTTGAAATGCGTGGCTTGGCTTCTCATCTCCTTCCGGCTGTTTCCAGTAGCACTGGGCACACAGAGTCATTGTGACGTCATCTGTCTCATTCCCATTGATCAGATTATCTCTCCCAAGGGACTAATGTCAATCATCACTCCTCTGGGATCCAATGTTCGTAAAAGATCAGCCAAAGAAGACTTCCACTTAACCCACAATAACATTCAATCCCGGTAAAGCCCCAGGAGAAGAAAATGGGCTAGAAATTGTCCCTCCGTTAACTCCAGGTGACCCCCAAAAGTTTTCTGATTCTTTCAGAGTAAACTTTTCTGAGGGGCCAATTTATTTTAAAATCTATCTTTCCCTCCTGGAGTCAGGAGCACTATTTATAGAACCAACCTCAAAAACTGTGGTTTTTATATACATAATAAAGAAGCCGTTTAGCACAGTTGAGCCAAAGTAAAAGGACTATATGTATTCATTTGTTCAATAAATATTTCTTGAGCACCTACTATGTACAAGGTGCTGAGGAAAGAGTTGTGAAATATCAATGAGATATCTGAGATGGTTACCATTAAATACTCAGCATTAGAAAAAAAGAGAGGACCAGAGAAAAACGATACACAGAATAAAAAATTGAAGCAATTCTACAGATGATTTTAGCCACTCTCTCCCCCAAGCCAAAGCCCCCCGCCCCAAATCCAGCAACACTCCCAATTAATCATTTACTCATTCTACGTGATAATAATGAACTTGGACTAAATTGGAATCCTGAAACAGAAGCTGAACCCTGTCTCTCACTTATTAGATGGGAGACCCTGGTCAAACTATTTCACTTTAGACCTCAGCATCCTTATCAAGAAAACGCAATTACTGATACTGCCTGCCTCCTACCGCTGTTGTGAGAATCAAATTAAACGCTGTATATTATTAGCACATGGAGTGGGACATGTCAAGTACTCAAATAAAAGATTATCATTATTATTTAGACAAAAGACGTTCACCCGAATTACTTAGCTCCATTGTCCTTTTCGCTTCTCATGGTTTAAAACACATCTTCCTAAGATTCTTTAAGATGCATTCACAGATAGCGAGCTGATACATTGAAGAAAAGATGAGCAGACTCATTGAGGAAGAAATTCACAAACCCAGGCTGTTGGTCACCCCAGGAAGTCAACCCATAAAGAGATCTTGTATCTTTCCTCCCTACCAGTTCTTGTGGAAATGGTTGGGTTGTATCATGGTCAAGTTTTAAAGACTGTTGACAAAGTTCATCTTTAAAGCAAAGTGCCAGAAAGGAAGCAAAGGAGAAAGAATACAGAAGACAGCTTCTGAGTTTACATAGAATTATTTCTATATTGTCAACTTCTCTTTATCAGGAGGGGTTTGAACTGAAAGAGAGGAAAATTGTTTAATGGAAAATAATGGGAAGTGCTATATTTTTGAGTAATTTCACACTGGAAGTACTAGAAGATTTTCCATAGGAATCAGTTAATAGATTGTTTTCTTGCATTCTTCTGGTCTTAGCTAAACTCTCAAAACTCACAGACACTGTGATTGTGATCAATTTTATCACATAATGAAAAGACTGTGTATTAGAAGAAATGTATTTCAGTGAACTGATTTAAAGGTTCAAGATTTAAATGCCATCCTTTAAAAATCTCTAACTGTGCACATACAGGTGTTGTTACTTTATCATCTTTACATTTTACATACTCATTATGAAATTCCAATAATACTCCATTTGGGTTAACAATTCTTTAGGAAATTTCAGTCTTGCCCACTCACTTCTTCCCTCCACCAGGAGAAAAACATGTATCAATATTCTCAGACTTCTTGGCACTTCTAGAATATTGTTATTTGGTCCCTGCTGTTTGGCAATCTTGGGTGTTTCTAGTCCTGAGTGCTAGCCCATGGAGCAACAAAGAATCCTGGTTGTCTGGGCAAAAATGCATTTATTAGTCACAGCTTTTACCAATATTGCCATTTGGTTTTTCTTGAAATGAATGCATCCTATACTCCTGAGGGCTGGTAAGTGCTTTTGAACCATCCAGGATTAAACAATCCTCCCTCTCTGTCATCATTTCTGACGTTGAAATTGCATCCCAAGGCAGGGAGGGAAGGTGTCGCTTGATGTGCCCGCTTTGAGCCTCTCCAAGCATCACAGCGAGCGGAAGTGATGGAGAAAATCCCTCCTGGGACTGGCCTTTCCCCCGGGAGCTACAACCCCGCGCTCCATCCTCCAAGCCCCGGCCGTCAGGGGCGCCAAAGTCCCCGCCCCTTGTCGCTGCCCAGAGCTGCTCTTAACCTTTTTTGGGCCGGGGACCTTCCAGAAAGCTCCGGACCCCCTCGCAACGCGGGCAGGGGCTGGGGGGGGCAAGCACGGCTTGCACTCTCTGCGAAACTTGCACACACTTCAAAACGCTGCGAGTTTGAGACACGCACCCCACCCCACCCCACCGAGGCGCAGCACTCAGATCCCGGTCTCCAAAAACTCTCGACTCGGGCCATTCCGCGGGGCGCGCGGGGGGCTCAGGTGCCAAGGCCCGGCCCGAGAGACCCGGCGCGGGCGGGGACGGTCCCCGGGGGCGCGGGGCCACCTTCCCTCGCCAGAAGCCACAAGAAGGTCGGGACGGGTGGGGAGAGATGGGGGCGCAACGGAGGGAGCCAGGGAAGGAAAAGGGGGAGATGCGGGAAGCAGAGGGGGACCCCGCGGGAGGAGGACGGGAGGAGGGACGGGGACAAGGGGAGGAGGAGGAGAAAGGAGACTGGAAAGGGAGGAGAGGAAAAAGAGCGAGCGGGGGAAGGGGCTGCGCGCGCGCCAGGGAAGGCAAGAACTTTCTCCGCGCGCGCTCCCCCCGGGCGCAGGGAGGCGCAGGGACCCCGTCGCCCTCCGAGAGCTGGCGGGGACCGCGACCCGCTGCCCCGGCGCTGTTGGCGCCTCCGGCCTCCGCCTCCCGCAGCCGGCGAGGCCCACTGGGGCCGGCCGGGCCGGGGACGCGGAGTGGAGGAGGCGGTCCCCGGTCGCCGCGCTTTCTCCTCCCCTCTGCTCCTCCTAGAGGCGTGCACCGGGGGCGCCTGGGCGGCGAGGACCCGCGGCCCCCGCCCCCGCCCCCAGCCCCCCATTCAAGAAGCGGCTCCGCCGGCCCGGCCGGCACAGGGCGCCCGGCGCGCCTCGGAGCGCACGTCCCGCGCCTGCTCCCGCCGCCCGCCCGCCCGCTCGCGGGGCAGTATGCGGCCGGGCAGCCGAGCCCCAGGCCTCCTCCTCCTCCTCCTCCTCCTCCACCTCCGGCTCCTCCTGCGGCCCGAGCGGCGCGGCTCTCTGCAGGCGGCGGCGTTGCTCAGCCGAGCGCACACGGGACCCTCGCGGCGGGACCTCGGCGACTCCTGAAGCCCGGAGTGGGCGGCGGGCGCCGGGCCCCGCGCGCTCTCCGCGGCCGCCGAGGAGGGAAGGAGGGAGGGAGGGGGGCGGGGGCGGCGGGGGGAGGGGTGGGGAGCACCATGCAGTTTGTACCCTGGGCCACACTGCTAACGCTCCTGGTGCGGGACCTGGCCGAGATGGGGAGCCCAGACGCCGCGGCGGCCGTGCGCAAGGACAGGCTGCACCCGAGGCAAGGTAACTAGGCTCCGGCCCCTGGGACCGCGTCGCCCCGGTCGCCGCCTCCCCAGCCTCGCTCGTGCGCGGGGACCTCCCCGCAGCGGAGGCCCCTCTCTCTCTCTCCTTTCCTAGAAAGAACGATCCGCTTTGCAGCCTGTCCCTTCTTTGGGTCACCCCCAGCCAACTGCCAGGGAGAGACACTGCAAACGAATCTGGTCACCCCCCCTCACCACCTTGCTTTTAGGCAGATCTTTCCCCCTTGCCACCCCCATGTCCCCAACCAAAGCCACTTAATCAGTAGGGGCACCAGACAGCGCCGTTGCATTTTATTCGGGGTATTTATCAGGATCTCAGATTATCTTGCATATTTTTGACTTTGCGCATTGTCTGGCTCTGCGTGGTGGTGTATACCCCCCGCGCCTAGCACAGTGGCTGGCTGCTCCTGGCACATAGCAGGTGCTCAGCGAATGATGTGTCCACCGATTGAGAGTGAAGGGATTGACTCGAACAGGCTGGAAAATAAAGTCTGGACGAAGTCCCCACCTTCGTTTTAAATTCAGACACGAGGCAAAGTGAATTAATTGCTGGTTCACATACTTCTGTTTCTCCTCTGCAGCGAAATTGTTGGAGACCCTGAGCGAATACGAAATCGCGTCTCCCGTCCGCGTGGACGCTCTCGGAGAGCCCTTTCCCACGAACGTGCACTTCAAAAGAAGGCGACGGAGCATTAACTCTGCCACTGACCCCTGGCCTGCCTTCGCCTCCTCCTCCTCCTCCTCCTCCTCTACCTCCTCCCAGGCGCATTATCGCCTCTCCGCCTTCGGCCAGCAGTTTCTATTTAATCTCACCGCGCATGCCGGATTTATCGCTCCGCTGTTCACTGTCACCCTCCTCGGGGCGCCCGGGGTGAACCAGACCCAGTTTTATTCCGAAGAGGAAACGGAACTCAAGCATTGTTTCTACAAAGGCCATGTCAATACCAAGTCCGAGCACACGGCCGTCATCAGCCTCTGCTCGGGGATGGTAAGTGGGCGCGCGCCCCCGCCCCTCCTGCGTCCTGGAGACCCTCCCCGCGGCGAGCCTCCGCTGCAGCGGTTGATGTCACCCCGGATCCCCGTGTGCGTCCTTCGGTTTGGGCAGCTAGCTCTGCGCGCGCGCGCTTACACTCGCGGGGAGCGCACGCCCCCGCCCCCGTGGGGGTTCTGGATGTTTCCCAGCTTTCAAATGGGGTCTGGGACTCGGCTCAGCTGCGCGTTGCCCAACGCCGCGAGGCGGCCTGGAAGTCGCGTTTCCAAACTCGGAGAAAGTTGCTGGAGTTGCGGTTCCTTGCAGCAAACTTGGCCGCCCCGGAGCAGAGGAGCAGCTGAGCGCGGGGCGGACCAGACTCCTCATTGGTGCGCCCGGCGCCGGGGACGTGGGCTGAGGATCCCCGGCCCGGGGTAGTACTGGGAGTCCCTCCCGTGTGTCGTGGAGGGCGGTGCGTAATCTAGGGTCCCCGCGTCCTCTCCGGGCCTTTATTCGCGCGCCAGGAACCCTGAGGCCGCACTGGATTGACAGGGAGCAGGTCCCGTCCCGGGAACGGAAGGGTGGGCCGAGGGCTCCGGGGCGGGGGAGAGGGCGGAGCCTGCCCCGGACGCTTTGAATTAGGGTGGAAGCGGCGGGCGGGGCGCAGCGCAGTGCGACTCTGCACCCTGCTGGCGGGGTGGCCCGGAGACGCAGGACGGCGGGAGAAAGCCTGGGGAGGCTGCCTGGACGTGATGAACGTTCCGCTGGGGTTTCTGCCACCCAGGAGGGTCCCCAGCACTTGAGAGAGGGACCCTGCCGCGCACATTTCCCGGGGGGGGGTGAGCAAGGGCAGGCGGCCACCTTCTTGCGCCGCCAAATACCCACTTAGCGGGGGATCCAAGTCGCTTCCCGACTCCCTTTGCCGACCCCCACACTCGCCCCCCAGTAGGTCCTCCCGGGCATCTGCCACCTCCCTCCCCGTGACATCTGAGGACCCCCTGTAAGGTTCCGGCCCGAGCGAGGGTGGTCCTTGGCTTTCCCAAGCGGTGCGCGTTTCTGCCGCGCGTAATGACGCAGAAACTTTCCGGGGTCAGGCTCTGCGCATGGTGCCCGTACGCGCGATCGGTTCCCAGCCTTTGCACCCCGGCACCCGTTTACTCATCCCTGAGCACCCGCGCTCCCCCCCATCCCCTTTCTCAAAGCGGGGGCTTGCGTACTCACCCCGGTCGCTCGGCTGCCCTCTCCGCAGGCTGCCGTTTGTGGGTCCTAAAAGTTCCGGATCTGGATATTGCATCCTTCTCTGCCTCGCCATGGAAGGATCCGGTGGGGGGGGCGAGGCAAGCTTGAAGACTGGGAGGAGAGGGGTTTGGATAAGTCCCTTTTAGCACCCACAAAGCGCCCAGAGCAGTGGCGCCCAAAGTGCGCGGCTGAGATGGTTTGGGGGTGGGCGGAGACGGCAGTTTGGCGAGGAGGAGGGGGTGCCGCGGTGAGTCATAGTCGCCCTAAGATCTGGGGCCGGAGCTCTGGAATCCAACGGGTCTTTGAGAGGTTATGGCCCCAGGTGGGCAGAAGTCAGGCAGGCGTCTAAGCCCCGAGCATCAGGGCGCCTCCAGATCCCAAGATAGTAACCCCCAATTCAAGGACCCCAGGGATAGGGCAGCGAGCACACGTCAAGTTTGTAAACAGCCTTTACTCCTCCTCTCTGCCCGCCTCCACACGGGGCGAAGCCAGTGGCCCCAGCAGTCGTATAAATATCTTGCTGCGCAGGACCTGAATTTCCATTGGCAGTTTTGGGTGGTCACGCGCACGTGGTCTCTTTGGGGACCTGAGAAACCCCCCCCCCCCGGGGCTTCTGAAATGACTGCCTGGACAGTGTGATAACTCCGTTTCTGCTGCGTTTAATTTGCAATCCGCCTCTTTTGGGGAAAAGGGCCCAAATACATCTTAAAGATATGCACGCTGGCTCTTTGCATCTTCAGCCATTAATCTAGCTGCAAACCCCTGTCCCCTTTGTGTTCCTTCTGGAATGTATCTTTCCTCGCAAGACTTCCCCTTGCTGTTTCTGTAGCAGGAGGGTCATGCTGTTCCTAGTTCTTTGCCTTGAGTCTTCCAGGAAATCTTTCTGTAGAGTGGGCTGTGCCAGCTCCGCCCACCCCCACCCCCACCCCCACCAGATGGGTCACTCACCTACCCTAATTCTAGCCCCCTTTACTTCTCTCTCTCCTTCTCTCATTAGGACTGATGTCTGATAAATATTTCCACCACTGGGCTTCTTTTCCAGTCTTTCTCCTTCATTCCTGCCACAGACCTTCTCCCCACCCCCACCCGGTCCTCCCTCATTGCCTTTGTGCCTTTAGATTTACGCTGCCAGCGTCCCATGCTCAAATCCCACCCTTCCTTGGAAGTGTAACTTCCATCTCTTCTTGCCCGGGAGACTTTTCATAGTCCTCCAGACTGATGTCATCTCTCCCTGTCTACCTGCATAGACACTTACCTGCACCTCCCTTATGATGCTCAGTGTGTTCTCCTTGCATTAAAGTTCCTGGGACACGTGTCCTATCCCTTTGTCCTTGGCAAGCAGGGTCCACATCGACTTATCTCCTTTTTATTTCGGAGCCTTGTATGTTCTTAGTAAATATTAATATATTTACTATGAACCACTGGCTCTTGAATCAAGGTGGAGAACTTCTTTAAAACTACGATTCCAGGTCCTCCCTCTGTAAGTTCTGAATCTGTGATGCCCCACATTCTAATTTAAAATAAACAAACAGACTTCCTTGGCAGTTTTGAAGCCTGGCTGGTTTGAGGAACCAGTACCTTAACATACTTCTACTTTATCATGCGTAAGCATTTCCCGGGAGCTCATTAGAATGTCAATTCCTGGTCCTGACCCCCAGAGATTTTGGTTCTGTAGATCAGATTTGGGCTAGAGCACAGTACCTGAATTTCCAAAAAGTGCCTGATTCCGATGGCAGCTGCCGATGGTCAGGGACAGTCATTCCTCTTATGTCCAGGGAAGGGTCAAAGGACTCTGATTTTTTTTTTTCCAGTGTGGGAAATGGGACAGAGAAGGAGAAGAGAAGGACTTGATTTCTTCTCTTGAACACCACTCACCAGCCTGGGAAAGGGAATTTTTCAGCCTTCTTGTAATGTTGGGTTTGGGTGGTTCAGCCTTGAGGCATCATTTATCATTTGCAAAACTTGTAGGTATTCGGGAAGGCAAGGATTGAAAGAGTTACCTTTTTCAAGGTGCTCGGAATGATTGGTAAAAGCAAATCGTATCCTGGTGGTTAGAGGCTAACACCACCAGCATCGGAAACCACTGATGTGCTCTAAGCCCTTACAAGATGTCAGGCAGCGTGCTGAGCATTGGATATGCATTATCTCATTTAATCTGCGCAATAAGTCTTTACAGGAAGTATCTTTATCCCCGGTTGATAAATGAGGAAGCTGAAGCTCAGCGCAGCTAAGAAGCTTGCCCCCAAGGTGGGTGGGTGGGTCGTGGTGCTGAAACTGGAACCTAGAGCGGTCTGGCTCCAAAGCCCTGTGTGCTGTCGCTCCTCTGTTGCAAAGGCAAGGGGTGATCAGAGGACCACATGTCAGGGCTCCGGGCGGCGCGACCTTGAGTGCATTGTGGTGACCACATGCTTCCTGAATTTTAATCAACAAGAAGGCGCCATTGGGCTTTTCCCTCTGCAGCTCGTCGTATTCGTCCTTAAGTTTCCAGGCTGCCTTAACACACAGAAAGGCTGCCTTTCACCAGCATGTACC
>VBSM01002035.1:22458553-22475990 GCA_008086735.1 Cheirogaleus medius | reverse complement strand
TCTGGCTACTAGAAATCCTTAACTTCCACGTGTGTGGCTCGCATTTTATTTCTGCGGGAAAGTTCCGGGCCTTGAAGAACCCACGCCGTGGCACCGAGGGGCTGAGAGGCGGCCATCGGAAGCAGGTGGCAGGTGGCACAGGGTGGCCGTGGGCAGTTGGCACCCTGGCCAGCCAGACCGGCCGGTACCCCCTTCCTGCTAAGAGTCAAAACCAGCATTCCCGAAGCGTGTTCTGCAGGCTATTAATAGCAAAACCAAATAGTCCCTTAGCAAAGTACAGGCTCTGGTGCCTGCCGTTCGGCATTTGATGCTACTTCAAACAGATATTCTTTAAATATTTTCTCTGGTTATTTCAAGTGTCCCTCGATTTCCTCATTTATGAAATGGAAATAGTTGTCCCTACCGTATAGGGTTGCTTTGCGGAATATTCACATGAAGCCGTGTAAACTGCTTAGGAGAGTGCCTGGCACAGAGAAAGAAAAGCACTCAACAAACCTTAGCCATGTTAGTATAGCCTATCGTCCTGGTTGTTGTCACTGCATGTAGTGACAGGGGTGCAGGGTCCTTTGGGTTTAGTGTAACCCCACCCCCACCGCCTTGTGTGCCTGGGTCAGCGAATTGAACTGCCCAGGTAGCTGGTGGCACCTACCCGCTTAGACGACAGTGAAGTGACCATCAGACAAGCCTCCCACCGCCCCTTGAACACTAGGAAGCTTCTCAGGTGTTTTCTTGCAAGGCATCCTCTCCCTCTCGTCGCATTTCTAAGGATGTCACCTCTTAAACTGTCATAGATCCCGTAAGTTTGGCAATCATGCGGTTAAACACATGCAAGCTGGTTCCTTTCTTGCAAGACCTCTCCGAGCTTTTAAGATGCTCACGTCCACGGAGGAAGCCCCAGATGTGAATGCCATCGTTAAGCGCTTTGCAAACCTAATTGATTTGTTTTGGGAACTAGCTTATGGGATTAACACTGTCCGTAAAGGTCCAGGCCAGCCCCAGAGCAAGCTGAGCAGCGAGAGTCTCCCCTGCGATTGCCCTTGGCGCCTGCTCGCTGTCAGGATTGCCTGGCGTGCTTCTTGACACTGGCCACGTTGTCGCTTGTTTTTTTTGTTTTTTTCTTTTAAATGCAGCTCAGGGTTTGTTAAGAGACATGGGCGTGGGAACATGATCCTAATGACCGTCCGGGGATTCACGGTTGTTTTTGAAGCCAGCGAATTGAGGACCCTTAAAAATAATTAAACTTGGTTGGTTTTTCGTTCATGCACATGAGGGCTTTGTATGTGCAGGGCAATCCAATTATTTATTCAGGACAATTATTCAATTATTATAATTAATATTATGAATTGATATTATTCAATTATTTATTCATGATAATTATTCAATTATTATAATTAATATTATGAATTAATATGATTCGATTATTTATTCAGGACGATTCTTTATTATTAGAACCTTCATGGGTTTTATAGCTGGTTTTGGTTTCTTGTTTTGTTGTTTTGTCTTTTTTTTTTTTTCTCCCACATTTTTCTTGTTTATTCATCATCCGCTGATCCCAGCAGACTTGATTTCTCTTGTCCCACTGAGTCCCCGTATGAGGCTTCATTGAGTAACTCTCTGAGCGTGGCCATGGGTGCAGATCTGAGATCTGGCTAGAGCCAAGAGGGCCAGCAAGCTGACGTTTGGCGTCTGCTTTTTGTTACCTGGAAGCCAACAGCTAGTGGAGCCAGTTGAGACGTGGAAGTGTTTGCTGCATTTATTTACATCTAATTACATCTCAGACCGAGGCTTCTCACTGTCATTCCACACATCCTTGTCCTTGTTATCTAGCTTGGAAGTTCCATGGCAGCAGGGGCTGGTCGTTCATGCCCTTCTTCCTTCCTGCCCACCTTCCCTCCCTTCCTTCTTTCCCTCCTTCCCAAGATTCTTTCTGAAATAGATTTGTTTTGTTTGAGAAACCAACGAACTAATTTATAAAGAAGGGGATATTTTGCATACTACTGGTAAAACGATAACCACTAATAATGATTACCACGTTAAATATTAAATGGGTCCATAGGGTGTGCCGTGCTCTGCCCTAAGGGCATTTTACGTATTATCTTTTTTAATCTCCACGGTTACCCTTTGAGGTATGCTATTATTATCCCCATTTTACAGATGAGGAAACTGAGGTTTTGAGGCAGGAAACTGCCCAAGAAAGGGTAACTAGAACATTAATGCAGCAATGGGAAGCAGGGTTGGTTCTGGCTCCAGAATCCGAGTGGAAAACCACTAAGGAGCCTTGTCCAGCCTTCCTTCTCTCTGGTAAGTTTGGGTGGAGCAGAAAGGGGGATTTGCCTTCAGTCCTGTGCTGCGTGAGGTTACAAGGTGGCTCAGCGGCTTAAGGAAATTCAGTTAAATTTTGATAAGCCTTATGAAAATGCAGAGCAATAATTAACTTCCTTGTTAATGTAACATTCAAATCTCCACGGCCCAACTCCAGTTGGTGGGAAACGCTTCAGTGAGTAACCACTGACTAACAAGGAAGGCCTGGCTGCTATTTTCCAAATTAATCCCAGTTATTTAGTAATGTTACGTGCATTTGGTTGTATTGCAATGTGCAATGAAGCTCATTTAAAATATTTTTTACCAACAAATCAGCAGATATTAAAGTTTTGGGCTGTGTCAATAAATATGATTCTAACTCATTAGGAGAAGAGGTCAAATGGATAGAACAACTAAGTATGATGTATTAGAAGATATTGCTTTCCATCTCGAAGAAGTAATTTTTTTCCTGCATTTTCTTGCTACCTGAAGTATACCGAATTATTTCTGTGATACACAGATTACTTGAAAGTGAAATGTTTTTCCAAAAATGTTAGAATTTACATGAGTTGCTCTCTGTTAGAAAGCATATTTTGTGAGTGGTATCTTAATTTTTTCAACTTTATTTAAATAAGTGTACCTTGTTTCAAGTTATTGCTTTGGTTCATCCCTGAGGTTTGCCCATACCAAGTCCCCTCTGATCATCGTGAGAGTACATCTTCTTCCCTTTAGTGGTCAAAAAGAATGAATTTGACACAGTATTTTGCATTGTTTTCACTGAAAGTATACTTTTTTGACAGTTTAGACAGATTTTACTATAGTAGTCTCCACTTATCCCTGGGGAATACGTATTATTCCAAGACCCCCAGTGGATGCCTGAAACCACAAATCCTACCGAACCCGATTGCTGTCAGTTGGATCACGTTTTCTGTTCATGTTTTTCCACCCAGGAACTTCATGCCTTTTCCCTCTTAACGAAGCACTTAACCATGACTGTGGTCAAACGTTGGCAGTTTGAGGTGCAACGGCAAAACTAACATCAGTTTCTTTTTCTTTCTTCACACAATCATGAATAGAAGATTCCTTCTTACTGTAGATCATAGCACCCTCAGCCTGTGATTCTTTTTTTTTTTTTTCTTATTCAGTCGAGAACTTTCACCTTTTCACTTAAAGGAAGCACTTTGTGGCTACCCTTTGGGGTATCCAAATTGCCGGCATCATCCTCTTGCGCTTCGGGGCCATTATTGGTAAAATAAGGGTGGCTCGAACACAGCACTTCGAGACCGGGACAGTCGATCTGATCAGTGAGTGGCTACTAGGTCACTAAAGGTCGGGGAATGTTCCAGGGAAGATGTGCCCAGGCGGGACCGGGTGGGATGGTGTGAGATTCCATCACTACTCAGGACTGTGTGTAATGTAAAGCTTATGAATGCGTTATTTCTAGAATTTTCCATTTAATATTTTCAGTGACCGAGGGTAACTGTAGGAAAGTGAACCCTCGGATAGGGAGGGATACTGTATTTTAATAATCGCCAAAACAGTCAACTTGGCCAGAACGCACATCCTGGCCTAAATTGATGGTTTTAACAATTGGTTATGACGATCAAATGTTGGGGCCCTTCAAACATGCAATCACTTACAGTTTAACTTTTTGTATCTTTATTTTTTGGTAACAAATTCTGTTCCTTGTGTCTTAGGTGGGCATACTTCTTAGTTGCTTAATTCTGTTGCCTAATTTCAGACTACAAGGTACTGACATGAAAGCAATTAAAGCCCATCTGTGATCTGATAGTCAAGATAACTGATTAAATCCTGTTTTTACTCGCAGTATATTTTGGCAGGCACTTTCCTGCTTATTCTGTTTATTGTGTGGTTGATGATATGAAAATTGAATATTTGCACCAGCAATACAAGCGTGAAGCCAAGTTGGAGACTCAGAATTTCAGTGTGGGTGTGAATCACGTGGGAGATTGGTCAGTGTAGATTCAGGTCTGGTGAGGCCAAAGAGTCTGCATGTCTAATAAATTTCCAGGCGTTGCCAATGAGTAGCAAGATTGCCTAGAACCTAAGAGACCCAGGCAAGAGTTGGAAATGAGCAGAACTAATCTGATATCGAACATCATGGTCCCAGCTTCTTGCCCAAACTCTCTGAGTTTAATCTACTTCCTCCACCGAGCCTGAAAACAAATCAATCAAAAACTCGGAGGCATTGAATAGCAGTCCTCCTATTCTCATGTATCAAGTATTGCAATGATCTAATAAGGTAATAGAATACTTTTGCGTTTTCTACAGTTTCTTTGCATCATCCGTTAGTCTGTCTGCGTCTGAGAACTCTTCATACTGTTTCTCATTGAATATCAAAAGCGGTGCTTATGAAACATTCCCATTTTCGTTCTTTCTAGAGCTCTCTAGCTGCAGTTACTGGCCCTTCTTGTGTCTGTAGCAAAGAAAAAGAAGAGCAGGATCTCTTGAATCCCGGCATGAATTTTGTCACCAAATGAAACGAATCACGTGCGATTGTTCCCCTTACATTTATTTAGGCCTAATTTTCTGATACCTTAAGTGAGCATGTATGGAACCTTCCAGAGAAGCTAATCTCAAATCCTTACTCGTTTTGGCAAGAGCGCAGATTGAGTCGCACCTGTAGAGGTCTCAGCAGGGAGGACTTTTGTGTGTAATTTGACCACGGAAGGCATCGTTTTAAGACGCGTCGAGTTAAATCCTTAACATAAAATAGTTGTGGCTTGAAATGCAACGCATACCATCTGATCTGTTACAGAGCACAAAAATGGGCACAGTAAAGACAAGAGGGAAAGCGGAGCAAGAAAGTGGGGAGAAAGGAATGACCTGGCGGAGGACGTGGCCATATTAAACCACGGATTGGCAACAAAAGGGCTTCCTGCCTTTGGGAACGGGACGGAGATCACAAGGGACAAAAGGACCCACAGCAGGACAAAACGTTTCTTATCCTATCCACGGTTTGTAGAAGTGATGGTGGTGGCCGACAACAGAATGGCTTTGTACCACGGAGCAAACCTTCAACACTATATCTTGACCTTGATGTCAATTGTAAGTACATGCCAGAGAAGGTGACTTCTTGAGGTCCCTAAATGTGCCATTGGGGAGCAAGTGACGGGAGAGAACATAAGATTATTCCTGGGTTGCCTTTTGATAATGACAGTAGCGGTTATCGATACGGTTTATTCTGTGTTAGACAACCTGCTTCTTACTTAAAAGGCATCATTTCTAATCCTGGCCACCCTGCTGGGTGGTGGGATTGTCATCCTGATTTTTTAGATAAGAAAACTGAGTCTCAGAGGAGTTGGGTCACTTGCCCATGGCTAGGGAAAGCTGGTAAGTCACAGAGACACACTGCATGTGACCTGTAGGCTTGTCCGCTTCCCCCAAACCTTCTGAACTTCCCACAGCCAGGTGTGGCTCCTCAGTGATACTTTGGGACGCTGGCTGCCAATCGCTGTCACACCTGCGGCTTTTTAATTAATGTAGCTGTGAGCCTCCAGGGTTCTAATTAAGTAGCCCTGGGGCGAGTGAGGTTTAGGAGTCTCTCACTCTATTTTTGTAACGTCATTTTGAATTGAAAATATACAGTAAATTTGCATGATTAAAAAAAAATCAAACAGAACCAAAAACGATTGATTAAAAACTAAATATGCCATCTCCCAGCTCCTTCCCAGAGGCAACCACTAAGTTTTTGTGCGTTCTTTTCCCTTTCCCTGTTCGCTACTCTGCGTGTCTTAAGGGTTAAGAGAGGAGAAGAGAGGAGGCCAGGTGTGGTGGCTCACGCCTGTAATCCTAGCACTCTGGGAGGCCAAAGTGGGAGGATCACTCAAGGTCAGGAGTTCGAAACCAGCCTGAGCAAGAGCGAGACCCCATCTCTACTAAAAATAGAAACAAATTAATCGGCCAACTAAAAATATATTGAAAAAATTAGCCGGGCATGGTGGCACATGCCTGTAGTCCCAGCTACTCGGGAGGCTGAGGCAGGAGGATCGCTTGAGCCCAGGAGTTGGAGGTTGCTGTGAGCGAGGCTGACGCCACGGCACTCTAGCCCAGGCGACAGAGTGAGACTCTGTCTCAAAAAAAAAAAAAAGTTTTTGAGTATTTCTAACAAGCACTGCCCAATAGAAATGTAATGCAAGTCACGTATTTAATTTTAAGTTTTCTAGTAGCCACATTTAAAGTAAGAAGAAAAGTAAAATTAGTTTTAATAATGTATTTTATGTCATATCCAAATATTCCAAAAATTAATGAGATATTTTACTTTTTTTTCATACTAAGTCTTCAAAATCCAGTATGTGTTTTACACACACAGCACATCTCAGTTTGGGCCGGCCACCTTCCAAGTGCGTGCTAGCCACATGTGGTGAGTGGCCACTGGATTCAGCAGTATAACTTTAGGCATTTCTTAAGCAAATAAGTATGAATCTACAACTTTTTTTTCAAACAGAAAAGGAGCATTTTCATATTCTGTTTTACACACTGCTATTTTCTTGAAGTACTAGAGATTGTTCCATAGCAGCTCATATAGACCCACTGTTACTCATTTTAAACCTTAGCATAATATTCCTTTTTATGGATTAACTTTATCTGAACTGGAACCAACTTTTAATAAATTCCCCAGATGCATGTGAAAAGCATTCATGTTTGGCAATATTGCTTTAGGGTTTCTTCTTCCCTCCCTGTGGCCTGTAGTGGTCTTTATCTCTCCCCCCCAAATTCCCACCCCCGCTGTGAATTCCCTTACCCCTCCCCAGCCCTGCCTACCCCCCACTCCTCTCTCACCCCCTCCCCTGCTCCCTGCTCAGTCCGCTATGTCCAGCCCTTACCAGGTCTTGCCTATGCACACCTTTGTTTCCACCCCATAATTTCAGATCTGTCACGAGACTTTTGATTACGAACAAGGACTTTGGGTCAAACTCACCTAGACTGAGAGTTCTGGCTGTGCTACTCAGCACTTGTATATAGCCTTGGACAAGTTCCTTAACTTCTCTGAGCCTTAGTTTCCTCATTTGTTGAACAGAGCTTGTAACAACAGCTAGCCTGGAGTTTTGCTGTGGTCACTAAAAGCAAATGCATACGTGATTTTCAGCAAGGTTCTAGCCCACAATAAGCATGCAGTGAATGTTAGCTTGTAATTAGTTTTAATAATGCCCCCCCCCCAAAAATTTAAAAGGTTAGCAGATTGTCAATGATACAAATGAGTGATAAATATAAAGAACAGTAGCAATTAGCAAACGTGGCCATTGTGAGATTTCCTAAGTTGGCAATCCAGGACTTCACATGGGAGGACAGAGCTTGTTGGAAAATTAATGTCCAGTGTTCTTGGTACAGTGAAAAATGTTAAGTCTTGTGGCAGTGCAATTTTATAGGAAAACACCTTGGAATGTAAACGTGTTTGAATTCATTATTTTCTAAAATGGCCATGTATGAATTTTACAAAGAGACTTTAAATAAATGGTGG
Organism: Cheirogaleus medius; assembly: GCA_008086735.1. NCBI lineage: Eukaryota > Metazoa > Chordata > Mammalia > Primates > Cheirogaleidae > Cheirogaleus > Cheirogaleus medius. The sequence goes on along the minus strand of VBSM01002035.1, from coordinate 22,468,207 downwards.
TTGAGTGAATGAAAATTGAGAACCACGAAATGCATATGTTGCGTGAAACGTACAAAGAGATGGAGCCCGACGTAAGACGTGAATTGCTTATTGCTTACACGGAGTTCACAATTAACTTTGAAAAATTTATCTCGGTTACAGGTAGCCTCTATCTATAAAGACCCAAGTATTGGAAATTTAATTAATATTGTTATTGTGAACTTAGTTGTGATTCATAATGAACAGGTAATAAAGTTTTTTTTTCTTTTTTCTTCTATCTGTATCCGAAATGGCATATCTAATTGGTGTTGGTTCAAGAGACCAACCATAACTCTTCTCTGTATTTAGGATGGACCTTCTATATCTTTTAATGCCCAGACAACATTAAAAAACTTTTGCCAGTGGCAACATTCCAAGAACTATCCAGGTGGAACCCAGCACGATACTGCTGTTCTTGTAACCAGGTATATGGATTTCTCATTTCTCAAATCGGTCAGTGTCAGGTCAAGTGGATGGGATAGGGTAGCCGCCCCTAGTATAGAGGGTTTCTCAACTTAGGCACTGTTGACATTTTGGACCAGATAGTTCTTTGCTGTGGGGGTTCCCAGAGCATCGCAGGGTGTTCGGCGCCATCCCTGGCCTCTGCCTGCCACATACCAGTATCACCCTCCTCGCATTTGTGAAAACCAACCATGTCTCCAGACTTCGTCTAGCGCCCCCTGGAGGGTGGGGCAGACTCACCCCCCTGGTTGAGAACCACTCACCTATAGGTGCCAGGTGAGGAATAAATAAATGTGTTAAGCAGGCCTGAAAGTAAATGCCTTTTATATAACACACCTGATATTGCCATGCTCTACGAGTCCAGTGTTGCCAACTTTTGTAATTTTTGCAAGAAGCTTGAAAAGTGGATTTTGCTTATTAGCGTGAAATTTCCCAATTTTTCAGTGGTAGCTACTATCTCAAAAAATGTTTAAAGCACTTATAAGGGGCAACAAAGAAGGGCGCCGGCCTAACCGTGCCACCTCTGATGTGGTCGTGAACACTTACTCTTAAATGAACTTAAATGCATGGCATTGAGCGCCTTCTCAGGAATGTTCTCAAAGAGTCTTTATGGAAATAGAAGCACTTCCTCCAGGGTTTTGGGAGAAGTCCCGGTTGGAGAGTTTTCTGACTGCTCTTTGGCTTATCCAGGCTGCAGAAGAAGACTTCTTGATGGAGCTTTTAATCCTTAAAGCAACTATTCCCAAAGTTTTTTGCGTTGTGAAACGCTGGCCTTGTTAATTTACTTTGTGTAACGCCCCTCCCTCAAGTGTGTGCTGTTGTGAATGCCTGGAAGACTCTAAAGTGTGTGCTTGTATTGAGGTTTACTCTCTGGTGTTGTCATGGCCTACGTCTGCTTTGTTTTCAGGCAGGACATCTGCAGAGCTCACGACAAATGTGACACCTTGGGTGAGTCCTCTATGTGTGTCCTCGTTGGCTGAAACAGTTTCTTGCATGTTTTTATTTCAAGCCACGATTGCTTTTGAAGGTAAACCCCTGTTTTGTTTTCCCTTGCGACAGGTCTTGCCGAACTAGGAACCATTTGCGATCCGTACAGAAGCTGTTCTATCAGCGAAGACAGTGGGTTGAGTACGGCTTTTACGATCGCCCACGAGCTGGGCCATGTGTGAGTCGCCTTTCAGTAATTTCATTTCATTCAGAGTGACTCAAACCTTTTGTTCCTTTGCATCACTGAGCATTTCTTTGACTTCAGGGAGTGTGAGACCCTTCCCGAGGCATAGTAGAGTTTGCAGGGCTGAAGAGCTTTGAACCTAATTGGGGGAAACGACCGAATTCAGAAAGCGGAGTAAATGCAGTGCACTCTCTTCAGCTATAGCTTGCGCACGTCTTTGGTTTAACTGCTCAAGTTCAATATGCAAGATCTAATATTCTCCTTTTCTGCTGGGAATGGGAGGAATCAGGGCCTTTCCACTCCTTCCACTGAAGCAGAGGCTATATTAGCATGGAGAACTTTCCAGACTCTGTCTAGGAGGGTCCTCCGATATTGCCCCTGGTTCACAGGATTTGCACAAATCCAGATCATTCCTGACTCTAGTTAGACACAGCTCTAATTCAGACATTTGGCGTCCGGAAACGGTGATATCCCCCTTTCAGGAAAGAGAATGAACAAAAATGCAGACGAGGAATCACTTCCTAATTATGGTCACTAAGTGGCCATTATGAAATGGCTTTTCCCCTTTTGCTCTTTAGAGACAGAGCCTGGTTAGAACGTGGGGTAAAACTGTAAACTTACTAGAAGTTATTCTGACTTTTTTATCTGCATTGTTTTCTTTCTAGAATGATTAAGTACTTACACTGTATGTTTTGAAATAATTTTCGGAAAAGCTATTATTAATATAGCTGTGTATCCATTTGTGTGGCAGATGTTAACTTTATCTACAGCCGATGTCATCTATTAGGTAAACTTTTCCATTCAAGTATTTTTTTGAAGGCCACACCTACGCAGTGTACTATGCTCGCCAAAGAGCAAGATGCACATATACCGGTATCTGCAGTTCCACGTATAATGGGTATATTTTTAAACTGGTGCCTTTCAAACATATTGAAAGAGAACATCCCTTTTCTTTTCTCCAAAGGAAATAGTGTCAGATGCCCAACACTTAGAACATATGAAAGAGTCATGGTGCTATCCACTAAGCAGCTGCAACAAGCCAGACTTGCATAGTCAGTATCCTCTTTGTCCTTTTGGTTTCTGAAGCACCTTTGTGAAACTCAAAGACTCCTTGGAGAGAATTCCAGTTATAGCTGCCCTACCTCAGTAGCCTTGAGACCTTGATCAAATAATTAAATCTCTCTGTGCCTCCATTTCCTTATCTGCAAAATGTGGATAATAATAACAACACAAAGTTGAGCATCCCTTACCCAAAAATGCTCGGGACCAAAGTGTTTTGGATTTCAGACTTCTTTAGATTTCAGAATATTTGCATGTATATAATTAGATATCTTGGGACTACCGTAGGACCCAAGTCTAAACATGAAATTCATTTATGTTTCATATACACCTTATACACAAAGCCTAGAGGTAATTTTATATGATAATTTTGTGCAGGAAACAAAGGTTGTGTTAAGTACTTATGTATGGAATTTTCTACTCATGTCGTGTTGGGACTCAAAAAGTTTCAGATTTTGCAGCATTTTGGATTTTGGAATTGGGGAGGCTCAACCCGCGCTCTTCATTGGATCAAAGAAATGATTAAATGCCATAAAGCATCTAAAGCATTTAACACACTTCCTGGTGCAAGTCTTGGTTATCTTTGTTAAGTGTTCGGTTTCTTGGTTATCTCTGTTAAGTGTTCAATGAGTATTTATTATGATACAGCCCCTGCAGTGAGCAAATGTGACATTTGCATGAAAATAAATTTTCCTGTTTATTTACATGATGAAATGAATTTGATTTTTATCAAGTCAGGGCAGGGGCGGAGATTAAACACCAGCTGCTTTTTCCCAGAGAAAAACAACCAAGATTTGACCGGTTTGCTTGCTTTGGGGATTGTTGCTGTAGGTATTGCGCTGTGCATCTGGGACCTAGAGACCAGAGCAGTCCTTCTTTTAAGGAAATCGACTCTTACATATTAAGAGTCTTAAGTTTTAAGAACGATTACTAGGTTCAGCCAAGACAGATCTGGTTTTTCTATCGCTATTGGCAAATACCAAATGGGGCCTACACTTTTTCTTTTAAAGAAACATAAAACGAAACACAAGAGGAATGAATGGGCTAGACTCCACGGGCTTTTATCCCAGCTTTTTCTGTCTCGTGAGGCAAGTCTGCACGCTTCTGTCTGACTCACTTATTTCTGTGTTTGAGACGAGCTAGTGAAGCCATTGCTTCCCCAAGGCTCAGCTAATCCCACGCACCGGTTCTGTGATTGGAGACAGTCATCCCGAGAGAGAGAGAGAGAGAGAGGGTGACCTCTCTGAGCTTGTCACCCGATGGCTCATGCCTGAGCTGAGAATGGCATGTGGGTCCTAGAACTGAGGTTTCAGGATTGAGGAAATGCTTCCTGTCTTTTTTTTTTTTTATTTCTACCACTCCCTCTGCCTGGGCCAAGAATGGCAAGTATGTGTTAAGGCTGCCGCTGGGGACCTTCCCAGGCCCACAGGGACATCGGCAGTCCTTCCCCTCCTGCTCACGGGCAGAGCCTGGCTAATTTCAGAATCCTTTTGCACCCGACTGTCCAGGAATCCGGTACCAATCCATGAGCGTTGGCACGAAGCGAGAAGCTATTTGCCATCTCTGAGTTAAGCCAGTTGAATCGGCATACCTACCTCTGGTTTCCATGCTTACCACGTTCTTTCGTGGGCCTTATTGGGCACAAACTTTGCATGCTTTTATGATGATATACCAACACAGGTATGCCATTTGTCAGCCTGGCCCCAAAAGGGGTGCATGCCAAGACCCACAGTGAGCCTCTTATTAGAAAGCTTTTGCCTTTAATTTTTGACACCCGACCGACCCTTTACGTTCAAAACATCATCGTAACCTGCCAAATTCTTGACTCTATAAATTGCCATTTTGCAGTTTTAGGAGTGCCAACTACTGTATTCTAGCACCAGCTACAGCCCAGTCAGAGCCTCTGCAATTCCAAAAAGTGCACTTAAATACCTAGCCCTACTCACATCTTTTTTTTCTACGTTAAAGGCACTCTGTATCAAATTGGGCGAGAGTTGTATTTTAACCTTATAGTCCATCTCGAATTTGTGTCTTAAATTTTGTTTCGCTTACCAGGATTCAGGCTCTTACGTGGTAGCCAGTATTAAATATTTTTTTTTCCTAGACGCATGCATTCTTGAAGCAATTGTCACAGCACGATCCCTCGGTGTTTATTGACATTCTCGTCATTGTTTCATTGGCTTTAGGTTCAACATGCCTCACGATGACAACAATAAATGCAAAGAAGAAGGAGTTAAGAGTCCCCAGCATGTCATGGCTCCGACACTGAACTTCTACACGAACCCCTGGATGTGGTCCAAGTGTAGTCGAAAATATATCACTGAGTTTTTAGAGTAAGACTTGAACTTTCTTTCCGTACAGGCTTCTCATATCTAGCCTCCATGTAGCGAGCTAATTGTGGGAAAGAAAATAGAGAGTCAAGCATTCCTCTCGAGTTATTATTTTTGTTGACATTCCTTGGAGGAGGAGGGAAAAAAAATAATAACTCGCGGACATCTGTGTAGTTCGTATCCTTGCCAGAATTCTAGAAGATTACAGACTGAGCTAAAGCAAAGGTTGGGATCTCAAAGAGAATGTGTAAATGGTTGCTCCATTCTGGATAAAGCTTTGAACTTTGTTCAGGTCTTGGGAGAGGGACCGTGAATGTGATTGCATGGATGAAGGCCACAAGTGTTTCTGTGCTTCTAACTTAGTAATTTGGGGTTGGAAAGGGGTGGGGTGGTGAGACGATTCCAGAACAGATCGTGGGAGTGGGTGGATGCTGCTGAGTTGAGGACGTCCTCCCTCTCCCCTCCCCCCACCGCCCTGTTCTCTTTCTTTCCTTTTTCCTTTATTTCCTTGTTTTGTTTTTTTTAAGCTTCCTGCTAGGCTGCTCAGAGATCCAATTACATTATACAATGCCCCTGTGTTGCAGATGTATTGCTCTTCTCTCCCAGATGTATGAAAGGTTAGGTGATTATCCTGAAGCCACTGGGTGTATGTTTCTGCAACCACGGGGAAGAGGAGGCTTTTATTAATCAGAACTCGCCGGGTGCGAATTTTCCAGAAGTGTTTGCAGCAAAGTGGAAGCCCCAGAGGGTTGCTGTTTTCCTTTTTAACCAGATGGTGCAAGGTGTTTTCTTTCTCTGAGTCACTGACTCACTCATTTGTCCCTTCAGCAGACATTTACTAAACACCTGCTGCCAAGGATGAGGTCACGTGCTTGGATGAAAAAGACACTATCTTTGCCCCTGCGAAGATTACAGTCTCTTGGGAAAGATAGTTAAAAAAATAAACAGATAATTGTCCTGAAAATGTGATGAATACTGTAGCAGATATATACCGTGTTTCCCCAAAAATAAGACAGGGTCTCATATTTATTTTTCCTCAAGAAGACACCCTAGGGCTTATTTTCAGGGATGTGTTATTTTTTTTTAAGTACGGTACAACCATCTACATTTATTCAAATAGAGTGAAGTCGTCTTCTTCTGGAACATCATCATCACTCTCCAAACCCCGAATCCCACCCTGAATGTCTTGCGACTCTATTTCCTTTAGAACCATCGGCCCCGATCTCTCCTGTGGAGCCATAGAGCTCTCATGGGGCAGATGAGAAGGGCTGCTCGTGTTCTTGACCGCTCCGCGACGACATGCATGGGTTGTGCAGATGCGCTGCGTAGCCACGCCCGTCACTAGGGCTTATTTTCGGGGTAGGGCTTCTATTGCGCAAATGCTTAGACATCCTGCTGGGGCTTATTTTATGGGTAGGGCTTATTTTCGGGGAAACACGGTATTTCTCGCTGACCATGTTGTAGGCATTGCTTGCGGGTCCACAAAGCATAGAGCAAAAATACAACTTCAGCTTTTGGACTTGACCTTGGACAGAAAGAATGAAGCAAAAGGAAACAAGAAAAATTGTCTTCTCTACCATTGAAATAGCGGGGTGCCGTTCACGGTCCCCTGAAGCCTTTGAGAGCCGCTGTTCTCACCATCTGTGTGCTTCGGCGTCCTGTAACCCTGGTTACGCCAAGTGTTTGCGTGACAAACCTGAATCCAGACCCTACCTTTGTCTCTACAACTGCCCAGCCTTGCTTTCCAACGTGAACACACGGTGCATCATCTCACCGTCTGTGTGTTTCTGGTCTCTCTAGCACTGGTTATGGTGAGTGCTTGCTCAACGAACCCGAATCCAGACCCTACCCTCTGCCTCCCCAACTGCCGGGCCTCCTTTACAACGTGAATAAACAATGTGAACTGATTTTTGGACCAGGCTCTCAGGTGTGCCCGTATATGGTAAGTGCCTGGGGGCTGATTCTGCACACCTCCCTTGATTCTGCACCTTTTTATTTATAGTTTTCCATTGGATTCTCACTCTCGGGTAAGGTCCCCAGGGCAAAGCCGAGCATGCAGTGGATGATCAGGGATCAGCCACCGTCATCTCTCTCGCTGAACAAATGAGAAAGTGAGGTTCAGCCAGGACGAGGGTATAGAGCTGGTGATTAAAGAGCTCAGCTTTTTTCTCTCCTTGTCTCCTTTCATGCCCGTTGACCTTGTCCAGGTGACTTAAATTGTAAGGACTTGTCTAAATTCAGCAGAGGTAATTCATGAGACAAACCTGTCTCCCCCCTGTAGCTTGTCAAGCCTGCGTCCTAACCACCTGGGGCTTGAGTTCATTTCTGGTGGTGACTCACCTGGGGTGGGTGTGACAGTGTTTGATGCGTGTGTCATGGGTATTTGGACGAGCCATACAATCCAGTGGCTATTGGGTTACCCATGAGCAGAACTGTTCTTCCATGGGGTGCCCCATTCTGTCATTTTGGGGGTACGCGTGTGTGTTTGTTTTGCTGGGAGAGACTTCAAAGGTTGCATGGTAAATTGGGAAGTACAGTGACTCCGTGGAAATGATAAAAAAAAAATTTGAGTAGACTTTACCCATAATGATATTCATTTCTATACTGCTCATGAGTCATTGAAATGCCCAGCAAAAGAAACTGTAAGCAAATTATATCTCCATTAAGCGGAATATTATATAACAGTCAAAAATGATCTACACCTTGGAACGTGCTCCTGATTTAAGTTTTAAGTTAAAATAACATTATAAACAGTTTTACAGAGTATGTTCTCAAGTCTAAAAAGAGGAAAAAAAGCTACAGAAAGGACTCAGTAGCTTGAGGCTTTTTTTCTGTGTTTTAAAAAAATTAAGTTTAACTTTTGATACCTTTTTAAGTTTTCTGCTATGACCATGGTTTATTTTAATGATTGGGAAAAATAAAAATAAAAAATTACCTTTGAAAATTATGCTCTAAAATAGAGCCACATATATCCACTGGGGGTAAGTCTGAAAAGCATAGTGTCCGCAGAAGGAAGAAAGCAAGTTGCAGGATAGATCAGCATGGTACTATTTGTAGAAAGCTTAAATGCTACATAGTGTGGGTCGATTTTTATGCATGTATGGAAAGACCACTGGGAAGGATGATGTGATGAACACTACTTGGGACGGTGGTCCCTTCTGATGAGAAGGGCAGGGGACCCAGGATGAGCAGATAAGACCTTCTGCTGAGCCTGTGAGGTTGTCTTTCCCTAGCTGGGTGGTGGGTGCACTGGGTATATCTATTATGTTCTTTTTTTGTACTTTTTGTCTGCCTAAAATATCCCGCAATATTTTGTTCGTCCTTTCTGTGCTCTGACAACCCCTAAAAGCCTTGGAAAGGAGTCAGACCATGATCATGATATGACGTGGCCTAGTAGAAAACCAAAACCACTAGTTTTGGGGTTCAAGCCAAAGCTAAACGTCAGTCACAGGTAACGAGTCTCAGTTTCCTCATCTGTAGGATGGGGAGGTGTCCCTGAGGGCCACGTGATGTCACGGGCGCCTCCCATGCACATTCGTTCTAGAAAGTTCTAGAAAGTTCTAGAAAGAAATGCAGTAGTTACTGCATCCCTTGGAATATCTTTGCAATTGATTAGGCCAAGAAAAAGAGGTCCTTTTCCCGCCTAGTTTATATCACTGGCAAAGCATGGGTGGAAAGCAGGGCTTGCTTTGTCGGAGACCCTCTGAATCACGTTGTCCCGTGCTTGTCCTTCGCCGGAACCGAGCAGATGCAGTGCCGACGGCTCTGGTGCCACGACGTGGGCGGTGCACACAAGGGCTGCCGGACGCAGCACACGCCCTGGGCCGACGGGACCGAGTGCGAGCCCGGAAAGGCAAGTAACGCCCCGATCCGTCCTCCTGTCTCAGGGACAGACTGGCCCGAGAGTGGGCTGTCCCACCAGACCCCCGTGTTTGGGACGTGAGATGATGCAATGTGCTTTAGTGTCTTTTTGAGGAGGTCCCGCTTCCCGTTGCAGATTGTGAAACTTACACGGTGGCATTAACGGTGACACCAGAGACGTCCCTGTCATCATTGCCTCAATTTTAGGACTTCCACTCAATGCAAGACTGTCTTTCATTTCAACATTTGTAGCATCCCAAAGTGCTTTTCAATTTGCAAGTATGTTTAACGTGAGGCTGTGTTTCTTTTTCTTCTCTCCCTTCTCCGGGTGGAATGTTCCCGAATTTTTCATGGTGGCACGGGAAAGCAATTATGAGGTTGATAGAGCATCGTGGCATGCAAGTATAGAAATATAGTAAACTTTGCTCAAACTATGATGCCAGGCCTTCCCCAGCTTGCGTTGTTTCCTTTGAGGAACTGTGATGTCACCTGGGATAGATCCAAACCCAAGTTCTCAGGAGCTGGTTACGACAGTTCCCACGTATCTGTTAATAACTAAACAAAATCCGCCACGGTGTGGCCCCATGGTCAGAGTGTCCCACGTCCCCGGGAGTATGATTAACTTAACCTTCTGCGCCTGGCGTGCATCTAAAAACACAAGTGGCATGCCAGTGATGTTGTCATCGTCACCGCTCCAAAAATTTGGTTACAAAAAGTTTTAGATATAAATCCTGATTTTTTTTTTTTTAATGG
>VBSM01002035.1:22413584-22436196 GCA_008086735.1 Cheirogaleus medius | reverse complement strand
ACCCCGTCTCTACTAAAAATAGAAAGAAATTAATCGGCCAACTAAAAATACATATATAAAAAAAATTAGCCGGGCATGGTGGCGCACACCTGTAATCCCAGCTACTCAGGAGGCTGAGGCAGGAGGATCGCTTGAGCCCAGGAGTTGGAGGTTAAGTTCTTGTTTGGGGAGGGAGAGCGTAAGCAAAGTGGCGTGGAGAAAAATTAGGGTGGGAAAAGGGATAAGCAATATGGGATCGGTGCTGGCAATGAAAGGAGGTTGCAGTTTTAAAAAATAATGGTTTGGGTAGGTGTGTATTAATCTTTCACTGTGTAACAAGTTATCTTCAGACATAGTGACACAGAACAAGAAATATACAGCCTCTCAGTTTCTTACGTCCGGAAACCAGCAGCAGCGTAGCTGGGTATTGACGGCTTAAGGTTTCTCACGAGGTTATGGTCAGGACGGCAGGCAGGGCCGCGGTGTTATCTGAAGGCTGGGCTGGGGCCGGAGGATCCACATCCCACGTGACTCGGAGCTTTGGGCAGAAGGCTTCAGCTTTTGACTGATGTTTGCCGGAGGCGTCTCCCTGGGCTTCTTGAGTATCCTTACAACATGGCAGCTGGCTTCTCCCAAAGCCAGAAATCCAAGGAAGGGCAAGGCAGAGCTGCGATGCCTTTGACCTTGCCTCAGAAGCCGCACTCTGTCATTTCTCCATTAATCCCAGTGATTACCCGGGAGGGGATGACACAAAGCGTGAATACCGGGAAGCAAAGATCCTTGGGACCGTATTCGACACTGGCTACTACGGTGAGCCTCACGGGAAAGGTGACATTTGAGCATTCTGTGAGCCATGTATTTTTCAGATTTCAGCATCTGCCAAACAAAGATTTAATAGGCTCGACTAATTCTAAAATACATGGAGAGATTTGTGTAGGAACCGGTTTTATGAGTGTTCAGTTTGGTAGTACATATTTTCAAATCATCACCCTTGTGCTTCGCTCTGTTACTATAATCTTGTAACTATGGGTCTTCTATAACAAACCCCATGCTAATCGGAACCCCGATATTACATTTTGGTTTTCCCAGATGCCGTAGATAGGTGTTTTTATCTCCATTCTAGAGATAAATGGAGACGGACAGAGGAACAGCGACCCCCAAACGCCACACAGCTGGCCGGTGGCAAATCCAGGATTTGAACCCATCTGGTTCCAAGTTCATGTTCTTTGCACCGCGACTCTGCCGATAAAGGTGTCCTTCGTTTCCTGTTTCAAACAGGCAGTCGTGGGCAGCAGATTCACGAATTCTCTTTTCTCCCAGCTTTATCCAGCAGTAAAGGTGAGTTCTTGCTCAATGGGGACTTTGTCGTCACGATGTCCAAAAGGGAAATCCGCGTCGGGAACGCCGTGATCGAGTACAGCGGGTCCGACAATGTCGTGGAGAGAATCAACTCCACGGACCGCATTGAACAAGAGCTCTTGCTCCAGGTAAGCACTTGACCTTGAACGGGCCCGCCACGCTCTTCTTCCAGTTGGAGTCTCCAGGCCCACAAACCTCCTCTCTGTTCTGTCTGTCCCTTCCAGGTGTTGTCGGTGGGGAAGCTATACAACCCCGACGTGCGCTATTCTTTCAATATTCCGATTGAAGACAAACCTCAGCAGTTTTACTGGAACAGTCGTGGGCCCTGGCAAGCCTGTAGCAGACCCTGCCAAGGTATCCGCTTTGAGTTTGATGTTGGGGGCATCTCAAGAGTTTTAAAAATCTCATTCTTTTTTTAAAAGAACAGCCAAATCCGTGCAACCCGGGAGCCTTTCTGCCTGCGTGTGTTCTGTAATCAGCTTTCTCTGACTCTATCTGGTCATTTGGGGGCTGGCAAGTTGAATTTGTTAAGGGATTCAGGAAATGGTAGGTTTCCTCAGCATGAGAGATTTGTCCATGTGTGTAAAACCAAGCAAAATCAGCTCTGCCACCTTTATTTTCTAGGGACATGGTTTTAGAAGTCATATCCCATGTTGTTTATCTTGTTTTCCTTGTATCTGTAAATTAGGGGTTGGCAAACTACAGCCAGGGGGCCAAATCCAGCCTGCTGCCCGCTTTTATAAATAAAGTTTTATTGGCACGCAGCCGTGCTCATTGGTTTAGGTGTTACCTACGAGCAGCTGCTTGTGCCTCGTCATGGCAGGGTTGAATAATGAGTAGTGTGACAGAGATCATACGACCTGAAAAGATTTACTGTCCAGCCCTTTAGAGAAAATGTTTGCCAATACCTGGTCGAAATAGTTTATGGAACAGATTAATTTCCCTGAGTAATTTTTTTTTTCCCTCCCTGCTTAGGGGAACGAAGACGAAAACCTGTTTGCACCAGGGAGTCCGACCAGCTCACCGTTTCCGATCAGAGATGCGACCGGCTGCCCCAGCCCAGCCCCGTCACGGAACCCTGCAACGTGGACTGTGACCTGAGGTGGGGACTGCTTTTCTCGGGATCTGTACTACTGAGCTGTGAGGGTCTCGTGGGAGCCCCCTGCATGTGAGAAGGGGAAGGAAGAGGCGATACTGGTCTTCAGTTCCCCTTTCTTGTGTTTCAGCGAAATAAGCTTTAGCCAATAAAAATTTATTTATTTGGCGAAATAAATTTAGCCAATTCCCCATCACTCCAGAGGTGATTATCCAAGACATATGCCTGTGGATTCCTTGTTAACCCCAAAATTAAAAATAGCTAATAGAATATGGCACTTGCCAAAAAAAAAAAAAAAAATTCTCGTTTGATCCTTACAACTCACTAGCCAGGTATTAGCATCATGATCGAGTCACGTCTTATGCAAGAATTTGGTTTGAAAGTCAAAAGGAAAGGGGAGAACCTCATTCCTCAAAGTACCTATAATGTTCTCTATCCACCTAGAATGTGTACTACTCTGCAGAGAACTCTTATGCACATGAAAGTTGCAATGCACTAAGGTAGAGTCGTGGAAGGAGCAAGAAGAAAATCTGTATGCAGATGTCTTGATATTCAAACAATTCAGTATCTAAGAAACACATGGGAGGCCGGGCACGGAGGCTCACGCCTGTCATCCTAGCACTCTGGGAGGCCGAGGCGGGAGGATCGCTGCTCAAGGTCAGGAGTTCGAAACCAGCCTGAGCAAAAGCGAGACCCCATCTCTACTAAAAATAGAAAGAAATTAATTGGCCAACTAAAAATATATATAAAAAAATTAAGCCAGGCATGGTGGCGCATGCCTGTAGTCCCAGCTACTTGGGAGGCTGAGGCAGGAGGATCGCTTGAGCCCAGGAGTCTGAGGTTGCTGTGAGCTAGGCTGATGCCACGGCACTCTAGCCTGGGGGGGTGGGGGAAGAGAGAGAGAGAGAGAGAAAAAAGAAGAAGGAGAAGGAGGGAGGGAAGGAAGGAGGAAAGGAAGGAAAGGAAAGAAACATGGTATCTGGGGTAGGAAATATTGGGTGGGTGGAGAATTCTAAAGCTTGCACATTTGCCTGTAAGGTTGACTGTGTCATGTTTAGATATTAAGTAGGCTGAGGCTTGTATTGTAGAGTCTTTTTGTCAGTCAAATGCAGGGAAAGTGAGTTGGTGTTGTATTCTTTTAAGAAGAGAAATGATCGGTGCAGAGTGGTGTGGAACTGTGTTAACTCACCATTCCGAAGTAGCCAAGTGAACGCCTAAGCGTCTTGAAGGTTCCGCATGACCATGTCAAATCCTATCACGTGGCTTTGGCTGCCTATAGTGCAGACCGTAAGGCCCTCTTGAGGATCTAACAGAGGAATGCTGTGATCAATTAGTGATGCCTGCCACGGGAGTCGGAAGGGCGGCTGGGGGTACGAGTGCCATGTCTTTGCCAGTCCTGACCAAAGGCTCTGGCATCAGATCCCAGGATTTCTGCACCCTGCGACACCTCCCCTCTGCCCGGTGTCACCAACTTGATTGGAGAATAAGACACCAAGGATCACAATAGTAAGAATAATAATGATAAATCATACTTTTCTTGAGTGCCTTCCATATGTGCCTTGCCTCACTGAATCCCCCAAAATAGCCCTGTGAAATGTATTCTATTTCCCCCCATTTCACAGATGAGGAAGCTGAGGCTCAGTGATGTTAAGTGACTCATCCAGGGTCACTTAGTTTAATAAGTGACATTCACACCCAGGTCTTTCTGATTCCATAGTCCATCCTCTGATGCTTATTAAAAATAATTTCATAATACCTACGTAAAGTCTTTTCATTTCATGTAGTAGGCATGCCAAATATACTATTCTAAATTCCTCATTCAGAAAAAGGCACTCGTTTTTTTAACACTTAACTTTTGTTTTTTAAACTCTACTGAGACCAGATGAGAACAGCAGCTCGGATCACAGGCTTGCAGGGCAATAGTAGCACCTCTGACTTATTAAAGAAAAGAAGATAAAGAGATTGTGGCCTTGTCTTTTGGTAGAAGTGAAGCCCATAGGGGTATGAATTAAAAAATGCAAAGAAGAAAACCAGAGTTTAGGATTAAGCTTACAAAAAGCCTCATGACTAAAGAGGTGTATGTTCATGCCTAAAATGAAAGAGGAGGTCATGTTTATTTGTCAAAATTCAAACTCATATCTTACTGGCTTTTACAGATTGTTAGAAAAATAAAGTTGTTCACTGAAAAATATGCAAAGACACAAAGCAAGCCTAAAGAAGGTCTTCTTTCTTCTCTCAACCCAGCAGTCAATATAATAATGATTCATACTAACTATTGCCAAGCGGCTATGTCTAAAACTGAGAGGCTGGAGAGAGGATCGTCACTAATGGGTCAAACTCTAAAGTAGCTTTTTCCCAAAGCATGTTTGTGGATCACTAGTTCCACAGGATGATCCGTGGCAAACCAGTTACGTGTGAGAAGCCTCACCAACTGTCTCCTTCCCCGTGTGGAGATTCGTAACACCGATCACAATTTTGAAGGCCCTGAGAAGTTCTGCAATGTAGAAAGCTGTTCAGTTCAGTAGTTCTCAAAAATCACTGATTCGGCGACACAGACATACTCACATGCTTTCTTCTCGGTTTCCACTTAGTAACAAATGCTTTGCAGTATGCCTTTCTGAAAGATGGCAATGAAATACTATTGTATTTTATTTCCCATGAAATGAACCGAATGATTGTAGAACGCTGAAGTTGAGACCACCGTCCAGGCAGGGCAAGACCAGGAAGCAGAAGGTAGCATTTTGGGATGATCTTTTCTAAGGCGGTGCTGTGCCCTTTCCAGAATCTTCCAGGCTCTCTGCTCAGTTTCTGGGGATCGTGTGAACATCAGGGAGACTGGACTTTGCCCTCCCGAGCTGCTAGTAGGTGCAGGATGCCTGCTCCCCTACCCAGGATGGAAAACAACCTTTCCATAGGAAATAGTGTCAAAGGCAAAGAGAAGGTAACCAGCCATCAAAGAGCAGATGAAAGTTCCAGATGCCTCTGTTGAACTGGGCCACATTTTTGCCTCACTTCCTGCAGGAAGTGAGAGTTCGCCCCATGACAGGATGAGATAAAGCCTTGTTTTACGATCCTGCGCTGATAACACCTTCCGGGTTAGAACAAAGCCCCCCATACGGTGTCACTATAACAGAAGGTCTCTGTCGCCCACTTCACCGGCCCAGTGGTCAACTCTGACCTACTTTTGGGCATTAGCGAGAAATTCCAAGACAGGCATGTGGCCAGTGTTCCTCTTCCTTTTCCTGAGTCCTCCCTCCCGGACAGGTGTGCGTGGGAGGACTCTTGGGACGTTAGCAAAATCCGCACACCGCCCAGTTTCTGAGCAGTTGGGGAACTAACCGTCAAGAACGCAATCAAATGAAGATTATAAAGAAATTACTCTTTTTGGCTTTGTAAATCTCATCAACAAAATCCATTTTAAGTTCATTTCTTTAGACTGTTCGATTCAGCTTAGGCATTTTATTTATTCTCTTTTTCAATTTAAGCACTTCTGATTATGTTCCTGGGGCATTAAAAGAACCAGACGATTCATCAGCATATACTAAGCACCTACTGTGTACCCCAAAAGTCTCATTATAAGTATTGGGGATTCAAAGGCAACAAAGATTTATAGATTCAAATCTAATTTTAAACGTGTATCCTTGAGTTATATAGAATATAGTCTATACCTTCAGGGAATTTAGAGTCTTTATTCACAGATATTATGTACCCTGCATTTAGCACACTTGAAATTCACAATTACAGCCCCAATTATTCATTCCTTAATTAATTCACGGAATGTTCATTGAGCACTTTCTAGCCTAGGCCCACAAAGAAGAGGGTTTTCCTAGGTTGAGTTTCCAGTGTTGCTTCTCTGTTAGGAGAAGGTAAATGACATAGTGGATTGCATGAACCTTTTAAATGTAAAATTGCTTTTTATTTATTTATTTTTTTTTGCTCTGTTGAATTCTGATGTGTGTTCGTGTGTGTTTTCCTTTTGGTTGCTTGAATTTAAGATTGACCGTATCAGGGGAGGGTCTCGACACAGATAGGACCTCCGGCTGCCATTCTGTGACTTCTGTCTACATCGGCAGCCGTGAAAAATATATGGATTTGTTGTTTTAAAACTGGATCTTAGTCACTGCCTGTGGCTTTGAGCTTCATGGTATTTGAGTTAAGGAAGAAAAAAATAACTCTCCTCCGGGTCAAGTGTAGATAAGGCGTATCTGTATGTTTAACAGCAACGCTGGCTTCTCATTTCCGACGTGTAGGTGGCATGTGGCCAGCAGGAGCGAATGCAGCGCCCAGTGTGGTTTGGGTTACCGCACGCTGGACATCTACTGTGCCAAGTACAGCAGGCTGGATGGAAAGACCGAGAAGGTCGACGACAGGTTTTGCAGCAGCAACCCCAAACCAAGCAACCGGGAAAAATGCTCAGGAGAATGTAACACCGGGGGCTGGCGCTATTCAGCTTGGACCGAAGTGAGTTGGTGCTGGTTCACAGACAGCCTTCTTGGCTGCGAAGTCCGATGAGTTGATGGTGGCTCCTTGCAGGGTCGTGCTGAGAACGCCCCATTTAGGCTCTCTGGAAAAGAGAACCGTGATTTCTTTGCAATGCCTGACCTTATCCGAGCCCTGCAGGAAAGAGTACCGTGATCAATTAGTAATGTCTGACATGGGCACGGCACGTGGAAACGTTAAAGTCGGTGGAATAACATCAACCGGTCCCTTTCCAAACTCCACAGGCCATTTCCGATTTTATTTTTGTACGCCGGTGAGCTAATATTGACTTCAGTGTAAAGCTGGTAAATAAATTGATAACTGGAAAATATCTCCCCCAAAATAACAATGATCCAGGCTTGGTCGGTTGTTTCTTAAACAGCGGTCCCCAACTTTTTTGACACCGGGGACTGGTTTCATGGGAGACAGTTTTTCCAAAGACTTGGGGGGAAGGGGGGGTGAGGGGTGGGCATCACTATCTCAGATCATCAGGCATTAGATTCTCATAGGAGCCACAACGTAGATCCCTCGCATGCGCAGTTTACAGCAGGGTTCGTGCTCCCATGAGAATCTAATGTCGCTGATCTGAAGGAGGCGGAGCTCATGCGGTGACGCGAGCGGCAGGGAGCGGCTGTAAACACAGACGAAGCTTCGATCGCTGGCCTCCTTCTGTACGGCCCAGTTCCTAACAGGCCAAGGACCGGTACCGGTCCGCATCCCCGGGGATTTGGGGACCACAGTTAAAGACTGGAGGAGACAGCGTAGCCAGGACCTTGCACGTGCTTCGTAAGAAACCCTGCAACAGGTTTTCTTTAATTCCTTGTCTTTACAGTGTTCTAAAAGCTGTGACGGTGGGACCCAGAGGAGAAGGGCTATCTGCGTCAACACCCGAAATGACGTGCTGGATGACAGCAAATGCACACATCAGGAGAAAGTCACCGTTCAGAGGTGCAATGAGTTCCCTTGTCCGCAGTGGAAATCTGGAGACTGGTCAGAGGTGAGATGGGGGAGGGGGCTGTTATTTCCCCTCGGTCATCTCTGATACTCTAGTTCTGGGGCTCCCCTGGTCTGCTCGAGGCTAACCCTGCTCCCCCTTTCTCCTGCCTCCCCTTGACGAAACAACCCCACTTCTCCACCTGCATCAAGACTGCACAGCCGGCCGGGTGCGGTGGCTCACGCCTGTCATCCTAGCACTTTGGGAGGCCGAGGCGGGAGGATCGCTTGAGCTCAGGAGTTCGAGACCAGCCTGAGCAAGAGCAAGACCCCGTCTCTATTAAAAATAGAAAGAAATTAGCTGGACAAAAATACGTATATAAAAAAATTAGCCAGGCATGGTGGCGCATGCCTGTAGTCCCAATTCTTGGGAGGCTGAGGCAGGAGGATCGCTTGAGCCCAGGAGTCTGAGGTTGCTGTGAGCGAGGCTGACGCCACGGCACTCTAGCCTGGGCAACAAGAGTGAGACTCTGTCTCCAAACAAAAAAGAAAAGACTGCACAGCTGGGTGGAACTAGTCTACCGGTCACCTCAGAGGCATCGTGGATTTGGCTGGGTCACCCACCGTGGTAGCTTCTGTTGATGGTTTCGAAGTTCCAGTCCCTCCTCTCCTCTTTGAGCCCCAGCTAAGTCGCTGAGCGGAAATTAGGGCTTTATTCATCGTGAAGCCATACTAGCCTAGCTCTGAAGTCATCATGAGGTTTCCTACTTCGACTTTGATTTCAAAGAGCATTAGACCTCGGGGAGTGAGCTATCTGATTTACCCATCCCAGTTGCTAGAGAGAAACTTGCAAAAGAGAGAAATAGACCAGGCCGAGTATTCCAGATCTATGCCTTTCTTGTCCCTTACTTTATGAGGCACAAGGTGAGCCCTCTGTTGCCTGGCACAGGTGGCCCCGAGGCAGCAAGAGAAAGAAGGTGGAGCCTCCTTCTTGCTTTCACGGTACAGAATCAGCACTCGCTATGAACAGGGCCCAGGGAGATCGTCCCCAAGCAGGTGGCTCTCCCCACTTTCCTTAAGAGGGAACAAGTGGAAGGGGGGCAGAAATTTTCTTATTTATGGGCCAAGTCAGGAATGTGGGAAAAGAACAGTGTCTCCCTGCTGCAACTGCTATATCCATGCCTCTATCTCCTCCATGTCAGTGCAATATTAACTGGGGTTTTTTCTATTTTTTTTTTATTTCAGCATGTTATAGGGGTACAAATATTACGGTTACGTATATTGCCCATGCCCCCCTCCCCCCCCAGGCAGAGCCTCAAGCATGACCATCCCCCAAATGTTGCACATCTCACTCATTGTGTTTGTATATACCCATCCCCTCCTCCCCCCTCCCTCCCGCCCAACACCCGACAAATGTCATTCCTATATGTCCACTTAGGTGTTGATCCCTTAATACCAATTTGCTGGTGAGTCCATGTGGTGCTTGTTTTTCCATTCTTGAGATGCTTCACTTAGTAGAATGGGTTCCAACTGTATCCAGTTTACTTTCACTATCAAAGTGTGAATTTGAAAAAAGATACTATTAATAATGCCCCTGGAATGGTAGACAATTAATAACGCATGTAATTAATAATATCTGATTTCTGGACACATTAACAACAAACCTGGTGCTTTAGTTCTAGGTTAATAAGCTGCCTTTGCTTAAACTCTGGTATTTGGTTGAAAAAGATAAAAGAATATATGGTTTCAAATTTTACTTAAATAGCTAATATTATTAATAGCTAAAGTATCATTTCAAATTAAGTAAACTTAACAAAAATGTTGGATAAAATAAGGGTGGGGGAGATCAAACTGGAAATTCAGTATGGTCCAAAGTTGCTTAAATAAAAAGACGGGAAAGAAAACAGCAAAATGTTGATAATGGCTATCCTTGGGTAGTGAGATTTTGGATCCTTATAATTTCTCTTTTATGTTTCTCTGTATTTTTAAGATTTTCTACAGTGAGCATGGATGATGATGATTATATTTAACATTTATCGAGTGAACATTGTGCTAATAATAAGCACTTGGCCTTTTTTCACTTAATTTTCAGAACGCTTTGGCATTCATGTTATACCCATTTTACAGATGAGAAAATCGAGGTTGAGAGAGACCACGTGCCTTGGTTGTATAGGGATTGAAACCCAGATTGATCTGACTCACCATTCCCCACGCTTAACGCTTATGCTAGAAAATCACAAATGTTTTTGTTCAGTGATTGAGAGCCTGGTGCTGTGTTGGGTTTATTCTGTGCTTGAAACTGGCGGAGAGAATGAATGAAGGAATGAATGCATGAATGAAAAAAGTGAGGCTTGGTGTATTTATAAATTGCGGTGGGAGGAAGGAACACCTGTCCCTGCTAATCGGTCAGTAACCCCCAGAACCGCCACATGCGTTGGCCAGACACGCCCCTGACCGGCTCTGCGTTCCCTTGCAGTGCTTGGTCACCTGCGGAAAAGGTCACGCGCACCGCCAGGTCTGGTGCCAGTTTGGCGAGGATCGACTGCACGATAAGATGTGTGACCCCGAGACCAAGCCAGCCTCCACGCAGACGTGCCAGCAGCCGGAATGTGCGTCCTGGCGGGCCGGTCCCTGGGGACAGGTATTTGGAACGATGAGATTCCTAACCACATTCTTTCCCCCTTATCCGGAGAGGGCTTGCGGAGGGGCGTTCCAGCCGCGGGGAAGTGACCGTCGCGCCGTGTGGGCCAGGGACTCGGCCACCCTCTCGCCCCACGCCTGAGACCGCCAGCCCTGCTGGAGCTGATCGGTCCCTTTTGCTGATCACTCGCGTGCCTGTCCTCACCCCCCTGGCTTAGACCGCGGCTCGTGCACACGACATTCGCCCAGATTTGCAACACATCTCGCGTCTGGCCAATGCTGTCTTCCAGCGCGCCTCTGTGGCCTGTCGCAGACTGTGACCCGGCCAGCTCCAGAGCCTTTGGCTGGGTCTGGAGTGGGATTTGGAAGGGATGTTTTGGCTCCCCGTGTCGCGATTCTAGAGCTCACCTCTCATAAATAAGTCGAGACTCTTCAAACACAATTAATTAGATCAAAGCTTGCAGAATCCTCACGCCTGGAAGGCATCTTTTCCGAGTCCTCCGGTCTGTGCGTTCCACGGTCTTAACTTGAACCCTCCGTAAAGGAGAGGGTGAATGTCGCCCCGTGGGCTTGCATGGGAGAAGCCACTGCTCTTGGAGTTAAGTCCTTCCTGATATAGAAGCAGAAAGCAGCATTCAGGGGACTATTCGAGGAGCACTCTGAGTTCCCATCAGAGGTAGAGCAGCTATCTGCTGTCACTTACGTAATCTGTTGAAGAATGACCCCCCTCCACTGTGACCAGCCACAGCTACTTCGGTCCTTTTGCCTCTGTCTTCATTTCCAAAAATGCATGCAATGCGTGCTTTATTACTGCACCCTTGCGATTTTTGTCACGAATAGTGACACTCTTCTGAATCTCCCCCATTTGACAGCATCTCCAGTCTGAACAGCTAATTATTTATGTCTGAATAAACAGGGAGAGTCCACTTAAATGCTTTGGATCTTGCCTCCTTTTTGTCACCATCTGCATAACTTTTAGGGAATAAGAAGAGGAGGAGAGCACAGCTCAGGGTCACCGTCAAGATTTGACTAGAACATCTATTAGAACGGACAGGCCTATTTTTTAATCCCTGTCTACCCCAGGCCCTTCCTAGCCCATCTTATATGCACAGATTTGTTCTGTTCTTCCTTTGGCTGAACATGCCATTCAGGAAAACAGTTTTTAAAATGTTATTTAAGAGTTACACATATTCATAAGAGAAATTTTGCAAAATGTCTTTTAGCAAAAAGAAGAAAACCACGCTCCTAACTCTATGCTGCAGAAATTCCTAGTGTTAATATGTTTATGATTTTCTTCTAATACTTTTAAACTAATATTTGGATTGTGCCCTGCCTATATTTTTAATTGAAATGAAACTCATATAATAAAATTAACCGTTTTTTTCTTTTTTTTTTGAGACATATCTCACTCCGTTGCCCGGGCTAGAGTGCCGTGGCGTCAGCCTAGCTCACAGCAACCTCCAACTCCTGGGCTCAAGCGATCCTCCTGCCTCAGCCTCCCGAGTAGCTGGGACTACAGGCATGCACCACCATACCCGGCTAATTTTTTCTATATATTTTTTAATTGGCCTATTAATTTCTTTCTATTTTTAGTAGAGACGGGGTCTCCTTCTTGCTCAGGCTGGTCTCGAACTCCTGACCTTGAGCGATCCTCCCGCCTTGGCCTCCCAGAGTGTTAGAATGATAGGCGTGAGCCACTGTGCCTGGCCAAAATTAACCGTTTTAAGTGAACAAATCAGTGACAGTTAGTACATTCATAATGTTTTGCAACCACCACCTCTATGTAGTTCTAAAACATTTTCATCACCCCCAAAAGAAACCCCGCACACATTAAACGGTTGCTCCTAATCCCCCCAGCCCCTGGCACCCACCAATCTGCATTCTGTCTTTATGGACTTACTTATTCTGGACGTTTCATAGAATTAGGATTGTACAATATGTGTCCTTTATATTTAGCTTTTTTCACTTGCCATAATGTTTTCATTTTTTAGCATGTGTCTGTACATCGTTGCTTTTTATGGCTGAATGATGCTCCATTGTACGGATATACCATAATTTGTTTATCCATTCATCTGAGATGGACTTTTGGGCTGTTCCCACATTTTGGCTGCTATGCATAATGCTGCTATGAATTTTTGTGTACCAGCATTTATTTTAGTAGCTGATTTCACTTCTTTTGGATATATACCTAGGATTGGAATTGCTGGATCATGTAGTGATTCTTTGCTTAACTTTTTAACTGCCAAATGGTTTTCCACAGCAGACGCATCATTTTACATCCTTACCAGCAATTCATAAGGATTTCCATTTCTCCACATCAACAATTGTTATTGTCCTTTCCGTTTGTTTAATTGTAGCCCTCCTAGTGGGGTGTGATGTGGTGTCTCACTATGGTTTTGGTTTGTATTTCCCTAATAACAAGAGATAATATTGAGCATCTTTTCATGTGCTTGTTGATTGTTTGTACATCTTCTTTAGAGAAATGTCTATTCAAATCCTTTGCCTGTTTTTTAAAAATTCGTAATTGTGGTAAAATACATTTAACATAAAATTTACCATTTTAACCCTTTTTAAATGTAGAGTTCCATACTATTCCTTTCCACATTTTTTAACCCAATTGTTTGGCTTTATTGTTGTTGAGTTGTCGGAGTTCTTTATGTATTCTGGGTATCAATCCCCTATCAGTGATATGATTTACAAATATATTCTCTCATCCCCTGAATTGTCTTTTCACTCTGCTGATAGTTTTCTTTGGGCAGAAAAGATTTTAATCTTAATAAAATGCCATTTGTCTGTTTCTTTGTTACCTTTGCTTATGATAGCATAACAAAGAAGTCATTGCCCAATCCAATGTCATGAAATTTTTTGCTTTTTTTAAACGAGTTTTATAGTTTAGCTCTCATATTTAGGTCACTGATCCATTTTGGGTTAATTTTTATATATAGTGTGAGGTAGGATTCCAACTTCATGCTTTGCTTGTAGATATCCACTTGTTCCAGCCCCATTTGTTGAAGAGACTGTTCTTTCTCCATTGAGTGGTTTTGATACCCTTGTTAAAAATCACTTGGTCAAACACGTATAGGTTTATTTGTGGACTCTAAATTGTATTCCATTAGTCTATATGTCCTTATGCCAGTACCATACTGTTTTGATCACCATAATAAGTTTTCGAAATCAAAAATTGTGAGTCCTCCTACTTTGTTCTTCTTTTCAAATATTGTTTTGCCTATTTGGGATCTCTAGCCATTCCATATGAATCTGAGGATCGGCTCTTCCACTTTTCCAAAAGGATCATAAGGATTTTGATTGGGCTTGCATTGAATCTGTGGATCGGTTTGGAGAATATTACCATTTTAGCAATACCAAATTTTCCAGTCCATGAACATGCAATGTCTTTCCATTTCTTTCATTTCTTTCCCCAGTGTTTTATAGTTTTTATTGTAGAAGTCTTTCACCTCTTTGTTTAAACTTGTTCCTAGGCATTTTATTCTCTTGTATGTTATTATGAATTAAATGAAAATATTTTTTTCTTATTTCCTTTTGGGATTGTTCATTGCTGGTGTAAAGAAACATAACTGATTTTTCTTTGTTTATCTCATACCCTGCAATGTCACTGAATTTGTTTATTAGCTCTAGTAGTATTTTTTACAGATTCTTGGGATGTCTATATATCGTATGATGACAACTATAAATAGAAAGTTTTATCTATCCCTTTCCAATTTCCATGCCTTTTAATTTTTTCCCCTGCCTGCTTTCTCTGGCTAGATCTTCCAGTACAAGGTTGAATAGCAGTGGTGAGATCAGGCATCCTTGTCATGTTCCTGATCTTGGGGGAAGGTAGGAAGTTAGCTGAGGGTTTTTCCTAAGTGCCTTGCATCACTTTGAAGACGTTCCCTTTTCATTGCTAGTTTTTTGAGAGTTTTTATCATGAAAATCTGTTGAATTTTTTCAAATGCTTTCCTCAATTGAGATGGTCATGTGGATTTTTTCCTGCTTTGTTTTATTAATGTGATGTATTGCATTTATTTATTTATTTTATGTTGGACCACCCCTACATTCCTGCACTAAATCCCACTTGACCATGATGTATAATCCTTTTAATGTGCTATTGGATTCAATTTGCTAGTATTTTGTTGAGGATTTTTGTTATCTGTACTTATAAGCAACATTGGCCTGTGGTTTTCTTTTGTTGTGTTGCCTTTGGCTTTGTTACCAGGGTAATGCTGGCCTCATAGAATGAGTTAGGAAGGGTTTCCTCCTCTTCAATTTTTTTGGAAGCATTTGAGAATAATCAATATTTAATATTTCTTCAAATGTTTGGCAAAATTCATCAGTGAACTGGTCTTGGGCTTTTCTTTGTTGGGAAGTCTTTGATTATTGGTTTAATCTCTTTGCTTTTTAGAGATCTGTTCATATTTTTAATTCTCCTTAGGTTAATTTTTGTGATTTGTGTTTCTAGGCAATTGTGTGTGTTTGATAATTTGCATGTGTCTTCTAGTTTAGTATGTTGGCATACAATTGTTCATAGTTCTTTTTATTGCTGTAGGTAGGGTCAGTAGTAATATCATCTCTTTCATGTATGAGTTTGAAGTCTTTTCTCTTTTTTTTCTTAGTCTTTCTAGCTAAAGTTTTGTCAATTTTATTGATATTTTCAAAGAACCAATTTCTGGTTTTATTGATTCTTCTCTATTTTTTTTTAATTCTCTACTCTGTTTATCTCCACTCTTAATCTTTATTATTTCCTTCCTCCTCCTGGTTTTAGGTTTAGTTTGCTTTTCTTTTTCTGGTTCCTTAAGATATAAAGTTGATTCGAGATCTTTCTTCTTTATTAATGTAGGTGCTTGCAGCTATAAATTTCTCTGTGAGTATTGCTTTCCCTGCATCTCATACATTTTCTTATGTTCTGTTTTCATTTTTATTCCTCTCAAAGTATTTCCTTAATATCCCTTGTGGTTTCTTCTTTGACTTCTTGGTTGTTTAAGACGATGTTGTTCAATTTCCACCTATTTGTGAATTTTTTAGTTTTCCTTCTGTTATTGATTCGTTACCCTTGCCCCACTCCATTGTCATCAAAGAAGATATTTTGTGGGATTTTAATCATTTTGAGCATATGGAGACTTGTTTTGTGGCTTAAGGTATGCTCTGTCTTGGGAAATGTTCCACGTGCATTTGGGAGGAATGTATAGTATGTTAGATGGGTGAGAAAAAATGCCATCCCACTTTCCGATCAAAATTTGGCAACTCTTTTCTTCATTAAGCACTCAGCTAGTTGCTGTGCGTTTTTTATTAGATTCCAGAGTTCCGAAAAAGTTGACCCTACTGCTTCTTGCCAGCTTACTATAGTTTGTTTCAGTGGAAGGACCAATTCTTAAGTCTCTGCTCTGCCATTTCTGCGACATCGCTCCTCCTACTTACTGTCTTGTAGATGACTTTTTGTGACCTAACAATTTGCCTTTCGATGACTACATTGTTTTCTTTGCTACCCTTGTGCCACAGTCTACTCAACTTTTGCTTGTTATATATACTTAAGTGGCGTTCAATATTTTGTCGCGTTTTATAAATAATACTGCAAAAACCATCTTGTATACAAAATATGGATGCAAACTCCAAGTATTTCCTCAAGACAATTTCCTGGAAGTCAAATAAGGTCCCAGAGCTGTATCGAACACCTATTTTAGCCACAGCACTCTGCTGGGTATAGCGCAAAAGACGTAAAAACCATAGAGATGCCCTGCCCTTCTTCTAGGAGTTCACGGTCAAGGGGTTGAACTCTTACACGTATAATTCCAATGGGAGGCAGAAGGGATTCCAAGCGACATCGTGATAGTTAATCAGTATAATTTGTACAGAATAGGCTTGTCCACTTTTTCCTAATTTTACCCTTTGGCCTACTATGATGGAAATATTTTTCTTTTGTGAAATGTTACGGGGAAAGTAAGGGAAAGAGAAGACTGACTGAACGTGCATCCTTTTTGTCTCATTTCCTCCCTCCAGTGCAGCGTCACCTGCGGGCAGGGCTACCAGCTAAGGGCAGTGAAGTGCATCATTGGGACTTACGTGTCTGTGGTGGATGACAATGTCTGCAATGCAGCCACCAGACCCACTGACGCCCAGGTGAGCCCCTTTGTCCACCTCAGTTACTGGCTTCAGGCACTGAGACGTCAGAACTTTCCAACGGTTCAGACAAAACCGAAATCCTTCTATAGATTATGTCTATTGAGCAGCCAGCGGATTCACTAAATTGTCCCGATTTACCTGTCTGTCATCTTGCATTCAGAATCTAATACTTGGACATACCTGTTTTGTTCTTCTGGAGTTATTTGAGATATCTGTCGGATTGATTCTGAATCTTATTGGATGGGACGTGTTGGTTGTTCAGTCTCATTTTCCTGAACTCACATTTTAAAATGGTTTTAATGTAGGATTCGGTAACTGGGCGTCATAGGTTCAGGCAGCAATGCGCTAGAACTCAGTTGTACCAGCTCACGAGAGCCGATCGGTACCTTTTTCAGGAATGTTGTGAGTTAATGCATCATAGCCATTGTTAGAAATTGAAGATACAAACCTATAATTAAATAGATCGTATTAAAAACAGCACTGATAAATACTCAAAACATAGCACTTGCTAATTATTTTACCGCATGTTACTGTTATGTGTGCTCTTGAGGTTATTTATATCTGTGTCTGTCTGCGTGGCGGATGTACCGTGTTTATCAGTGTTAAGTGGTAGCTTAAAGTGAGTCATGGTGAGAGTATTTACACCACAGGAATCAGCAAGTGCTACAAGCAGGGCTTACGTAAGTATTGCTTTGTTGATTATTTAGACTTAAGAAAGGGATGGAGAAAATATTAACGATGCAGATTAAATTTAGAAGAGTTAATGTCTATATCTGTTAAATTGTGAATAGCACAAAAATACGAGGAATTCTTCTTCCAGTATTTGAAAATTATCTGATTCAGCAAAGAGATCTTCCACATCATTGGCCAGTGAACCAAGTTCTGACATACATCTTCAACATTCCGTTTTCACCCTATTCTTAAAATATCTACTAACAGTCACACCTGAATGACACTATTTAGGTGATTACCACCATAGTTTGGCAACAGTTTCAAAAGTCTGGCAAAAATCAACAAAAGTATTCTATGAGAATAAATTGAGTGTGTGGAATTTAAAATGAAAAATTGTATATTTTATTCTTTGTAAATTGCTACACATCCTTTATGTCAGTAAAATGTATAAGTAAGCATATGTATACGCATGTATGTATATGCATGTAATATGTATGTGTGTATATGTTTGTGTACATACACATATCTATGCACACACCCATGCATATCTTTTTTCTCAAGAGAGCTGGTTGAGAAAAAGGATAGCACGCTATTCTATGTGGGCCTTGATTTTGGCATCCTTTATGTAAAGAGAATATGTAAGGGAAGTCTTGGATTTGTGTGTCAGCTTAGCTAATTGCTGAGATGGGGTTTGGACCCAGACTATTCCCGAAACTCATACGCCGAGCAAGGCCCCGTGTGGCCAATGTATCACGTCCATTTTGAACACCCTCAGTCTGTTGCATGTCAGCGTGTATTGCTGAGGGACAAAGAGTGTCAAAAAAGTGAATGAGGCCGGGCGCGGTGGCTCACGCCTGTAATCCCAGCACTCTGAGAGGCCAAGGCAGGAGGATCGCTCAAGGTCAGGAGTTCAAGACCAGCCTGAGCAAGAGCGAGACCCAGTCTCTACTAAAAATAGAAAGAAATTAATTGGCCAACTAAAAACATATAGAAAAAATCAGCCGGGCCTGGTGGTGCATGCCTGTAGTCCCGGCTACTCGGGAGGCTGAGGCAGGAGGATCGCTTGAGCCCAGGAGTTGAGGTTGCTGTGAGCGAGGCTGACGCCACGGCACTCTAGCCCGGGCAACAGAGCGAGACTCTGTCTCAAAAAAAAAGTGAATGAATATGGCAGCGTCGTTCGTCATGTCGTCGCTGATCAATTAACCAAACACCAGGTATGATTAACGTTCCAAAACACAGTGTGCGGAAAGCCCGGGAAATGTCAGTGATGCATCTGAAACAATCGTGGAGTGCAAACTTAGCAACCCCCTTCGAGATTCAAAGCATGATTGCTCTTTAAGTTATTTTGTACTATCCATTCAACTATGGGGCGACTCCCACCATTGCGGCTTGCGAGTAATTTCTTCACTTCGTGAAAAGTTCCCTGTGGCTTTCTGTGGACCTCGGGCAGAGGTTTAGGCAAGTCCTGAAGCCAAGTAACAGAATTTCACGTTCATGTGTAAGCTCCCCACGACAGGGACAGCTCAGTTGTCTTCAGACCCACGGCCCTGGCACTCTTGCACGATGCCCGTCACATCTGAGACATGTGATGATGTCTATTAAATCATAGAGTAGTCGCCAACCACCGAGGCTGGGAGAGACTATGAGCAGGTATGTATTTTTGTTCCCATCTATAAATCTGGGAATATTAATTTACACACAGGTGACCTCAATTCATTACAGAGACTTCCTTTGAGTGATCGAGAAGTGTCATATAAATTCCAGGTATTGACCTATTGAATACACCTCTTGCATCCAGATTTGACCTTCTGAACCTCAGGCGTTATCTTTAGATAAACTGGGAAAGCAACTTCATGATTAGCAAATTCCGGTTAGGAAACTAGTGGAAACGTGAGAACAGAATCCGACCTTCGGAATTTTAAAACATTGACCGTTAATAATTTTAAATGTTATCCTGCATGTGTGCCATTTTGTAATATCGTTTCTCTAGTCCCATAAACAAGTGAATACATATGGCTTTAAAAATCGTAAAACAGACCGCTGCCCTGTGTTAAGGCACCCACAAAGTGACTCAGGTTATAGCCCATCTTGCAGTTGGAGAAATTGGGGCTGAGAGAGGTCACATGACTTGCACAGACTCACACAGGACTCTGAGGTCTTAGATTCTTAGACCTTACATTTACTGATTGACTGATTGATTGATTGATTGATTGACAGAGTGTCACTCTGTTGCCCGGGCTAGAGTGCCGTGGCATCAGCCTAGCTCACAGCAACCTCCAACTCCTGGGCCCAAGCGATCCTCCTGCCTCAGCCTCCCGAGTAGCTGGGACTACAGGCATGCACCACCATGCCCGGCTAATTTTTTCTATATATTTTTAGTTGGCCAATTAATTTCTTTCTATTTTTAGTAGAGACGGGGTCTCGCTCTTGCTCAGGCTGGTTTTGAACTCCTGACCTCGAGCGATCCTCCCGCCTCGGCCTCCCAGAGTGCTAGGATGACAGGCGTGAGCCACCGCGCCCAGCCAGACTTTACATTGTTATACACCATGCCCATTTATATGTTCATTGACTTGAGAGTTAACGTTGACTTGTTTTCCCTCCTCACATCCAGGACTGTGAATTACCATCTTGTCACCCTCCCCCGGCTGTCCCGGAGACAAGGAGGAGCACACACAATGTGCCAAGAACCCAGTGGCGATTTGGGTCTTGGACCCCGGTGAGAACTAGACTGGGAGACATGGGGAGGCCGGGGAGGGGGCGGCGGTGACAGGTGTTCTCTGACGTGACGGGACCGTGTCACGCCACCAGCCAGGAAGCGGCCACTTCCGATGACACCTCTGCATGGTTCTGTTCCCACCCCCAGTGCTCAGCCACCTGCGGGAAAGGTACCCGGATGAGATACGTCAGCTGCCGGGACGAGGACGGCTCTGTGGCTGCCGAGAGCGCCTGTGCTACCCTGCCCAGACCGGTGGCGAAGGAGGAATGTTCCGTGACGCCTTGTGGGCAGTGGAAGGCCTTAGACTGGAGCTCTGTAAGCGAGTGGATCCTTTGGAATTGGGAGGGATCGGGGAGCTGGGGTGGGTAGGGGGGAGGAAGAGTGGGGAGGGTCCCAGATGTCAAGGGGTAGTATTAGATGTGGTTTGTGTTTCAAATTATTCTCCACATATATGCAGCCGGCCAAGTATGCAAGGAATCCTAGCCAAGTGTGCAAGGAATGCACATTGTTAAAAATATGTGCAAATCAATTTACAGTCTGCTCGAGTGCCCGCCCATCCTGCTGAGCGGAAACCCAGTCTTCGTTGGGTCACGTCAGAATGTCACGGGTGTGACAAGGACCAAAAGGGGCAGGAGAGGGAGCAGAGAGGCGCTTGCTTTGAGTCTGGTCCCACTGAGTAAAGCGACTCTTGCTTTCCTTGCAAGAGTGGGAAGCGGGAATTTTTATCCAGCACTGTGAGCCCAGCCTTTTGTGCACACCAAGCACCATCTGTGGGTTTTTTATAAAAGCAGAAGAATCTTTGTCTTCAAACAACTTCTGCTTTCTGTCCTGCAGAAATCCCAGAGTCCAGGAAATAGCTCAGGATAGGTGAGAAGAGAGCACAAGGAAAAGAGAGATTAATAGCTTGATACATATCGTAACATAAACGTGAAATTTGAGAGGTGCAATGAAATAGAGCTGTATAAAAACCCAGACCTTGGGTTTTTATACTGTTTGCATGACCTTGAGCAATTTGGTTAAAGTCCTTGATTCTCAGTCTCCTCTGCTCTCAAAAGAAGGCCAAAAAAGAATAACCTACTTTATAAAGCTGTTAGGATTATTTGAGATTATATGTGTTAAATGCTTAGGAGAAAGTAGGTACTCAATAAATGGTGGATAATCTCATGCTAATGTCTTGATCCTCCAAACACTGATCTGTTCATCCATCCATCCATCCGTCCGTCCATCCATCCATCCATCCATCCATCCATTTATCTTCTATCATATCTGTCTGTCTTCTCACCAGATTTTTGTGAAAGCTTACTATAGAAATAGCAGTGAACAATGAATAACAAAGTCTCTGCCTTCATGAAGATTATTCCAATAGAGGACCCAGTCAGTGAACAAATAAAGAAATATATAATATAGCACCAGCTACTGGCAATTAATTACTAGACAGAAGTCAAGAAGGGCAATGGCTTAGAGAAAGACAGGAGGTAGCTTCAGATCGGGTGGTCCAGAAGGCCTGATGTTGACCAGGACCTGAATGACATGAGGGAATGAGCCACAGGGACATGTAGGTGGTATTGCAAAAGGTGGGAAGTCCCCAAGATGGGAGAGTTCTTGGCATGTTCTAGAAGCATCCATAAGACCAGTGGAGCTGGAGATCAATGAGTAGAGAAGGATAGGAGATGAGTCCGAGGGCGTCCAGGGGCTGTATCATAGAGAACCTAGTAGGTCAAGATAAGGGTTTTGGATATTCCTCTAAATGAACGGGGAAGTCACTGGAGGGACGACACGATTTGACTTTGGTGTTAAAGCGCCATGTTTTTGGGCAGCGCCAAGGTCGGGAGCAGGTGCTCGGCTGGAAGGCCGTGGCGACAGTCCTGGCAGTGGGAGGGATGTCTCGGGCCGGGGAGGTGACGATGCAGATTGTGGCTGGATGGGGGATGCATCTTGAATTCCGAGCTGATAGGATTTCTCACTGAAAGGGACGTGGGGTCGGAAGGAAGGAGAGACAAAGACGATGACGATGCCAGGGTTTCTGGCCCGAGTGGCTGGGGACAGTGGTGGGCCATCGGCAGAAGTTCACGTTCAGGGATCTTCACCACCCCCCCCCGCCGAGTGGCCAACCCGCTGTCTTTCTGAACGTCCCACGCAGTGCTCCGTGACGTGCGGGCAAGGCCGGGCCACCCGGCAGGTGGTCTGCGTCAACTACAGTGACCGCGTGATCGACCGCGGCGAGTGCGACCCGGAGCACAAGCCAGAGACCGAACAGGACTGCTCCATGTCCCCGTGCCCACAGCGGACCCCGAACGGCGGCTCAGCTCAGCACCCCTTCCAGAACGAGGACTATCGCCCCCGGAGCCCCAACCCCAGCCGCACCCACGTGCTCGGCGGGAACCAGTGGAGGACAGGTCCCTGGGGAGCAGTAAGTATCCCCCGGCGTCCTTCCCTCGTCCGCTTGCTTGGAACTGCCTCCCTCGGGTGGAGGGCGGGGGTGTCACAGCCAGGTGGTGTGCTCAGGTGGCCGTGATGAATCCCGGAGGTGACAGGCAGCTCATCCTTGTAGGAGAATTAAGAGGACAGAGAGGCCGGGCGCGGTGGCTCACGCCTGTCATCCTAGCACTCTGGGAGGCCGA
>VBSM01002035.1:22382838-22413484 GCA_008086735.1 Cheirogaleus medius | reverse complement strand
TTCCTAAGTTGAGTGAGGCTGAAGCTGGGCAGTGTGACTTTCAGCCCTAACGTGAGGTGTGTGACCTGCGTGCGTCCCAGAGCATGAAGGATGTACGTGCGTCTTTGCATTGTACAGAACCCAGACTGTACATGGTCTTCCTGCTATTTTGGGGGCAGAAAAAGGCAGCAAAGTATCAGAAACACTTAGAGAATAGCAATCAAGTTTTTCCATGGTTTCTGGAGTCAGAACTTCACTTTGCAGTAGATTTCTGCATAAACTTGAACCCTCTGCGAGTGTGTTACCAATTAGGGGTTTTGCAAACAATCGAAAAGAAACTGACTCTTTCAAGTGCAAGAAAAACAAACAAACCGAACTATTCATTTAGCCCCAGTAGGGATAGGGGAGGGTGGACCAGAGCTCAGAGGTTGGCAAGTTTTTTTCTGCAAAGGGTCAGATAATAAATCTTTTCAGCTGTGTGGACCATACGGACTCTGTCATAACTAATCCACTCTGTTGTTACAGCACAAAAGCAGCCGTAGACAGCATGTGAATGAGCGGGCACGGCTGTGTACCAATAAAACTTTATTTGTAAGAACAGGTGGAGGGCCAGATTGGGCCTTTGGGTTATGGTGTGCCAACCAACCCTTGATCTCGAGAGAGGAGTGACTAAGGGATAATTTCTTTAGGAAGTTTCTGTCTTAGTGAATCTCTTTCAGCTCTATACCACCCTTGAGTTATTTGGCTGAGGATTCATTCAAATTCCCAGGAAGGTCTGACCGTCCTCCCCCTGACCAGGAAAGGGCAGAATATCATGATAGGTAGACCAAAATGGCAGCTACCAAGGGGAAGGATGGGTTATTTTAAGGAAAACTGGGCTGCCAGATGGAAGGGGAAGTATGTTAAGCAGGTAGGAAAAGTGAATATCCCTCACCCTTTCCTTCCCTAAAGACTGTTCTCCCTCGTCTTGTCTAGTCTAGATGACAAATCTCATTTACGTTTCACTAATAGGTGCTGGGTTTTTTTCAAAGAAATGTTTTACCTGGGAAAATGTTATCATCTAAAGCAGAAAGGAACACTGTTGGCAAAAGAAGTCCAGAGGGAAAGCCTGCAACATGGGAATGGAACTGAGAATCCGTAGTAATCAAATCATGGCGAACGTAGACCTCCTGGAGAAAGATTATGTACAACGCTTCATCTGTCTATGGGGTGTAAAGACTTAAGCCGGCCTGGGATCCAGATAGTTCGAGAATGTGTAGTGGGAGCTGAGCATAGTGGCTCACACCTGTGATCCCCGCTACTCAGGAGGCCGAGGCAGGAGGATTGGGCGGATCCCTTGAGCTCAGGAGTTTGAGGCTCAGTGAGCTATGATCATGCCGCTGCATTCTAGCCGGGGTGACAGAGCGAGACCCTACCTCTAAAAAATTTAAAGCATATGCAGTTCAACTGCTTGGTCCCACCTGAGAGCCATCTCCAGTGCTTCACGTGACTCTCGGTAGGAAGATCCGATTGGTCACTGGGCGGCCGGTACATTGGTTGGTCTTGGATCACGTGTCTGCCTTGCTCTAGTCAGCCATATTGGAGAGCAAGTATCACGTGATTTCTAGAGCTGTTCCTTCCGGCAACTCATGGGACCAGGCAGCAAGTCCTGTGACCAGCATTATAGGTGATAATGGGGACATAACAGTGGTCCCCAACCTTTTTGGCACCAGGGACCATTTTCCCGAAAGACAACTTTTCCACAGACCAGGGAGGCAGGGGATGATTTTGGGATGATTCAAGGGCATCCTGTTTATTGGGCACTTGATTTCCATTATTATTACATTGTAATATATAATGAAATCATTATTCAACTCACCATAGGTTGGGGACCCTTGAGTTATAACATTGAGCTCTTCCTCAAGGAACTTGACCATTTCATTGGGGTCAATAAAGTTCACAGTTGGCATATTGAAGGAATGATACAAGATTATATTTTCAAGGGAAAAACTCAAGGGCCAAAATATAGATTACAGATCTATGTGCACAACATGGAAGTTACTTTCTAACGTTTTAAATTGTGGTCCCCAAACAAAGCTAATTAAAATGATAATTCTCTATACTAAGCTGATTTTCTCAGACAGAACTAATACGTCTCTTATCCTGTTCTACATCTTAAGAATTATACCCATTATAAAAGGAAAATGTAGATATTGGTTAAGGTGCATTTTTAAGTCACTTATCGTTTGACCAGCGTAGGCAGGGACATGGAACAGTTGTCCAATGCAATAAGCAACCAAGTATAGTCATGTCTTGAAATGGAAGAAGCTGGTGAACAAAGAGCATTATCTCAGCATAGTTTGGAATAATATTAGTTTGAGCGAGGGGTGGACAGAGAGCACAAGTCAGCCTTCAGAACCTGCAACTAAAAACATGCTTGCAAATGCAGCTTGAGTCTTGATAATACCTGGGAAATACATTGCTTTGAGGACCAGATGGTTATTTTATAAGCAAACTGATTTTACAACTGAAGAGTCAGAGTGCAGGATACCAGCAACCACATTGGGTTTAAAAAGATAAAGAAGTTATGGAAACGGGGGGAAAAAAAAAACCACCCACACACACACACTCACTCTCTCTAGGTGTAGATAAATAACAGAGCTATGAGAAGCTCGTGTGGGAAATGAACTGAAATACAAACATAAAACAATGACGACCGAGAGAGAGAGAGAGAGAGAGAGTGTGTTAGACTGAAAGTATAGATGAAGAGAAGTTTGCCAAGTTGGATTTCAGTTAAGTTCATTGGAGAAGTGAAAAATAAATAAAACAGATCTTGCTACCATTAGCCACTGAAGTTTAGGCTGTTGTAAAGTGGGGACCATTTACCTGCTAGGCACCGATATCTAAGTGGCATTCCATGATGTTTCCCTGGAGTAATTGAATGAGTTCGTCCGGAAGCTTAATTTCCACCACTGGCGACTCGTGAAGCGTGTCATACGACCTCCGTGTTGAAAGGGAAGTCAGATGTTGGTTCTAAATAGGCACTCGGAGTTTAGAAGAGAAAAGAATTTCAAAATAAACTGTGGTGTCCGTCAACACCTCTGCACCTCTCTGAGATGCAGAGAGGACGAGAGAGGCCGATACATGGGCTGCTTTGGAAGTCACAAGATGCTGTCACTCAGTGGTCAGTTATTAACCCCCCCTGCATGACTTGAGAACGCTTTCTGTCTCATTTGTCTCTGGCCTTTCGACCGGCTGCTTCTCTGTGTCCCTAAGATGTCTGTCCCTAAGGGATGGCGGTGGGGTTAACTTGTGGCCGTGTGTTTAGTGTTCCAGTACCTGTGCTGGCGGGTCCCAGCGCCGGGTCGTCGTGTGTCAGGATGAGAATGGATACGCCGCCCACGACTGCGTGGAGAGAATCAAGCCCGACGAGCAAAGAGCCTGTGAATCTGGCCCGTGTCCCCAGTGGGCGTACGGCAGCTGGGGAGAGGTGAGCCAGGACTGTCCTGCTGAACCGCCTCTGGGCCACACAGAGCGAGGGTGCTGACCAGACTGCAGCACGGTTCATGTCTTATTTTAAGGAAAAGAAGGACTAGCTCGAGTAGAAGCTTCTGGATTCGGGAGTAACTAGGAGACCTTTAATAATTCTGGACTATTTTTAAAGTACACTTATGAGGCCGGGCGTGGTGGCTCACGCCTGTCATCCTAGCACTCTGGGAGGTCTAGGTGGGTGGATCGCTCAAGGTCAGGAGTTCAAGACCAACCTGAGCAAGAGCGAGACCCAGTCTCTACTAAAAATAGAAAGAAATCAATTGGCCAACTAAAAATATATAGAAAAAAATTAGCCGGGCATGGTGGCGCATGCCTGTAGTCCCAGCTACTCGGGAGGCTGAGGCAGGAGGATCGCTTGAGCCCAGGAGTTGGAGGTTGCCGTGAGCGAGGCTGATGCCACGGCACTCTAGCCAAGGCAACAGAGTGAGACTGTGTCTCAAAAAAATAAAATAAAGTACACTTATGACCACTAAGAGACAACCTGAATCCATAGGAGAAGAAAAGAAGGGAAGAATCTGATAAAATCTGATTTAAGTTGTTTGTTCATCTCTGATGATTAAAAAATGGGTGCTTTTAAAGTAATTGAAAACATAGATTAAATTGGTCCATGGATGTCTTGCCATCTTCTGTATAGATTTGGGGTGTTTGTGATACACCCTAGCTCCCATGGCATAATGTCTCCCAAGGTGCCAAATTCCTGGTGAAGCCAGAATGAATAAGGGTTATTATTCTTCCTAGGAAAGATGATGTGTTTTCACTGTAGAAGTGAATAAATTGGCTGTATAGCCTCAAATAATGAAATTCTTCAGCTGTTCCCTTTTCAGAGTTGCCTGCTGGGCCCCATAAAGGGCAGTGGAATATTTGGAGCAGACGAAACTGGGTCCCATCCCCAGCCCTGCCTCTTCCAAGCCCTGTGGTGAACAATGTAATTTTGCCAAATGTTTATATCCTGATCTGCCCATGGGGGTGATGACGCCCCAATTTCCCAGTGTTCATGGCTGTGATATGAGGGAGTGCCTGTCACATGCCTAGCACAGAGGCGTCATTGATTAACTGCTGTTATAATAATGTATTAATAATTAATGCTAATAATAATCATTAATAGTACTATTATTATTAAATGGGGTTTTGAGCCCCTATTATGCCTATTATATATCAGGCTTAGATGCTTACTATTCTATGTTCAATTTACCGTGTTTCCCCGAAAATAAGACAGGGTCTTATATTTATTTTTCCTCAAGAAGACACCCTAGGGCTTATTTTCAGAGGATGTGTTATTTTTTTTAAGGACGGTACAACCATCTACACTGAGTCAAATAGAGTGAAGTCGTCTTCTTCTGGAACATCATCATAACTCTCCAAACCCCGAATCCCATCCTGAATTTCTTGCGACTCTATTTCCTTTAGAACCATCGGCCCCGATCTCTCCTGTGGAGCCACAGAGCTCTCATGGGGCAGATGAGAAGGGCTGCTCGTGTTCTTGACCGCTCCGCGAAGACACGCATGGGTTGTGCAGATGCGCTGCGTAGCCACGCCCGTCACTAGGTCTTATTTTCGGGGTAGGGCTTCTATTGCGCAAATGCTTAGACATCCTGCTAGGGCTTATTGTGTGGGTAGGGCTTATTTTTGGGGAAACACGGTATTATAATAATGTATTAATAATTCATGTTAATAATAATCATCATTAATAGTACTATTATGATTAAATGGGGTTTTGAGCCCCTATCATACCTATTATATATCAGGCTTAGATGCTTACTATTCTATGTTCAGTTTCCTAAGGGTATATTGTAATCCACAGAGAAAGGACACACTTAACGCTTGTTGAGTTGTTCTGTCTTGATTGTAAGATTTATCCAATAAAGCATGAGAATTAACACCTTGGAAGCCCCAGCGCCAAGAGAGAGGGGAGAAGAGACAGATGAGATTGATGGACATGTTAGTCCACACCCGTGGCCAACTGAAAGCGTGTGTCCACATCTCGTGGTTTCATGCACGTAATCCGGTAGGCCTATGCGGTCACCGCGGATTTTTGTTGACCTTCATCGCCAGTGATGTCATTCTAGAGAGCCTTACTGCAGGGAAGGAGAGGGGCGTGAGGCTTGGTAACTCGTTTATTGTGAGCTTCCCAAAACTGCTCGAAAAGTTCTGTCCTGCGGGGCCTGTGATTCAGTTTCTGACGCTGGATCCACGCCAGGAGCGTATGCGGATTTGCTGGGATGCTTGTGTCGGCTGGGACCAGATTGTTCCGAATCCATGGGAGAGCTGGCCTTGGCACAGCAGGGAGACCCAGCGTCAGGGTTCCTGGACGTGAGCGCAACGGCGCTGTCCAAGAAACACAGCCTGTTCCTGCCGCAGACGTTTGCGTCTGGCCGAGAGTCAGAACTTTCTCCAGCGTTCCCACCACGCCGCTTAGTCATCCTGGGGGCGGTCACAGTTGTCCTCAGATCCAGGGAGAGAACAAAACGGTTTTAGCGTCAGGAAGGTCTGCGGAGATTGGAGTCAGAGAATAGCCCAAGATTGGTGACAGCTTCTTAGAAGTTGCCAGAAGATGATACTGGCTAAGTCACTATCTCCTTTGGTCGGTATTGCATAGTTTCTGTTTGTTTATTTTTGGTTTGGTTTTGGGATTTGTTTTTCTGCTTTGGTTTTGTGTACTTCAAATAATCTTTATCACTTGCTAGCTGATTGACCTCGATCAGGTTAATAAACCTCTCTGAACCTCAGTTGCCCCATATATAAGATGAGGCAAATGCTTATATCCCTCTTGATGAGATAATATATATAAAAGCCATTAGTACAAGTGAAGAGAAAGCACTCAATAACTAGGCCGGGCACGGTGGCTCACGCCTGTAATCCTAGCACTCTGGGAGGCCGAGGCGGGAGGATCGTTTGAGCTCAGGAGTTCGAGACCAGCCTGAGCAAGAGCGAGACCCCGTCTCTACTAAAAATAGAAAGAAATTCATTGGCCAACTAATAATATATAGAAAAAATGAGCCAGGCATGGTGGCGCATGCCTATAGTCCCAGCTACTCAGGAGGCTGAGGCAGGAGGATTGCTTGAGCCCAGGAGTTGGAGGTTGCTGTGAGCGAGGCTGATGCCACGGCACTGTAGCCCAGGTGACAGAGTGAGACTCTGTCTCAAAATAAAATAAAATAACAGAGTGAGACTCTGTCTCAAAATAAAATAATATAATAAAATAATACAATAAAATAAAATAACAGAGTGAGATTGTGTCTCAAAATAAAATAAAATAAAATAAAGTAAATAAAATAATAAAATAAAATAAAATAAAATAAAATAAAATAAAATAAAATAAATAACCAATACCTACCATGAAGGTAGGAGAGCTTTGGTCTGTTGTGCATTTCACTGTTGGCATAATAATTTGACTTGGTTCCATCAGAGACTTGCCTCACCCAATGCCGTGATAGAATTTGCTAGAAAATGTTTCTTGGGGGGGAAAAGAAACTTTGCCACTCGCCATTTAGACAGAACAGTGCAGCCTTTCTTCTCGTCCTTCCAGTGCGCCGAGCCGTGCGGCGGAGGCCTGCGGACGAGGCTGGTGGTCTGCCAGCGGCCCAACGGGGAGCGGTTTCCAGACCTGAGCTGCGAAATCCTCGACAAGCCCCCCGACCGCGAGCAGTGCAACACGCACGCTTGTCCCCAGGACGCCGCCTGGAGTGCCGGCCCTTGGAACTCGGTACGGCCCTAACTCTTCCCGCTTGCTCCCCAGACCCTCTCTAACCGCAAAGGGTATTCAGGGGCCCTCCCGTGTGACAGGTGCATGCCACGCTCCCAGGGGCACCCCAGAAACCGTGCTAGGACTGGTCTCGGGTTCTCTCCGTGTCGACGCACGGTAGCACCCGCTGTGTCTGACATTGCCAAAGCGACTTTGCGGGATGCGTGTACCTCATTCGGGACCTGGTGCCAAGAAGTGGCAGCCGCCTTTTGCTAGAGGAACTAACTTTGCACGTTCCTAGATGTAGTGATGTCAGCAGACAGTCCAATAGCAGATGTTCTTTCCTTTTCTGAGCTCTAGTAGTTTTGACTTTGGGGAAAGATACCTGCTTACTGAGGCCAAAGCAGTTTTTTCTTTGGTGACTATGATTTGCCTGGGTGTGACTCGGGGTACTACCGTCAACATAATCCCCACGAAGCTGTGCCCGCAAAATAGACTAAAATCATTCTGGAAATGCAAAAGACGCACAGTGGAATCAGTGACCCGGTGCCTTTTATGGTGTCTGGAATGTTCTCTCCCTTCCAGCAGGACAGGAAGCCCGTTTGAGACCCTTTTTTTTTTTTTTTTTTTTTTTTTTTTTTTTTTTTTTTCTTGCTTTGGTCCTGGCCTTCTTTCCTATCTGCTGAGCTAGCAGCTGGCATGGCGAGACAGGTTTGCCACTGTAAATACTATGCAGACTTTGGGGGCGGCTCTTGGCAAACAGAAGGATCGGCTGTGTCACAACAAGACTTTGGCTAAGTGGCACCACAAGTTGCGTGGCCATTTGGGCTGTTTCGTGGAAAATAGCGTAAACTCACGGTCCTGTAAATACATCAATTGCACTGAAGCTGAATTTAGCACTATAGAGAGTCCGTGTCCAGAGCCTTTTTTATTTCATGTGGTTCTGAGGAAAAGTCTTCACCATTTCTGAAAGCCAGCTAAAGGGCAGATTAAGTGAAGTGACATGGTTGAGACTTGTGGACGCTTAAAGAGTTAAGGGTTTCGATGTCTGCAGGTACAACACTAGCTATATAACCACTGTGCTTTGCATTAAGTAGAAATCTAGGAGAATTTAGAGCATTAGCTCATCTGGTATTATTTAGCTGGGTTCTAAGGATTTTTTTATTCAAGAGTCTAAAAAATGCTACTCTGAGTCAGACGTACATTTTGCCTACAATAATGGCACCCTTCCAAAGTGAGCGTTTTTGAAGAGGATCAGAAATAACCTTAGAATCTCATAAACATCCTCTGAAATTCCCAGCTTCTCCCTAATCACCTGTTATATATTATTTTTCATCAAAATTTTCCCTCTTGAGCTCATTATATTTTCACCCTGTTCACTCAACCAATAGCAACACTGACAAGACTTATGTTTCAAAAGTCTCCTAGCTCTCTTAAAAGTAGTATTTCATTCATTTTTACCAAAAAAAAATCTCTTACCCCTTAGAAAGGGTTACACAAGATTCTTCATTGCATGCTCCTGTGGTTTGATGAAAAAAAGAAATCTGTATTTCCCTTCTCCAAACTCTAATCCCATTGATCATCCCATATTTTTCTCTTAGGAAGAATTATTTGGGAAAACAGGGAGACAACATAGTCCTACAGAATTATCCATTAATTTCCATAGCATTCTCTTCTTTGAACATTTTCTGAATACGGCTCAAATTTTTTACACAGGATCCCCCATAGATATTTTAAGAACATAGATGTTTAAATTGTAAAACATGAACCGCTAATTATTTTCACTGAAGACATGGATTTTATTTAATGCAGTTGTTCTTCTTGGGCCTACACATAGTTTTCTAAAACAGGAAGAGAGAGAGAGAGAGAGACAATCTAATGCTCTAGCAGAAGCAAGTGCATGGATTTTTAAAATAGTTTTGCTGCGTATGTGATTTTAATGCTTTCTTTATAAAGTGATCATTATTCAAATATGCATTTAAAACCTCTACAGTCTAAAAGCAAGACCACTTCTGCAAGGCTTTTTACTTGTGATTTAAAAAAAAAAAAATTAAATCAAAAGCATTTTCTTTAAATAGGTGCATTTGTAATATATTACTTTTCCTAACTATGTGTGTGAGAGGACAGTCTTTCAGATTCTTAAACTGTAGGATTTTGAGTTTAATTTTATGTTTATTTCTGTGGATGCTTTGGGATACTATCTTAGTAATTCTAAATTTCAGCATACCTCAGTGAATTGTGTTCATAGCCATAAAGCCACTTGGATGGTGCTTCATCATTGTAACTGACGGTGAAATTAACAACAGTAAAAAGTATATTGGAGGTGCTAACATGTTGCTTTCAACAGAAAGCAAATTAGATTTATTAGAGTCCCAGAGTAGCAATTAGTCCTTCTGCCTGGTGGCTTTCTCTCCCCCAGTACTCCCACGAAGTAGATAATGTCAGGGATCAACTGTGCTGCGTGAGTTAGCCTTCTCCAAGGTCAAA
This sequence comes from Cheirogaleus medius, assembly GCA_008086735.1. Lineage (NCBI taxonomy): Eukaryota > Metazoa > Chordata > Mammalia > Primates > Cheirogaleidae > Cheirogaleus > Cheirogaleus medius. Next base: position 22,403,805 of record VBSM01002035.1, on the reverse strand, counting down.
ATGGAGATGGCCTACGTCAACACTTGTTACTAGGGCGCAGAGAAACCCCGCATCACTGTTAATTTGGCTTCCAGAGTCGCCAAAACCAAGCTTCTATGAACTTAGAATTCAGGGACCCATTTTAGACCGACATTTGGTTCCAGCTCAAGTCATTGCAGAAGTAAGAATCATGATTTTGAAAAACATCCTCTAAAAATTCAGCCTGTTCTATCTTTTTACAGATGTGTCCTTGGACTCTTTTTTGGTAATTTAAAAAAAAAAAAAAAAAAAAAAACAAGTGTCTTCAACTAACATGCCTTTCCATCACCTCCTGTAGCCGGCCCCAGGAAAATCCTCAGCAGTCAAAATCACACCTCCCATGGCTAGAAGGATAAATTGGAAGGAGAACTCCTATTCTGTCAAACCACAGCAGAAAGTAGCTTAAAATTCCAGAACATTCTAGAGTAAGCCAATTCATCTAGATAATTAAAGTTTAAAAGTCTGCTAAGGGGATACAATAGATCAGAGATCACTGTGGAGACTGTGGTTTTCCTTAGGAGAAATTACTTGTTTGGGGTTTTTATGACAAACCTAAAAGTGTTCTCTGAGCCTTGCCTTCAGGTGCATTGGAATAATGCTTGTCGACCCAAATAATGAGAATTTATGAGCTCACGGAGGAACTGTGGTTTTGTTTCTGCCTGGCCAACTTATGAATTTGTATCTACCTCATTTTCGTATTAAAGTTTGCAGCTTTTATAGGTAGGAAGAGAAAATGTTTGACATCAGTGTTTTATAACCTCACTGCATCTATCCTGTAGAAAAAAAATAAAGATTGTAAATATCACCACCATGTTTTCCAAACACGGTTTTAAGCAGTTACACCTAGTATTTTCTGAATATTTTGAGCAGTACAGATTTCTATGTGTTTATATAATAAAGCATATTTATTTTTTTTCATGTTATTTAATTTTATATGCAATGTTTAAAAATCAGTGTTTATCAGCAGACTGTAAAGGCAAGTAGGCTATGTGAATTAGAAATGAATGTATATGTTTCTTTTGGTTTAAGAAGATACATTTTAATTTTGTAAATTCTCTCCAACCTGTACAATCCCTGGCTCCAATCTGAGTAGCCAAGTGTCAAGCTGTTATGTAATTGGGTAGTTCAAAGTGTATATTTTAAAGGGATACTTTATAAAATATTTCTGAATTGGAAATGATGCTTAGTTATATAAACAAAAATGGATGAGGCTTAACATTTTGTTGGGTATTTTTTCTAATACTGTTGTCCCGAGTCATTGAGTCTCAACTATGAAATATGAATGTTCCATTTATTGAATTTGTAGATAATGATACAACACAGCCAGAAGACAAAATGAGTGATTAGAAGAAGTGGTTCTGAACACAGAAGAGAAGCTAGTTACAGGAAAAAGCAAATCCAATGTGCATACATTTGATTACACCTTATTCCTTGTGTTCAGATAACTGGAAAAGTCTTACAACATTTGTCACTTTTGTTATTTGTGCACCTGCATTCCATTTCAGAAAACATTTCTTGTTGAAGAAAAATAAAAAAGTACTATAGCAATCCACTTGGACATTTCAAGGGAGCCTACCCTTTTCAAAAAGATCGAAATCATAAAAGTGACCAGGGAGGCCCAATGAGACCTCATTTACTTGCTGAGCCTACATTTTGCACTGTAGTTTATTACTTGTGAGTGAAAGGACCGAAATAAGGGGGTTCCTATATGAGTCAGACTTTTTTTTTTTAATAAGTAAAGCATAAGATGACTTCTTTGAAGGAGATAATGACAATAGCTAACTTCTACTGAGTATTTCCCGTGTACCATGCCAAGTCAAGCAAACACGCATCACATTAATGTTCTTGCTGTACCCCATGAGAGAGGTGCTATTGAAACCCATTTGACAAAGTGATAATCTACTTCGGTGATACGGTCTCAGGGTCAGTGTACTGACTGTATCAGTCTTATTTTGGTGGAAACAAACAGCCTGTGTTCAGAATCAATGTTTAGGTTCCTTTTTATATTCACAAAAGGATATGCCTAAAACTCAAACTATTCACAAAAGGATATGCCTAAAACTCAAACTATTCACAAAAGGATATGCCTAAAACTCAAACTTTATCCAACCTCAATATTATTTAGCTAATTTTGACTTCATCCATTTGACTCCAGCAACAGAAAATCCAAACTCATTACTGTCACTGGTAAATTCCCATAACCAGCAATTATGAGAAACATCAAACAGCTATTTGGGGAATGGCAAAACATCCCTCTCTGTCATTTTAAGGATGCAATTTTAGCCATGTTAGGAAGATGATATCAAGATTTTGACTATAAGGACTATCACATTAAATGCATATGTGTTTTTAATACATATTGTATCTTTACTAAAATGAAGACACATTTTAAACATATTGCCAGCACTTGTAATAAAAGAAATAAGAGCCACATTATTTGGCTACATCAGTATGGAATATAAAAAGCAAGGCAGTTTTTTGAGGAGCAAAATCTTATATGGATTTACAAAGTTTACTTGAGTTCAGTGTAGAATTCGTCTCCAATGTGTTCAGAATAATCAAAACACTTGCCTGCATCTATTTCATTGGAGATAATGCTTTGCAAGCTTTTAATATTTTTTTTTCGGTATTTACAGTGATCGTATGCCTATGAAAGACTCAGTTCTTTCTTTCTGATAGCTATTTCATGGTAGCTGGACAGATTTCTATTTTTATGGGCTTGAAAATTCCGAACGTGGGGAGGAGTAGGGTAGGAGGGTTATTGGTTCTGAGGAGGAGTGTAGGTCTTCTCCCCTGTCTCGTGTCATGGAGTTGCCGTTCTGGAATTGAAAGGAATAGCAACTTTGGAATGTGAAGTGGGAGGTAGAACTTGAGTCCAAGTATAATTGGCTGGGAGGGAATGCTGGCAATTAGTAACAACAGTTGAGGATGATTTATTTTATTGGGAGGGGTGGAAGGAGTAAAAAATTATGGGTTATTCCTTTAAAAAAAAAAAAGTATTTATTTGTCAACAAATACTCTTTCAGTGCCTATTGTGGGTCAGGCACTGTTCTAGGCACTAAGGATTTAGCAATGAATAAGTCAGAGCTATCCATTCTAATGGAGCAAGAGAAATTTTAGTATTAAATGAAGAAAACTAAACACATATAATTAAAGACTCGATACTTTGTTTTTTCCTTAGCAGCCCTCCCCCGCCACCACCACAAAAATAAAAATTGCTTCTAGGGTATGTATCTTCATGGTTGCTGATGATGTTTGTTCAGTACATATAAATTAGCAATCCTAGCTTTTAAATGTGCAATCTCCCAGTCACTTTCAGCATTAAATGCTGCCTAGCTGGTGGCATGGCACTGTTAGAAACCTATCAGGGAATACACTTCTATTCCACTATAACATTAGAACTCAAAGGGGTGGGTTCGGTGGTCTGAGAGCCAGGATCAGTGTGGAGGACCTGATTTTCTGCCTTCTCTCCCAGCCTCCACGGTCTGAGGGTCCATTTTCCCCTTTGTTATTTAATGAAACCGATGAAAAGATCTGGAATGTGTGGATTGCCACACCCTCTTCTTTGCTTGTTGTTGTTCTTTCCTCCAAAGTGGGATTCTTGGCATGAATGGGTTTCATGAGCGCAAGTTTCCTTTCTAGAAATTTATAAAATAGACAATTTATAAAAAGAGAAGTATGTCTATGGGGTAGTATGGAAGATAACTCATATTGGATGAACCCGGAAACCTATCATTCATAGCAAGATCTGCATCCCTTTCTCTTACAAGACAGAGGTTATGCCTGGGCCAACAGAGTCCAATAACTTTCTGCAGCAATGGAAATGTTCTCTCTCTTTGCTTTCCAATATGGAAGCTTCTAGACTCATGTGGCTAATATTGAGCACATGAAATGTGGCTAAATGACCAGGAAATTGTGTTTTTTGTTTTGTTTAATTTTATCTACTCTAAATTTAAATAGCCACCTGTAGCCAGTGGCTACCATATTGGACAGGGCAACCTCAGTCACCAGGACATCTTTAGCAATTAATAATAAACTAGCCAGGGAGTCAATAAACTTATAAAAGTGAATTGGAGAAGAAACCCTAACGTCAGCATGTGGGGAGTCCCTGTGTAGGATGCCCTTGCAACCGATGGTTAGCATTCTCTTGGTCGCCTTGTGTTTTGTGCCTTTGTTTTGGAAAACGTTGGTGGGTGTTCCCTGACAGCTAGGCGTTAGAAAAAACAGAAGATAGTGAAAAGAGAGCCTATAGAAACCAGCTGTCCTGAGAGTCGTAACTCCAGGGCTTTCATTGTAAGAGCAGCTGTTAAAACAAACTCTCCTCTTGTGCATCTCAGAGTTCAAGTTCATCGTGGCAGTAAGTTCAGTTAAGGAGAACGCATGTTTATGTGTTCAGTGGGTTGAAAGGGCAAGGCCTGATGGATGCTTTTTAGGAGAAGGCAAAAGGAGAAAACACCAGGTAGCCACCTTATAGAAGCTTGACTTCCAAGAGATCATTCCCTCTTTGAAGGAGAAGTTTCGGGAAGGCAGCTTTTCCTGGTCACTGAACCCAGCAGGTGAAGGTTGAGCAGATTAGCTTTGCAGGACTCTGTTTCAAAGACACATCAGAAGAAACAGAATTGAGGCCATGTCTCCTCCATCGCTGTAATTGTTGTCACTTCACAAAACTTACCCTCTGCAATGTTAACAAAACCCATATGGGTTCATTCACATTTATCCCCTATATTAAACTACCCCCGCCCCGAAAAAAATTAAATGCATGCAACAACATTGAGTACACATTAACTGATGATGTTGTAGGTTCTCTTTTCCAGTGGCCAGATAGAGTGTTTTCTCTTTTCCCCATTTGGGGCAACATCCTGAATTAAACTATAATCCAGCAGGTAGTATGTTTTTTAGAAGCATTTATTAATCTATTATGCTCAGTATCCGGTTGTCTAAGCACTACGGTGAGAAATAATTCTCCCTAAGCCACATTCTTCTGAAATATCTCAGAAAGCAAATGATTTAATATTGTAGCTTCAGTTATCCACGAAAGAGCTGATTGTCCTCTACTTAATTTTGCACAATGAGTTTCCTCCCATCATTATAGGGAGGACTTTGATTTTTTTATTGTCATGATCACTTACATTTTGGAGCTTTTACTTGGTGCTAGGAATTATGCTACGCAGTTCACCCACATTGTCTAAGTCAGTTCCTCTACGCGATAAAGCCGGCAGCGTCAGAAAAGTTAATACTTGATTCTAAGTCACCCTGCTGGTGAGTGGCTGAGGCCGGATTCGAACCCAGAATTTTCTTCTGACTCTCAAGCCACTGGTTTTAGCCAAGATATAATCCCCTCGTATCACTGTGTAGTTGGTGAAATTGTGAAATGTAACCTCTGTGGAAAGAGGATGTCAATAATTATAAGATTTTTTTTTGTTATCCCAAAGTATAACTGCTTGAAACATTCTGGAATTAATTGAGGCATTTACAGATTTTGCTCAGGGGATGAGCAAAGCAAATTGAGGATGAATCTGAGAAAATTGTTTCTTTTAAAATTAAAGCAGGTAAAGAGCAAGATTTAGAATTTGTAGAAGATTTTGAGAAAGCACATCCAATATTTATTAAGCACAGATTGGGTGATCTTTATGATGTTTTTAATATACAAAGAGAAATAGAAAAACTTAAGGTGATAGAAGTGTTTTCTTTATTCAATAAATATATAGATAATTAGGATCATTGATCAAATTTTGTTAGAGATGGGATTTTGCAGATGTTTTCAACGATGAGGTTTGTCGTAGAAAGATGCTATGCACTAAAAGTGAATTATGAAAAATGATGAAATTAAAATTTATTACAAAGTGCTCTCATGCTAGTAATTCTGTGGTTGAAATAAAACACATTAAAGGCATTGAAAGGCCTTCCAAACTATTTCTTGAGCAGAAACCAAGCTTATAGGAGTTGAACTCTCCTTTCAGCGAAGCTAAGTCTTGTTCGTCCCCATTGGTAGGACCGTCAGCAGCTTTGAGTCCTGGCCTTGCATTCTCTTTCTTTCTTCACCCCTCATTCTCCCAACTACCACTGTATTCCTTAGTGCATGTGGCAGGTGAATGATAAAACATAGTTATGGTTTGGGAAACTGGTAAGATAAAGAGAGGAGAAATTTAACAGGGAAAACACAGAATGGGTCCATCTGCTTCTTTTATCTTCTCTAGGATAGGGGAAGAAGTGTAGACACAGCCACCACGTTTCAAGTGCAAATTGTTTCCCAGATCATTTATTTCATTGCCCCAAACCTTAATTTTCTTCGGGCTGATGAGGCCCACAGTTCAAGCTTGATGCCTTACTCAAAGTCGGCATACCATAAACACTGTCGAAATCAATGAATGAATGAATGAATGAAGGAGCTCAACTACTCGGGAGCTAAATTTCCTATCACATTGGCCTAGAAATAGAGAAATACAGAGCTGACGGGTAGGAGAGCATCACTAAAGACGCAGGATTGTTCATTGATGGTGTATCAATAGTGATACTCTGGCTTGGAGAGGTGTGTGGTATTTATGTAGGAGAGTGTCCTTCATTTGAGGAAACTAGAGTTTTGGAGATGATGGGACATTATGTCTATAAATTGCTCTCAAGCTGGTCAGCCAAAGACCACAGGATAATGGTATATAGAGAGATGGGAGGAGCAAGTTTGGTGAAATATTGGTGATTAGGGACTTCAGTTGAGGCCATAAGGGACTTTATGAAGTCACAATGTTTCTCTAAGTTGGACATTTTTTGAAATAAGTTATTTTTTTTTAATTTCTTCAAGAAACATAAATACGTTCAGAGTGTGTGTTTTTCTTCACAAGGAACGAAAGAGTCGATCTGGATTTATTTCACGAATTTGAACACTCTGGCGCATTTTAGGAAGCTGTTTGGAATCTCGGATTTGCTCTATGATGTGATAATGGAAAAAAAGTGGGTGCTGCCCTGAGAGCTCAACGGAAGTAGGATCTTTCCTACTTTTCCCCTGGCTTTTTTTTTCCATGATTTTCTGTTTTCCTGGTTTCCTTCTCCCCCCCCCCCCCAGCCATCCAGCTGAAACGAAAGGCGTCTGGGAATGGTGCTTTCTGTTTGCTTCTCTTTTCTCAGGGAAACACAAACTTTTGTTGCAAGTCCTGCCACTCAATTCCGGTAAATATCTGGCCTTACGCAAACTCCCCGTTTTTTTATCCACTGCTACCCAAAGTCCAGATTCCTTTGAAAACTAAAGAGTTTCTTCCCAAAAAATGCGTGCTGTTTGTTTTCCTTGAGCGTGATAAAAAGCCCTCGCCCCGCCGACTCACCTGCTCCCTCGTCGCTCTTTGTCTTTTCTGAGTGAGATCATGATTTCCTTCTCCTTGGGTGTCTTTGGATCAGCGGTGACGTGTCCGGGAACCCCTTGGGGTGGAGGGTCGCGGACGTGATGTCAGGGAGGAAGTGCCGTCCAGAAGCGCGTGTTTGTCCATTGTTCATTGTTGTGCGTGGGAATCGATTCCACGTTGACACGTCACGGTGTCCACACACCAGGGCTTCGCGACCTGTCTGGCCTCAGCCCCTGGTTGTCACAAATGGGGATAGGGGGCTGCTGGCATCTCAGGTGGCGAGGCCAGGGATGCTGCTAAGCATCCCACAATGCACTGCACAGCCCCCAACAACAAAGAATTGTCTCACCCCAAATCTGGAAGTAGTGCCAGCCCGGGGTACATCTGGGGAGGGGAGGGAGGAGTCGCATTCAGAAGTGAAAGTTGAAAGTCACAGTGGCAAGCCTCGTGGGATGGCACCACTGAGCAAATACTCTTGTCCCCGAGAGTCGAATTTCCCATGAAATGTATGTGAAATCCCAGGCAGCCACCAAGGGCAGCCAAACCCAACAAGGTTTTCAAGGATAGGCTGAAAATATGAGGTCTCAAACTTGTCCCAGCACGCTGCGCATTTGCAAACCAACAAGCAGCGTCTCTCACTTGGGGGCAGGGGGTGGAGGTGGGAAGAGGGGCCAGATACTGTAAATGTGTACCGATGGGCCCAAAATGATCCAGAGAAACTCCACATGGCAACTTTAGCGAGAGCGATGGACTTTGGGGAACAAAATGGCATGAATGTGGATGGGTGTTTCTAAGCAACCACGGGTTACTCCTCAACATGTTCATAACATTAGGATTCTTCCAGTAGCACTGATAGGTCATACGTGTAGCTTCCTTTTGATTTTATGTTTCAAACAGAGCTTCCCTCATCGATGACAGAATTCTCTTGTAAGTAGCAGCCCAGCAATGTCTAGGACTCGTGCAGACTTGAGTGTCCAAGCAGAGTGGGTTTCTCCTTTGAGAACTCTTCTAAAAATAGGATTGATTCTAGAGAGCCTTTTACCTGGGGCTTTGTGATTAGGGCTAAGACAGAGGTACCTGGATGCTGAATAGGTATAAAGCAGGTTTCCCAAACTTGGCTCTATAGACATCTGGGACCAGATGATTCTTTGTCATGGGGGACTGTTTGGGGCACATTGTAGGGTATTCATCAACATCCTTGGCCTCTTCCCACTTGATGCTAATAGCGTACCCTCTCGGTTGTGACAACCAAGTATGTCTTCTGACGCTGGCAGATGCCCCCCGTGGGCAGCAGGAACCCCTGGTAGTTCTGTGGATTTTTCACAGCAGAATTTCACTTTCCATATTCCTAGGGGCCTTAGGGGGGTGCAGCCTGCATCATTTTCCTGACGTGTTTGCTCCGAAATCCCTGTTTTTTAAGTCAGAGAAATCTTTGAGGTTATAAAGTTGTTCTCTTCCTCCTCTGGAGGAAGACAGATTGGTATGTTGTTGGGATCATGTTTTCACAATCAGTTATTTCCTCACCAGCTAAGTTGTTTTTTAACCCATGAGAAGAAAGTATACATAGGTGATCGATCAGCTTTTACAGATGTGTGGCTTTTAACTTATTTTTTCTGTATATAGACTTCTGGGAAAGGAAGTTTCTGCAGCCCTATCTCTCCTCTCCCTGCCTCCTCTTTTTCCACGTTGCAGATCTTTCCTGCTTCCCAAGATGGCAAATGCTATGTATTTACCAAGCTCCACGCCGCACAGACACACACGAATATACACGCAGATCGGCAGGTGCAACCCTGAGATCGCAGGGCCAGGGAACATTTTAGATGATGTATCCCTCTCGGTCCTGGAAGGAAAATCAATCTCAATTCTTTTCTTTTAAAAAGATTGCTAACAATGGCCATGAGCACTAAGAGTGACTCTAAAGCTTTGCACCGGAGGAGAAATCTATCGGTAGAGGAAAGACAAGTAAGGCGAACCCAAGACACTCTCGTCCACCTCAGAGTTTTACGGTGGGACCTGAGCTCTAATGAAACATTGGATTTTCCCCACCATGCTCAAACTTCATTTGATGGAAGACCACAGAAATGTTTATTTAAAAACAGACTTATTCACTGGTGGCCAACCTAGAAGAGATCTTGGTTCTTCATAAGACAGTGGCTGCCACCTTCTAGAATTAATTAGAATGTTCAATTGCCAATGGACTGTGTCAAAAGCCCTTTAAAATGAGACACTGAATTTTCAATTTTGCCTAGATATAATCTTACCAAGGATTCTGGGCTATAGATTGAGCACTGCAAATCTTCCCTAAAAAAAAAAAAAAAAAAGAATGAGAACACACAGCCACCACGGAAAGCTCACTTCTTTGATTGAAGGATTTTCTCCATTCCGCGGTCATCAATTGATGACCGATTGATTGTCTTACATTTCCTGATGGGGCCCATAGAAGGTGCTCATCTGCAATCAGACAGATGGATTTGACTGGAAGTGGAAAATAATAACAAAGGCCCACATTTATTGAACATCTGCTGCGAGCCACAGCCTGGGCCAGATGCTTCGAAGGCATCGTTGCTAAACCTCCTGTGATCCTTGCAAAGTGGGTTTTATGATGTCCATTGTGTAGCTAGGAAAACTGAGATGCAGGGAAGTTAAACAAGTTTCCCAACATCATACAATAATCGGTAATTCTTGGATCCAGACTTGATGGAATCCAAAGCCCCATGTTTTCCCACTGCCTATTTTTGGGGGGTAGGGGGGCGGCTTTCAAAACTTCTAGAAACACTCACTTTAGTTTGGAACACTTACAAGAAACAGGCCCTTGCCCGAGTGGAAACTGGTTTAGCCTCCTCTGCTTTGTAAAAGTCCCCAAAGCTGAGTCCTTGGGATCTGAATGTTTCCCAAGGGTTTTTAGCCAGATTCCTGGTTTTGTTTGTTATACTTATCAGAGGTAGCCGAATATTTGCATTTTTGAATAGGACATTTTTACACTTCACTTGGCTTTCACAGAAACTCAAAAGTTGGGCTTGGTCACCCAGCGATCTCAGACCAGAGCTCTGAGATAGGTCGGCCTTCCCCGGGACATTTCCAGTGCCCGAGAATGATGAGGACTGGGACATCCATAAGGAAAGGTCCTGCTGAGCTGAGAACACTGGGTCTTCCTGGACGTGGCCTGATCCTGACTTCGGGGTCACAAGTACTCCACGTAAGAGAGGGTCTTGGTGGTGGCTGCTATAGAGAGTGAGCAGGAACACGGCCACGATTTCCTTCCATTGAGTTCACTCTAGTTGCAAAATCTTGGGTTTGATGTTGATTTTATCATCCTGGATATCCTAGACTTTGAGAGCCTTTTTCTAAAGGAAAGAAAACTTTAAAAAAAAAAAAAATCAGATCAAGATGAAACTGAGACACATTGTTTCGAAACGAGTGCGAGAGTTCAGTTTTTTGCTTTTAGATGTTCCCAGGCAGAACAGAGATTAAAAAATACCAGCCTTGATAGAATCCACTCTCGTCCGTTGTCGCGTTTCTTTGTATTCTGTTCTCAGTCTGCATGTCTGCATTTTTCCATATGACGAAAGTACAGTCGAAGGTGGCGTCTTTGGGGAGGAGAAACAATAGGGTCTGACGCTCAGGGTGTCAGGGTGGTATCCATGGCTCAGGGCTGAACTTGCGATCTCAGTCTTATGTTTACAGGACAGTGAAGCATTCTGAGCTTCTGCCTGCTGTCTGTCTGTCTTACATTCTCAGATAAACTTCCCCTTAGATGTCCCCTGTGTGCAGTATTTAGTTATGTGGCTATGAATTAAATATTAAACCACGAGAGTACTTGGCCAGTTTTGGACTGAATGGATACAAGAGATAAGAGAGAGCGACCGTTATGTGTTTGGTTCTGACAATAAACTGAGCATTGTGCAGAATGTTTAATCCTTAAATATTCTTGTGAGATAAGCGGCTCTGGGTTCTTCTGGATATTATTTGTTCACTCTTGCATGCGTTCATTTGTACATTCCATGAATGTTTGGGTGTTTTCTATAAACCAGGCACTGTTCTAGGCTCTGTGGATATAGGAGTGAACAAAACACAAAACAACCCCTTGAACTCATCAAATTTATATTCTAGCGGAGAGTGAGGAGAGATAATAAATAACAAACAAAACAAAAAACCAGTAAGATATATATTATGAAAGAAGATGATAAATGTCATAGTTAAAAATAAAGTAGGGAAGAGGGATAGGGAATAGCACGGACGAGGGGACGGGAATTGCAATTTTAAGGCGGTTTGGGGACGTCTCCATTAAACAGGTGACATTTGAGCAATGCCACGGGAAAATGCAAAAGCAGGCAAATGGCAAAGCGGCCAGCGTGGCTACAATAGTAGGACAGGTAATCACAGGTGAAGCTGAGATAGCTCGTGGGACAAAGGAGAGGAAGGAGAGGGTTAGACCATCGGAAGGATCTTTGCTTTTGCTTTGAGTGAGACAGGAAGCCACTACAGTGAAGGTGGTGGAGGGGTGGGTTGAGTAGGAACAAGAATTTGTTTGCAAAGGATGACTCTGGCTTCTGAATTCAGGGGAGGCCGTAGGAGGAACATCTCTGTAGGGAGCAGGGAGGCCATTGCAGTAACTCAGCTGAGTGACAGCAGTGACTCAGGTGACAGTGGTCACAGGGGAGGTGGTGAGAAGGGGTAGGATTCTGATGGATCTTTAACGTAGTGTTGCCTGCCGGGCGCGGTGGCTCACACCTGTGATCCTAGCACTCTGGGAGGCCGAGACAGCGGGATCACTTGAGGTCAGGAGTTCAAGACCAGCCTGAGCAAAAGCAAGACCCTGTCTCTACTAAAAATAGAAAAAAAATTAGCCAGGGATGGTGGTGTGCACCTGTAGTCCAGCTGCTTGGGAGGCTGAGGCAGGAGGATCGCTTGAGCCTGGAAGTTGAGGCTGCAGTGAGCTACGATGACAACATTGCACTCCAGCCTAGGTGACAGAGTGAAACCCTGTGTCCAAGGAAAAAAAAGGTAGCACCAGATAATATCTGAGAGTTTGTAGGGTACAAGAGAAAGAATGGAGTCAAAATGACTCTGAGTTTTTTGGACCAGACAAGTTTCCGTCAGTTGAAATTAGGAAGTCTATAGGAAGAACAGATTTGTGGAGGAAGATCAGGACTTCTGTTTTGAACGTGTTAAGTTTGAGATGTGCATTCACCATCATTTCCATCTCTGTTGGACAGAATTGGAAACAGATGTTTGCAGTGGGTAAACACCTTGCAGAAGATGGCCAAGGAAGAGCTAGTAATTGGTCCAACCAGGTCTGACTGGTCCCCAATTTGTGTCCATAACTCCCACACTCTTTTGCCTTAATCCTTTGATTTCCATTTTAATACATCTCAGAGTACTGTAAGAATCGTTTAAATGTGCAGAAAACCATCAAACACAATTTGATCCACTTTAAAGGCCAAGTCTTCTGTGTTGCAAGTCAGTTACATTTTAGCTGATTTTTATTTCTTCTCGTCTTGTCCTTTCATACTGGTACTTCTGAGCCCCGTTTCTTTACCAAAAGGTAGGCAGGATCAGGCGACCAGAAAAGCCGCAAAGGACTTGAATAATGTATATTGAGAGGGACTGTCCGTGCCTGAGCTCCCCATAGAGCAATGCAAATCGGAGGATGAGCGTCTAATTCAATAATGGCTAAAATGACCTTTTCCCCTCCTACTGACATGCATTCCTCTGGATACGGGCTCAGATAAATGTATCCACATCTCAGTTCTGAGGATGATATTAATATCCACCCAAAAGCAAATTAATTGTATAAACCACTTCCCCAAAGGGCTGTAAATTCCGCAGTGTGGCGTGTTTGGCATGCCAGCCTGGGCAGAAGCTACCTTCACACCGAGCTCAGGGAGGAAGGGCCAGCTGGGCAGAGAGAACAAGACTGGATAATGCAATTCGATGCATTCTGTCCCAGTGCTTTGTATGTGGCTGACTGACACATAGATAGCTTCTTTGGGAGGAGGACAAGGTTCAAGGGCTGGACACTGGTTAGGTACATGAGAGTCCAGAGACACACCGCATGGGTTGCTTTTCTGCAGAAGCAATCCCAAAGGTGGCTTAAGCTTCCCAGGCCCGTCCCCAGCTAACAGCCTACGGCTGCCACATAAGTCATGTCAGGGGGGTCTGTCCCAGCGGTGTCATCTGTCCGCTGGCAGACCGACATTTCCAGGTAGCCATGAACCCTCCAGCTAGGGCCATCCATCAGTCCCCCTTCAGAGCGCCAGGAAGCTTCGCTCACGGTTCCCACCGTCTTGCCATCACTTTCTGGTCAATTACTTACTCGGGGACACTTCTTTGGATCAGCTGAGAACAGGGATCCTGGAACAAACATCTCCCCGACTGCCCTCCCCGTCTTCCCGACCCCTTCCACAAATCATCCCGTGGCAGGCTAGTCGAGGGGTGGGGGGGGTTCTTTCACCGCCATCACCTCTTTCCTGAAAAATGCCAGCGTCGTTATTCTGCCCAAGTCAGGTGACAAATGATCACCGGGTGTGACCTTGAAAGGGAAAAGAAGTCCTGCAAAAACAGGCCGTGCACTTGGGAAGGGGGGTGGGGACCCACGGGCACATGATACGCCTCCGATTCCCGGGCACCCCTGGATATGGCCACGGTAGAATTCAGCGGGTGCCGCATTTGCAGGCTCTCTTGGTTTTTGTTTCTTTCTCGATGGGGAGAAAAAAGTGTGATATTTCCACTCTTGGAGAACAAGAATCTCCATTTAGGTCGCATAACTGATTTCCTATGCTGCTACCGTGTTTCCCCGAAAATAAGCCCTACCCATCAAATAAGCCCCAGCAGGATGTCTAAGCATTTGCGCAATAGAAGCCCTACCCCGAAAATAAGCCCTAGTGACGGGCGTGGCTACGCAGCGCATCTGCACAACCCATGCATGTCGTCGCGGAGCGGTCAAGACGACAAGCAGCCCTTCTCATCTGCCCCATGAGAGCTCTGTGGCTCGACAGGAGAGATCGGGGCCAATGGTTCTAAAGGAAATAGAGTCGCAAGAAATTCAGGATGGGATTCGGGGTTTGGAGAGTGATGATGATGTTCCAGAAGAAGACGACTTAACTCTATTTGAATAAATGTAGATGGTTGTACCGTACTTCAAAAATATAACACGTCCCCTGAAAATAAGCCCTAGGGTGTCTTCTTGAGGAAAACTAAATATAAAACCCTGTCTTATTTTCGGGGAAACACGGTACATTGAATGTGAAGATTTATTTTCCCCCTTTACTACGAAGCTGGTCCATTGTGAGATGGGGGTGCAGCCGGGGAGCCCTCTGCCCCGTGATTCCTGGGGTAACAGGGTGGGGGGCCCTTCCCCCCTCCCCCCGTGTCCCCTCCTTTGCTGGCCCTGCCATCTCCCTTGCTGGGCGTCTGTCTGCAGGGCCACCCACCCGTCTGTCCTGTTGACAGCAGCCTTCGAGGCTGCCCCAGGAGTTGACACATGATTCTTAGTTCCTTTTCTTAGACCTTCCTAGCGTCGCAAAGGCTGGGGGTGCCAGGGATGCAGCGGGGACGAGGGGGTGGCCTAATGACCATGACTCTCGCATCCGCTTTCTTCTCTGGTGTTCCCTGCCAATCTCAGACGCTCCCAACTCCTTTTCATGGTGATAAGCGCCAGGGTGGTCGTAGCCGCAGACAGCCAGCAGCCAGCCTGTCACCGCTGGCTCTACGGCCTGGAGTCACAGCCCTTGTTTCCTGGTAACGCCTTCTTCCTCTTCCTCCTCCTCCATAGTTTGGTTCCCGGGGCCCCCGTCCCGAGCCATTCTTGTCTTGGGAGAAGCCCCATAAAACCCCCCTAAATGGGTTGACGTTGCCAATAAGGAGATATGGTTTTTTGACAAAGGGACCGTGACAACTCCCACCGCCGGGCAGGGCGCGGCGGGGAAGCGAGTGACTGTGTGTCCCCCTAACAGTCATCACTGACAATTCTGTGTCTTGGGCCATGAAAGAAACGACATCACAGAAATAAATGGGAAACGTCAGTAGTTCTTGAGACAGGACGCATGCGCAGGGAACAACGGAGTAGGAAAGAGATGTGACATTCAGATGTGGCATTTTTCCTTGTCCTTACGTTGGTAAGAAGACACCGTGTGAATAAGTGATCGTCTCTAAGAGAGACCGGGGCACTGTCGCAGAAGGAATCTTCAACCTTGATGTCTGCTCTGTGGATTTCTTTGGAAAAGAAAGCACTCGACTCGTTCATGGGTGTGACATTTTGCCAAAGTCCCACCTTTCCCCGCCGATGCCTGCGGTAGAATGTTAACCTTAGCGTCTATTAGTTAACGCGTATTTTTAAAAATACTCACCTTTTTAACTTGATGCTGGGAGATATTCTAAAAGACTCTACTGAGTAGAAACAATCATAGGAGTGATGATGAAAACATGCATTATTTTTATGCTATCGGGTCAAAATATGGAGAGTTTTGGGTGCATTTTGTCATTTAATCGTAGCACCAACTATATTGGGTATAGGTACTGCTATGGTCCTAGCTTACAGACAACAAATCTGAGCGGAGAGAGGTTAAGTCACTTGCCTCCCGAGGGTGGCTCCATGGTCCAATGGCAAATAGGGTTCCAGCCCAGGTCTGTCTGACTCCCAAACTTGGGTGACATTTTAGAGCAAAATTAAGACAAGCCCCTCATGCAACCAGCTGCTGTTTCCTGTGCTGGCTCCCAGGCACAAGCTCCCCCTTGGAATTTGATCTCAACTGGTGCCTTGGAACAAGAGGTTGTTACACTCATTCTTGTTTATGTTGGCGTTGGCGATCTCTCAAAGCCACGAGTGCAGAATCTATACCTGCCTTGGCTGCTCCTTGCCCATCATGCTAGCTCTATGTGAGCTTGCCCAGTTTGGAATGGAAAGAATCAGAGTGTCTGGTTATTTGTAGTTACTGAGTGACATGCAGGACACCAGAGCCTGACCACAAACCGTCAGTGGGATTGGAGCCAAGTAGTGTTCTCTGCTAGGGACAAAAGACTCCAAAGTTTACATCGACTCCTTCCTTGCTGTGGGACTTTGAGCGTGCCATGTCTCCATTTCTCTAGTCTTGAATTTGTGAAACTTAAACAGGTGGACTGAATAATCTTTGAGATGCTCTACAGCTCAGACATTTCAGAGATTTTTTTTTTTCCCTCGGTGATTGGCAGGCCAGAATTTAGAACCTGCCGCCTTTGGTTGTTGACCATGCAAAGAGCCATTCACAAGTCAACAGAATTATTGATAACTCACTATGTGGCATCAGGCAGGCCTCAAAGGGTTAATAAACCCTCAAAAGATGGCTAAGAGAAAAGCATAGGGTGACTTCAGTTCTGGGGAAATGTGGCTCTTTATTGATGGGATCGGATATTTGCTTTTTGTGGTCTCTTTCTTCCCAACGTGCTAAAGGCATCCTGAAAAAAGTATCCAAGTCAGAAATATTGACATTGCATAGCCACTCTCTGGGAGACTGAGGAATCAGGGGATTCTAAAATAGTCTGAAGAGACATTTCTTGAGGTCCTTGCTTTCTCTTGTCACCGTGCTTTAGTGGAGGTGAGCAGCCTGTTGTCTTAACCAAGCCCTCCTTCCAGGGTAGCGTAAGGATTCAGATGGTGGCTCTGGAGACAGATGTACTATCTTCATAGCCTGACTCTACCGCTTCCTGGCTCTGTGACCCTGGGCGAGGGATGTCACCTCTCTGACCCTCAGTCTCCTCTTCTGAATAAAGGAATACTAGTAGTACCTGAGCCTCCAGGCTGCTTTGGGGATTCAATGAGGGAAACCAGTGTTCTTCAACCCAGCGTCCTGCTCAGACTGAAAGAGCTTTGTCGGTGGCCTTTGTCAGTCTAAATACCTTGCGCCAAATTAGCTCAGCATTAACCCTGTGAGTCAGATCCCCGGTGGTTCTTTCCTTCCAACCTGTATGGAAACACGACATATAGTTTATAGTACACTTCTTCTGCCATGGCTCTAGCTTTCACATGTTCATTTATTTCCATAAGTATTTGCCAACTGGCTACAGAATGGATAGCGGTAAATAAACATGGGTGAGTTGCAGCTACTGTATTTTGTCTAGGTGACAAGCCCATAGGTCTTCTAGGCCTTGTATTGAACGGTGTTCGAAACCAGATCTCTCATCCTCTACCCTTGTACTTACGTCTTTTTCCAGTGGAGCAGTCATTGCCTTTCCCGGTGTCGTGACACTCACAGTCATTTGTCACTATCATTGGCAAGGACAGTCCTGAACCTTGGGCACAAGCATTGCATCCTCTCTGATCCCAAACTCTCCTGATAAAGTCTGACTTTATGCTGTGTTAAACAAAGTCAGAATAAGAGCGGAATCAAGAAGAGCTTGCCGTTGTTAGGAAAAGATACAACAGAACATTTTTTGAATGAAGTGATTTAAATGTCATTTGCATATTCTGTAGAATCACAGAAGAGTAATTAACAGTCTCAAAACAGAACTCCGCCCACCTGGCTCAGAGTGACGATCATCCACCTGGTTGTCAAAAACGCTTAGATTAGAAGAGTCTTTTTTTTTTTTTTTTTTTTTTTTTTTTTTTTTTTGAGACAGAGTCTCACTGTGTTGCCCGGGCTAGAGTGCCGTGGCGTCAGCCTCGCTCACAGCAACCTCCAACTCCTGGGCTCAAGCGATCCTTCTGCCTCAGCCTCCCGAGTAGCTGGGACTACAGGCATGCGCCACCATGCCCATCTCATTTTTTCTATATATTTTTAGTTGGCCAATTAATTTATTTCTATTTTTAGTAGAGACGGGGTCTGGCTCTTGCTCAGGCTGATTTTGAACTCCTGACCTTGAGCGATCCTCCCGCCTCGGCCTCCCAGAGAGCTAGGATTACAGGCGTGAGCCACCGCGCCCGGCCAGATTAGAAGAGTCTTGACTTAGCTTGGTAATGGGTTCCAGTCTATGACACGGCTCTTAGGCTTTCAGACCTGGTTATTTCTAACCCCCTATCAGCTAGTCCTGTGGTTGGAAATGTGGACCAGTTGATCAGCATGCCCCGTTGCATATTTCGTCTGTACAGAATCTCATCTGCACAGATGGTGTAGACATGAGAATCAGCTCAGGCGCCCTGGCCCCCACTCCGCCCCGTCCAGTGCTGTCTCTAAGCCCCAGCATCTTCTAGCCCCACCCAGAAGTTTCCATCTGGCCAGATTCCACGTGCATCCCTGACCTCCACCTTCCCCTTCTTGTTCCTTCTTGAGTCCTTCTGGCATTTTCGCCAGATGGGGAACTCCATCTTTATCTGGATGTCCAGATCCTCAGTAGCCTTGGCAACGCTGGGGATCTTACCCTTTTTAGGTCTGTAGCCCCTTCTCATCCAGGCAGACTCAACAGGGTTGTTGGCTGGTTTCTCGGTGGCTGAGAGAACATGCCCCTCAGTATGCGGGAGAGTGTTGTTGATGCAGGGTACCCCTAAAACCAGGGAAAGCAAACCAGACCCAAACCCACCTGCACCGTATCCAGAGCTCAAGAGAGAGAGAGCAAGCCTTCAGCAGAGGTTAAGAACAGACGGCCCACGTCTTTGATTTTCGTGTCTACCAGATGAGTTGAAATGCAAGCATTTTAAACTTAGACCTTAGCCGTGGAAAGTGTTAACACAACATCTGAACAAAGCTCTGCATTCCAACATCCCCTTCCAACGGCCTCCCAGAAACAAAACCCTGAGAGCCCACACACTTGGGATACTGACCTTGGCGTTTCTAAGTAACAGGCAGAGATTACATTGTTTGAGAGTCTTGCTCAAAGTTGGGAGAAAAATCATTCTCTTAACACAAGTTGTTTTTTTTTTGTTTTTTTTTTGTTTTTTCCCAAGAGAAAAAAGGGCCCTACTGGCAAACGAGGAGGCTATTTCAGCTGCAAATTTAAGGAATTAAATGTTCCCGAGAGCAAGAACTCTCAGATATGTAGCCAATAAATAACATGTACCGGGTGACGCACCCGATTTAACTGTTATATCTCAGTGACGCACGTTGATGTAAACGTGAGTGCCTGGGACGAGGCTGGAAAAGATCGGACAGAAATTTCCCTTAGAATATAAAAGCTGATCGGTGTGTTTATTCGATTGTCAAAATGACAGCTCCATTATGAAGTCATTGCAGCTCCATTAATTAACCTGTTAGATTTGAGTAGCTGCTTTTCTTCATTGGTAAATTAGCAGTGAATGAAGAGTGTTTACTATCAGATTAGATACCTTGAGAATTTCCTAATCGCTGTTAGATCTTAACAACGTTAGGCAAATAATGTGTGCGGTGTGAGTCACGCTGAAGTTTTGCATTCTTTTCTCCAAGTCAGTCTGGTTCAAGTCTCCCAATAAGAAAAACACATATAGGAATGGGTAAGATGCAGCTAATCCAGATGTTAAAAAGATATTAGAAAGATTTCAAGGCATCATATTGAAAAATGACTTCATCTTCGTTTCCTTAACAACCGATGTTGGTTGCACCTCAGATAAATTATCAGTGAGGTTGTCACTAATTTAACCATTGTTCCTTCTGCTGTTCCTGTTCCCAACGGATATGCATCCACTTGTGCCAAAGTCACTTGGGAAGCAGTACACAAAATATTGTGGCTAGGCTGGTTTTGAAAAGACCGACTGTCTCCAATAATAGTACCTGTCTCTATTATTGAGTTTCACTGGGTTATTGGGTGATTAAATGAGATGATGCACATAAAGTCTTCCGGCAGTGCCTGGCATGTAATATAAATGCGTTGTGCTTTTTCTAATTCTGCCTCTATAAATTGCCTACTTTTAGGCTGTGTCTTCTCACGACCATGGCTGATCACTAAATTAGGATTTCCATCAACTCTCTTTTTGCTCTTCCTATTAAGGGGCTGCTGGTTTGGACTGTTCGTGAATCGAAATGACTGTCCCTACAGATATTAAGTCCTCCCTTGTTCATTTGATTACTCTGAGACATCTAGGTTTCTTCCTCCTAATCAAGAAAGCGTTACCACCCATGATTCCATACTCTTTAGGTCCAACCATTTGCTAGAAATAAATCTATCTTTGATTCCCAGGGCTGTTTCTCCTCATGTGTAAGTCCCCACGTCTGTAAGTCTGAGGGCCATCTGTCCAGTCGCCCAAACCAGAACCTGAAAAGCCACCCCTGGTACAACCCTTTCCCCTCCGCCCCACAGCCAAACTGTCATTTCTACCTAAAAACACAACACGAGCCTCGAACCCACCCACCCACGTCCCCACTCCCCGGATGTTCTGCGCCCTGACCCAAGCCACCGTCGCCTCCTGCGTAGACAAATGTCGCAGCTTCCTGAGCGGTTTTCTCGTTTCCACTCACACCGTGTTCCCAGCCAGTCTGCACTCAGTAGGCAGAGTAAAGTTTTTTGCAACAAAATTCAGACCGTGTCTTAGTTTAACTGAAAACTCTTCTGTGATTTTCCATCTCGTGCAGAATGAAATCCAAACTCATTATTATGGGCTGTAAGCTCTGCTGGTCTGACCCCGGGGAATGCCTGCCTCAGGGAGCCCTCTTGGGGGAAGGAAGCCATCCCAGCCTGTTTGCTTCATACGACTCATCTCAGTGAATAATCGTTTTGTGTGTGTGTGTGTGTGTGTGTG
>VBSM01002035.1:22332026-22343245 GCA_008086735.1 Cheirogaleus medius | reverse complement strand
GGCGACAGAGCGAGACTCTGTCTGAAAAACAAAACAAAAAACAGGTGATGGGCTGGATTTGCCCACAAGCCCTGCAAGAATGCTTTCTCCCAGAGCGGGTGCAAGCTCTGCAAACATTAGCCAGGGACGTGGTCTAAAATGCTGCCCCTGTCTCTGCAGGACGGGACCCGGGTCATAGGGAAGTGCGGCGGGTATTGTGGAAAATGCACTCCGTCCTCTGGTACTGGCCTGGAGGTGCGAGTTTTATAGCTAAGGTGAGCAGTCCTGTGTCTGTCTGTCTGTCTGTCTGTCTGTCTGTCTGTCTGTCTCCCTTTTATTTTCCCCATTGCCTAAAGACGAGCAAAGGTGCGTGGGTCAGACAGGGTTGCTGTGAAGCATCCTGAACCCGATCGGGTGCTATATCCTGCCTTTCTCTCTCCTGCTCGTTGTCCTCGCATGGCTGAAGCCACCTGCCCTCCACCCCTGGGCGTGAGGTCCCTTTGCCTCCCATGACGTTCCCCTGCTCTGCTTATTTAAAATGCTGCCTCCGGGGCTCCATCTCCGGGGACCCTGCTTCCCTAGGTCGCTGGCGGATTCTGGGACACGTAGTTTTAACACAGGGAACCCTGATGCAGGTGGCTCCCCAATCGCCCTTCGAGAAATACTACGCAGGAGTATTATAATGACAATAGCGATGGCATTTGTCGAGCCGTCTCCATGCTAAGCGCTTTGCAGGCAATATTTCACTGAATCGTCACACACACACACAAAAACTGCGAGGTGGGGCTGTGGTTTTGCAGATGGAGAAGCTGACGCCCACAGCTATTAAATAGCAAAAAGTCACGACGAAGTCCCCTGGTAGAACCCGCCAGTGTCTCCTATACCAAAGCCACTGCTCTGTGCCACTTATTCCTTTGCTATTCACGGTGTGTGCACCAAGGACCGGCATGATCAGCATCTCCTGGGAACTCGTTAGAAATGCACAATCCCAGGCCTCACCCTGTCCCTATGAAACCAAAATCTGCCTTTTAACAAAATCCATGCACGGGAGTCATGGATGTTAAAGATTTGGCAATACCTGGTCGAACTGCATTGTGCCTGCAGGTGCTCCCCCTGCTGGGCAAAAGGCTGAATTGTTCACTCTTTTTATTATCCCAATAAATACTACCACCTGCATGCACTCTGCAGAGGAGCTCTGATTGGCTCTGATTGGGTCACATGGTCGCTTTTGAGTCAGTCACGATCGATCTCCAGGTGGCTGAGATCATGCACCTGCCTAGAGTCAGGTGATTGTCAGCTTTTGCATATATTGCGAAAGCTTTTGCATATTCAGCTTTTGCAGCTCTATTTTGCATATATGTTATGTGTTGTGAAAGTTATGAATGAGTACACATACACAATATTTCCAATATATACATATAAACATATGTGTAGAAAAAAGACTAGAAGGAAATATACCAATATTTGCAGTTACCTTTGGTGGGGGGATTTGAAGTTTTATTTTATACTTGATTACTTCCCTGAAAGGTCCATGTTTCTTGCAAGGAAACAAATATTACTTTTAAAATCTGGAGAAAACAATAAGTGTTATTTTCAAAATCTCTACGTAAAACTGTGTGGTTCAGCTACTCCTAACTTACGGCATTTGAGCAGAAGTTTTATGTTTTTGGTTTGTTTATTTCAGGTGCTCTGAAGAGGAAGCCATTATGGGATGGATGAAGGATAGTAATGCAATACCTCCACCTTAAATTTGGGTGTGCGCACGGGAGTGTGTGTGTGTGTGTGTGTGTGGATTTGTATGCTTTTGTGTGTGTGTAAATACGCATATGAATACACACATATATACACGCATATACATATATGTGCGTGTATATATGTGTAATATCTTAATGATGTAAAGTTTAATATTTATGTTTGAAATTATTTATTGCAATGTAATATTTTTGTACGTAAAATGATTCTATTGTGACTGCCTTTTCATCATTCTGTCTCTTGCAGTCAGACCACTGCATTTTACGTACTCTACATTATATGTAGTCCTATGACTAAAATGATCCTTCATTACCACGGTACACTATTGTTTATTTTTTATCTGTAAATGTCTTATCGTTGCTTTTTTAAAATGGAATTTTTTTAAAAAAAAAAACAAAAGTAACCTAGCTGTCATCAAGGTGCTACGAGAGTCGGATAAGGGCGTATTTGGCATTTCTAGGAAAGTATTATTAGCCAATAAGTAAGTTAGTGATGTCACAGATTGTACCAACTATTAATGATGTTAAGTATCTATTCAGTTTTATGTGATCTCTGGGAAAAAACACACTGCCTTGGTGCTACTATTGTATGTATTTAAGTGATCTGCGGACTCAGAAATGTAAACACTTTTAATAAAAGGGAGGCACAGAAGGACAATTTCCAATGGACGGAATCAGCTGTTCACTCTTATTTTCGGACATGCCTTTTCTGGAAGAGACTCGGACTTTATTCTTGTTGCTATCGTTGTGAATACACTTTACTTTAGCCCATGGTGCCTTGGTCTCTCCACAATCAAGTGGAGCATCCTCCGAGCAGCTTTGTTACGGAGCAAATTGGGAAAGTGAGGTCTTCCCACCATTTCGTCAAGACATTCTGAAAGGACATCCGAGTTTACCAGTCGCAAGAAAGAGGATGCACAGAATGGA
The DNA here is from genome assembly GCA_008086735.1 of Cheirogaleus medius. Taxonomy (NCBI): domain Eukaryota; kingdom Metazoa; phylum Chordata; class Mammalia; order Primates; family Cheirogaleidae; genus Cheirogaleus; species Cheirogaleus medius. The sequence continues at coordinate 22,340,588 of VBSM01002035.1, read as the reverse complement.
ACTACCCATCGGCACACCTGAAGGAGTTCAGGCCCAGGTTCTGAGTCACCAGGATTGCCTTTTGCAAGAGAACGTTGGCCGGTGACCTGGCTTCTCATCAGACCATGAGCCTAACACCCTGCCGGTTCTCATGGTTGCTGTAGGAATTGGCATCTGTGTGAAGAAATGAACTGTGGAACACAGGATGCCTGAGACTCTCTGATCTTCCATTAATCCACTTTTTGTACGAAGCCGCCGCGGTCTTTCTGCCCTTCCCACCTGACTGAACAGAAGCCTTCAACCATGGCCCATGGAAGACACTTGGTTTGAGAAACTCTGCCCACTTTTTTTAAAAACCAAAGAGATTAGGAAAACTTGGCAGTATTCTCTAACCCCTAGCAAGCTCCAGTGTGCTCCAGGAAGAGTTACACTCGGTGTATGAATGAGTGTTATTCTTCATTATTAATACATTGTGAAAATATATTATGAATAAATACCTTGACCACATCCACACCACGTATGTTTCACATGGTTTCTGGTCTCATGATTCAAGAGTTGATCGATTCAAATGCCTGTGGTTTTTAAAACTTCCAGATTGAGAAGAAATACGGATTTTCTTAATTTCATCTGTTACAGTTGCCATTTTAAAGGCAGATAAGGAATGGGGATTGTCTACAAGGATGGTCATTTCATCCGCCAAATCAGGCCAAATGGTTTTCCTGGAAATTGGAGACACGCATCTCTTGTCTGTGTGATGGGAAACAAATGAGCAGACAAAACAGAGATTTAAGTGGGATTTGGAGGCTTAATTGTTAATTTTAGGTAGCGGGGGCTGCTACCCGATAGGCGGAAGTTGTCTAGGGAAATGAGAGTTTTCTAAACAGGTCTAATGGTAGCCGATGAGAACTGAACATTCACCATCTGCCAGGCCTTTACTTACGTCTCTCTCTTTCTTTCTTTCTTTCTTTCTTTCTTTCTTTCTTTCTTCCTTCCTTCCTTCCTTCCTTTCCTTTCCTTTCCTTTCCTTTCTTTCCTTTCCTTCCTTCCTTCCTTCCTTCCTTTCTTTCCTTTCTTTCCTTTCTTTCTTTCTTTACTTTTCTTTTCTTTTCTTTTTTCTTTCTTTTCTTTTCTTTTCTTTTTTCTTTTCTTTTCTTGCTTTCTTTCGACAGAGTCTCACTCTGTTGCCCGGGCTAGAGTGCTGTGGCATCAGCCTCGCTCACAGCAACCTCCAACTCCTGGGCTCAAGCGATCCTCCTGCCTCAGCCTCCCGAGTAGCTGGGACTACAGGCATGCGCCACCACGCCTGGCTAATTTTTTCTATATATTTTTAAGTTGTCCAGCTAATTTTTTTCTATTTTTAGTAGAGATGGGGTCTCGCTCTTGCTCAGGCTGGTCTCGAACTCCTGAGCTCAAACGATCCTCCCGTCTCAGCTTCCCAGAGTGCTAGGATGACAGGCGTGAGCCACCACGCCCGGCCCGACTTACATCGTTTTCAACTCATCCTCGCAACCACCCAATAGCGTAGGAAATAGACTAACCTTCATTTTATGGGTAAGGAAACAGACCCTTATGGTTGCCAATAGGCTCAAGTTCACAGTGAGTGAGTGGCAGTCCCCAAAAGAACATTGGCTCTGACTGGGTCACACGGCCACTTCTGGTCCATTCTCAGTGTCGAGGGGGCTGGAATCCGGATCCCGTGCTCCCCCCGAGTCAGATGATTGATAGCTTCATTTGGAAAAGAGATGGTTCCCGGAAGAGAAGGGTTTTGTTATCAGAAAAGGGGAGATGGTATGGACAGGCAAAAGCAGCAGGTATCAGTGTCTGCTCTAAATTCCCACTGTGCATTTGCACTTGTGTAGTCTCCAAATCCGGTACCTCACACCCAAGTCCCACCTCTTGTCCCTCAGCATCTCCTGAGCCCTCTGTTCTAGTCCTTTCTCTGGTGTCTACTAACTGTATGATCCTGAGCCTGAGATTTTGCATCTGTAAAATGAGATGTATTTTACCTTACAGGATAAAGTGTTTTCTCATAACCCTTTAAGTTCTGCATCCATGGTGGTAAAATAACTGCCCTCCAAATGTGCATCAGCAAGGTTAAGCTGTCAGCAGTGAAGGCATGGGTTGGGAATTTTGTTCGACAGCTAATTACAGAGCCTGACTGCTCTGGCTTAGATATTAAAAAGTGTATTTCATTGTTATGTAAAAGAAGCCTGGAGGTAGGCAATCCAGGGCTGGTACTGCAGCTCCACAAAATTATCAGGAATAGAGTTTCTTTCTCTATCTCCTCTCTTCCTTCCTCCATCCTCAATATGGCTGCTAGAGCTCCAACAATCACACCCCAATTCCAGGCAACAAGAACAAAAGGAGTGAGGAAGAATAAAACGTGGCCTAGTCTCAGCTCTCTAGTCTTCTTTTAAAGAGGTTTTCCAGAAACCTCACCCACCCAACAAATTTCACTTTTATCTCCTTAGCCAGAATGTAGTCATATGGCCGCCCCGAAGGTGCAGGAGTGGCGGGAAAATGAGGCGGTTTCACACGTGCATTGCCATGTGGCAGAAAATGAGAGATCTGTTCGTAGGAAAGCAGGCAAAACGGACTCGAGAGAGGAAATGAGAAGCGTTTGCAACAGACCGAGTACAGAGACTGGAGAGGGAAAGGTTTGGGAGCAATTGCCATAAAGCGAGCAAGAGATGATGGGAACTGGTGTTGTGACCATTGCAATGGTAAAAAAAAAAAAAAAAAAAATTAGAGCACCCCAGGTGGTGAAATGACCAGGAGTTGACAACGGATAGATCTGGGATGGGCCGGGGGAGAGAGGGTTCCACCAGTGAGAACGAGGTTTTATTTTGGTTGTAAACACAACCAGAATGGTAAAAAGACGGATGGGTGGATGAATGAACACCTGCCACCCAGACTTCAGACTGGCCGGCCCTTGCAAGTCAGGTGAGCCGGTGTCTTGCAATCTTTCTTTCACTCCCTGCATAGACAGATGACAAATAGATCTAGCTCCATCTCCATGGCTCCCGTCGGTTCTAGTCTCTGAACAACCCCGCCTGCCCGACGACTGACGCAGTGTGCGACAGGCCGGAGCAGATCCTTTGCACACCTGTAGGGGGCGCCATTCACCCTGAGCCCCAGCTTTGCTAGATGCTTTGCACCTGTCCTCTCGTGGGACCCTCATCGCACCTCTCTGGGGCGTGGGGGCGGAGGCTGCTATTTTTTAGTCTCATTTTAAAGCAGAGGAAATCGAGGAGAAAGGGAGTACAACAGGCTGACCCCCGAGCCCAGGGTCTTAACGACTCGGTGGAGGTGAGACCCAAAGCAGCTGTGTCCAGGACCTTAAATCTGTGAAAGCGCGGTGCCAAGACTAGAGCTGACGTCTCTTTCTTCCCTGACACGCTGACTTGCCACACCTGCACGCTCGCTCCCAGAATGCAGAGAAAATTTAGAACCTTGCTTCACCTGAGCAAGCAGAAAAAGACAATTAGTCCCTCCCCAAACCACTTCCTGATTGCTCGGATGCCACCGGCTAAGAGCCACCGCTTCCTAAGAACCCAGGATAAGGTAAGTGACCTTTGTCTCTTGTCCCATTGCTCTTTGTGGCTCAACTCTCAATATGACTTAGGGGCGCTTGGACGTGGGGTGCTCGGTGGCCTCCTGGGCTTCCTTCTGGAACTTTCCAACAGAGGAAAAGGTCAGGTGAGAGGCGCTGGGCTTATTTGCATCCCCTCAATCTTGGGGCTGAAATAAAACCTCTTTGTCCGGGGAAAGGGCCTGGCTTTCCACTGCGTGGCTGTTGGACGCAGAGAGACCTGCACTTTTAAGAAAGAAGCCCTGGGTTGTCTTTCTCCAGTGAGGTTTGTTTTCTCTCTGTCCCCCAGGTGTGAGCCCACTTAGGAGATCAAAGTGTTAAAAGCAATCGCTTGACCAGTTTGGGCTACCCCAGGGTTGGCAAATCCACGCTTCTTGTGCAGTTCACAAAATATTTTCTTTGTGGTTGAACTTGAAGCCCCCGAGAGGGATTAATGGCTTTAACTACCAGCCTCCGTGTTTCAAAGTGATTTCCGCATCAGGGAGCCATTGTCGCTCCCCCCAAACACTTAATCGCATAGGAGGTGAGCAATTCCGAAAGGCCAGGCTTCTGTGCCAGCCCTAGCTCAGGGAAGACCTGGTTTGCAGCCACGATTTCCATTTCTGCCTCCTTGTGTGTGCTGAATCATTTATGGCTCCATTTTTCTATGGAAGAAAAGGCTTTCTTGGTCATGGAAAAGCATTATAATCATCCCTGGCACCCAAGAAATAGAGTTGGCTTTGCGGTCGCAAAGACCAAACTGCCCTGGGCTGGCATAAAATCACGGAGGACTAGCTTCAAAAACAGCCTCTAAAATCTGGACCAATTGGCTTCTCTGTAGACCTCAGTTTCCTCGTTTGTCGGTCGGGGTAATAATGGCACCTGTCTCCTAAGGTAATCCGAGGATTAAATGAGATAATATATTGTGCATAAGGCTCCTAGCACAGTGACTGGTACATAGCACACGCAAATATTTACCATCCTACCCACTTCTCCCTCCTTTGATCATCACCACCATATCCTTGTCATCATGAACATCTTTGAGGAAGAGCAAGTTTTTAGAAACAACACGAAACCCAGAAGTTATAAAGAAGAAAAATGCCCAATTTAACCACATAAAAATAAAAAATGTAAATGTGAAAAAATAAAGTCCCAAAAGAAATTCTAAAGTGGGAGAAAAACGTTTTCTTTTTCCACTTGCCAGAGGAAGGCATTATTCCCATTCACAGAGATAAGCGACCTGTTAAAAAAAATATGTTTGCCGAAGAAAACTAAAAACCGGTCAAAATAAAGAATGAAAAAAGGGCAAGAAGGATAAAGAAAGGAAAATGAAGAAAGAAAAATGGTAAAAAGGCACAAACAGGCAGTTTAAAAAAAAATTAAATAACAAGCACATGAAAAATGCCCAATGTATTTCATAATCAATGAAATATAAATGAAAAACATCAAATGAGATTTTTTTTAAAAATGTATCAAACAGGGAAAAAAAATGGATAGCACTCAGTCTTTGCAGACAGGACTGTTCTCCACTTCTGCAATGGGAAATTTGGTAATTCTCAAAATCAAGAATTTTTACACGAACCTTATGAATATTTTCCTTAAAAAATGACAGGACTAATAGATGTGTACCAACGGTTGCATTATTTGTAAGAGCAAAGTCTTAAAAATAACCTAAATGCCCCTTAATAGTAGATGAGTTAAATGGATTATGGTAATCTATATAATCATGTACTAGCTAGTTATCTATGGCTGCGTACCAAAGCACCCCAAAACTTACTAGCTTAAAACAATACACATGTATTGTCTCATAGCATCTGGGGATTAGGATCTGGGTCTAAGACCCCTTCAATGTCCCTTACAGATGACAATTACATGTTGGCCAGTGCTGTAGTCATTTCTAGGCTGACTGGGGAGGGACCTGCTTCGAAGTTCACCGATTCAGTTCCTTGCAGACTGTTGACCAGCAGGCTGCCTCGGTTTTTTGTGTCTTGGATCTCTTCCTAGCACATCTCATGAGAAAAAAGGAAAAAAAACAACTTCTTAAGCAGTGAAAGAGTAAACTCCTAAAACATGAAGGGACATTTAATACAGTGCAGTAATTTAAAAAAAAAAAAACCAAAAAGAAAACTTCTTAAATTTTTATTTTTTGAATTAAAAAATTGTGTCGTAAAATCCACATAACATAAAACTCACCACGTGTAAGCTGACATTTCAGTGGCATTCAGTACATTCCTATTGTCATGCAACCATCCAAAGAGCTCTTTGCATCTTGCAAAACTGAAACTCTGAGCCCATTAAACAAGCGCTCCCTTAACCCACCCCACCCCCCAGCCCTTATCAGAGTGAGCAAGTCGGAAGAGCCAGGAAGGAAATGACAGCAAGAAGGAAGTCACCGTCTTTTATAACCTAATCTCAGAGGTGACAGACATCCCATCCCTTTTGCTATATTCTGTGCATTAGAAGCAACTCGTTAGGAAATTGCCGATAGTATGAATTTTCACTCCTAAATTCTTCAATATTCATCTCTAAAAAACTAAGGACATGTTTCTCCTTGACCACAATGCCATTATGACATCTAACACAATGAAAGTAATTCCTGAGGCCCCGGTTTCCATTCTAAACTGTTTCCACTTGTCCCCAAAATGCCTTTTACAGATGGTTTGTTGGAACCATGATCCAATTAAGATGCACATATTGCATAAATTTAATTGTTATATCTCTTAACTCTCTTTTCCTCTTAAATACCCTCCCTCGCTTTGCATTCCGCGCTCTGGATTTGTTGGGAAGAAAGAAGGCCAGTGGTCCCATCTTCTGGATGTGCCTGAGTCCTTCCTCTTGAAGTGCTTTAACTTGTCCAGCTAAATCCTGCATTTCCTATAAACTAGACATTAGATCTAAAGGCTTAACTATTCAGCAAGACCATTTCGTAAGTGATGCTGTGTCTTCCATATTCTACGAGGCGCATCGTGGATTTTTAAATTGATCAGGGTGGGTTTTTTTAAATGCTCACGTCGCTCTGCTTAAAACCCTGTAAGGGTTTTATTCCATCACAAATGGAATAAAAACCCAGCTCTGAGCCATAATCTGGCCCCTGGCTACTTCTCCTCTCATTGGCCACTGGACCTCAACTATACTGAGTTACTGCCCCCAAACTTGCCAAGCTCTTTCTCAAGTTAGGAACTTTGCCTTTATTGCTTGGGACACTCTCCCCCTAGAACTATGCATGGCTGGTGACTTCTCACCCTTTCATGACAGCCCTCCTTCCCAAGCCACTCTCTGACCCATAGCCCTGTTTTACCTTCTTTTGGCATTCATCACAACTTGAAACAATTTCATCTTTTTTTGCTTGCGTATTTCTTTGTGTGTTTATGAGTTTATAGCCTGTCTCCCCACACTAGGATATAAACTCCACAGGGGCAGGGATATGGCATACTTGCTCATATCAATTTTTTTCCCAAAAAAATTTGGAACCAAGGCCTGACACTTAGTAGATTCGCAATAAATGTTTCATGGGCAAATAAATAAATGTTACCAGCATCTTTTCCAAGTAGCTTATATTAAGATACAGTTTCTAAGACACCTACCTGATAAAAGAATAAAAAACCAAGCACTCACTGGCCCTTATTGGTACTTGCAGGGTTTATTGTGGGTTTTTTTTAGCATTTTCAAATTGATTTATTTCACTTAGTAATATGTATGCAAACTTCCTTCTGTTTTTAAATACTGATAGCTCATTGTTTATTTTTTCTCCAAAATATTAAGTGGGTACAATGGTTTTAGGTTACATAGATCACTTTTGCAATGCCTTACTCCTGGCTGAAGGTATCCCCATCCAAAAATAGTGTTCATATTGCCCATTAGGTAGCTTTTTGCCCCTTTTCTCCTCCTCCTACCCCTTGTTATTGTCCACTGAGTTTTACTTCTGTGTCTACGTGTGCTCATCAGTTCCAATTTAATAGTGAGCACATGTGTGGGGTATGTTTCCCATTCTCGAGATACTACACTTAGGAGAATGGTCTCCAGTTCCATCCAGATTGTTGTAAAAAGTATTAATCCAACTTTTTTATGGATGAGTAGTACTCCATGGTATACATAATCTGTTTGTTTGTCCTTCTGTTGTATCATGCTCTCAGACCAGAGAATGTTTTGCAATTCGAAGCATGGTCCACACACTGGCAGCATTTCCTGGGAGCCTGGGAGAAATGCAAAATCCCAGGCCCCGTCCAGACTTAAGAATCAGAAACTGCCTTGAACAAGACCCCCGCGTGATTCCCGTGCATTTTAAAAACTTGAGAAGTACTGGTCCATCATCCTGATCTATTCCACTTCTCCCTGGCCACCACCCGATTCCCAGCTGTGCCCAGCCGGCCCATGGTTAAGCCTTGTTGGCCCATCCCAGGAATCAGCTTCTGGTGCCTTCTGAACTGTTTATCTAAAGGCTTATCTTCTCTTCTTGGGCTCCTTCCCTCCGGATTTTGTTCTGTTTATAAATATCGAAGCTGAAACGTAAACCATGTTGAAACCCTTCTCCGAAAGCCCAGCGTATCCCAGAAAGCCCGTACATCTGCAGGTATCTATTGACGTAGCTTAAGCAAACAATTTAAAACGATTCCACTGGTGTCCTGAGTTGAGCTTTCCCTTCGTTTTCCCTGGCAAGCAGATTGGGGCCAGTGTTTATTTTTAAAGCGCGCAGTATTGTCAATATTTCTTGAACGCGGGTTGAAGTTGCATACCACCACGCCGTGGAATTGGGGTTTGATCTCGTGTCGTCTGATTCCAAAGCCCGGGCTGTTAATCTCTACACAGCAGTGGGTACAAAAGTGTGCTTTCCCAAAGCGCCATTTATTTGTTCATTCATTCATTCACACATTGAAAAGGCGTGTGAAGGGTTATGGGTTGGGGAAATACAGAAACACAGAGCTCTTCAGCCCACCAGAAGAAGAGATGAAACAAGTACAAAAGTAACCTCACTCATGAGGTTGAGTCATGTGGATGATATGATGTAGTGGCTC
>VBSM01002035.1:22317866-22328298 GCA_008086735.1 Cheirogaleus medius | reverse complement strand
AAAACCACTGGGGCTGAAATTAGCAAATAAGCAAGAGGAAGTTAGGAGATAAGGCTCTAGAATGGACCTGGGTTATTCTATAATCTCCAGGCCATTAGTAAAAGCCTTTTTCCTAAAATCAAGGAGATTTTTGGATTGGTTTTAAGCACTGAAGGGTTTAAACAGATCAAAGTGGCTTTTCTGTAGAGCGCAGATTGTAGGAAGCCTTATTCAGAGGGGAGAGATGCTGGTGGCTTGGGCAAAGGGTGATGTTGGGGAAAGATGGGTGGATTTCAGGGTAAAATTATTTTATGAAATACGAGTATTCAGAAATGACGATGGATTTGATGGAGGAGCAAGGGGAAGGGAGGGAGTAATTTCAAGAGTAATAATAGCTAACATGGTGTCAGGCACTACTGTGATTGTTTTACCCTATGGGAATGGGAAGGGACGATGATTTTCCCCACTTTATGGGGAGGGACGTGAGGCACAGAAAAGTTAAATAACTTGCCCAAGGTTCCACAGCAGAGTTGAGATGGGAACACTCAGATCTAAAGTTTAAGTCCTTGTGCTAAACCAGTGGTTCTCAACTGGGGACGATTTTGCCCCCACTGGGGATATTTGACAACGTCTAGAGACATTTTCGGTTGTCCCAGTTGGGGTTGGGGAACTACTGATATCACCTTTCGTACCGCATGGGAATCTCTAAGACATACGCCAGGGACCGCACGTTTTGGGGCAAACTGCACATTATTTAAATCATCATAACTACAGATCATAGTGCACTGTAGGTGTTGTTTTTCAATAACTATACATTTTTATTTACAAAAACAATTAAACAATTAAACAACTAATTAAACAATTAAAATTCCTAGTACTTTTTAAATGTATGGTACTGCGTAAGACATTTTCCTCTATGAAGAGAGACCGAACAAAATTTACATAAGTATCTAGATTTGCTCCTTTTTCCACGGGCGGCACAAACTCTGCAGGCTCTGGTGGATCTTTACAAGGTGCTCTCCTTGCACCCCCAGGGGAAGGGCTGGACAGATTTGTCTCTGGTTCCGGAGAGCCTTCATTATTGTCATCCGTTATCCAGTCTCTCGCCACCGATAGCAGAGACTGTTTACACTTCATTTTTGCTTGTGGATTGAGGACGTTGTGCACTCTAAATGAATTGAAAAGTCCACAGTTTATAAGGCAAAGCACTAATTTTTTTGTCCATTTCATCGTTTTCCTTAGAATAGAACAACACGAAAGGAATTGATCCACACAGTCAACGCCTTTCATGTGGGCATTGTATTCCTTGATGCAGGTAGGTTTTACGATATTCTCTCCCGTGTTTCTATTTTTTTTTCCTGTTATTGAGACAGAAGTGTCATGGATCATTGATGTCATTCGAACAACCCGCTTGTCTTTCCATGCTAGGAGAAGAATATCGCCTTTTCTGGAAAATATTATGTCACCTTTCTTCGTTCTTGATGTTTTCATTTGCAAATTTGGCGGTAAACCTCTACTCTCCCTAATGGACAAGACGGCGTGTTGCCATCTAAGGTCCGTAACAGATGGCGCGTGACACACGAGAAAACTCGTGAGCGGTCTGAAAGGTACTATCTAGTAGTAGAGGCCAGAAATGCTCTTAAATGACTTGCCATGCACAGGACAACCCCACGACAAGGAATTACCCAGCGCAGAACGTCCATAGTGACAAGGTTGAGAATCCTGCGGGCAGTCACTATTGTACCACCTCTGGAGGGCACCAGCTAGGCTTGTCTTAGACGACCAGGTCACCCATACTCGGGCCAGACCAGTCTGAGTGGGACCGTGAGTTGCTTTCTGGACACGTTCAGCCGAGGTCTTTCCAAACACCAAGAGGAGAGGGCAGATGGGCTGTTGGATGCTTGCTCAGCTCCGTGGCTCAGAGAGGCCTGGAACTGTCTTGAGCGGGTTTCTATTCCTGGCAACTGGATGCACCCAAATACCTTATGTATTTTATCTCGTATTTGTTTGTTTGTTCATACCCCACCCTCTTCCAGAAAGGATGCAAACCTGCTTACGAGGATAAGGGACATTTTATGAACCCACCCATGTATTGATGGGCACTTGGGTTGTTTCCACATCTTTGCAATTGTGAATTGTGCTGCTATAAACATTCGGGTGCAGGTGCCTTTTTTATAAAATGTCTTTTTTTCCTTTGCGTAAATACCCAGTAGTGGAATCGCTGGATCAAATGGTAGTTCTACTTTTAGTTCTTTGAGGTATCTCCACTCTACTTTCCACAGAGGTTGAACTAGTTTGCAGTCCCACCAACAGTGTAGAAGTGTTCCTATCTCTCCGTATCCACGCCAGCATTTGTTATTTTGGAATTTTTTTGATAAAAGTTATTCTCACTGCTGTTAGGTGATATGATATCTCCTTGTGGTTTCGATTTGCATTTCCCTGATGATTAGAGACACCGAGCATTGGTTCATATGTTTCTTGGCCATTAGTCTGTCGTCTTTTGAAAAGTTTCTGTTCATGTCTTTTGCCCACATGTTGATGGGGTTATTTGATGTGATGTATATACCACGGAGTACTACTCAGTCATAAAAAAGGTGAACTAATACCTCTTGCATTAACTTTGACTCAAACGGCACAAAAGCAATTTATGTAACCGAAACGTTTGCACCCCCATAACACCCTGAAATACATTTTTTTTTTTAGAAAAAGGATAAGGAACAAACAATAGGCTGATATAAGTTAAAAGTGGGGCAAAATCACATATTAAAATAAGGGCGGAGACAGAGGGTGGAGCCAGAACTGAGGCTTAAAGGGACCCGATCCTGTTCCTGGCAGCCACGAGATTGTTCTTAGGGGCGACGGGACGCCTTGTCCCCACCCTTGCTGCGCTCCCTGCTCACGTCTCTGCCTCCTCTCCGGCAGACAGACCCCGGTGCTCAAGTCTCGGCCGCTCCGCAGCTGAGAAGAAAAACCAAATATGGCAATGGCGAGAGAACAATAATTACCTGTAGGGATAGTCTCTGGGGACACCGTTGTGAACAGGCCACAAACCCCGCAGGGAGCCTCCTTTCTTTTTTTTTTTTGAAACAGAGTCTCACACTGTTTCCCGGGCTAGAGTGCCATGGCATCAGCCTCGCTCACAGCAACCTCCAACTCCTGGGCTCAAGCAATCCTCCTGCCTCAGCCTCCCGAGTAGCTGGGACCACAGGCATGCACCACCATGCCCGGCTAATTTTTTCTATATACTTTTAGCTGTCCAAGTAATTTCTTTCTATTTTTAGTAGAGAAGGGGGTCTCGCTCTTGCTCAGGCTGGTTTTGAACTCCTGACCTTGAGTGATCCTCCCGCCTCAGCCTCCCAGAGTGCTAGGATGACAGGCGGGAGCCACCGCGCCCGGACTGAGCAGGTGCTTTGTCAGTAGAGGCCTAAAGGGGGAGGACGAGTTGATTGGCATGGAGGGGAGGGGAGGGGAGGGCGCCCCAGGTGAGGATCTGTTTGGACAAACAGCCCCTTGGGGGAGGGCCGGGGGGGGGCAAGGGGACAAGGGGGCAGGGAGAGCCTCAACCTTTCAGAAACCCGAAGGAGGCCAGCGAAGGAGGTCGTGGAACATGACAAGGAGGGAGAGAACATGGGGAAACGTGAGAAAGAGTCTGGATTTTATTGCAAGCGCAATAGGGAGCTATGGGAGGATTATGCGGTAAAGATCAAGTTGTCCTCTAGACTCCATCCTCCGCTTTGTCCTCATCAATAAAAACCGCAAGGCTGACCTGGGCCCGTGGCTGCCTGGAATAAGGACTGCTTTCCACAGCCCCTCTTGCAGGGGCGGTCGTGTGACTCACGCCCCTGGCCACTATTAGAATGCAAGCCCCGGCGGGGTCTGCAACTCCCAGGCAGAGTCTTTTGAAAGGGCGGGATGTAGGTTAGATGGCTGGAACCCCAGCATCATCGTGGGCTTCGAAGTGACCTTGGAAATGAAAGCCGGGGAGAGAGGTGCCACAAGCCAGACAGAGCCTGGATCCCTGCCACCGTCGTGCTGAGTAGTCTCGGGCGGCCTTACTGTCAGGTGCTTCTGGGAGCGAGAGAGAAACATCTGTCTTTCTGAAGCCGCTGTCCCTCCCCTCTCAGTAGCTAGCTCTGTGCCCAGGGGAGTGTGGCGTTCAATAGCAAATAAAAAGCACACTGAGCCACAAAGGGTGGGGGCAGGGCTTTCTATTTAGTAACTGGCTACCAACTTGAGAGCCCAGCGCACCTGTGTCCTGCTGGGTCGCACGGGCCGTGCGTGTTTGTCGTGCACTGCGCTCCCTGATGCTCCGGCCCCAGCCCCAGCGGTGTGTCCTCGGTCAGTCTGCTACGTTCAAGGAAGGACCTCCGCTCTTGTCTGAGGCCCTGTCACAACCGAGTGACGTGTGTACCGTTATGAGACTCATTTTTACACGTGAGGCAGGACAGCGACCCGTGGGCTGAGTTAACTCACCCTAATCCTGCAGCTGGGGGCAGTGGGAGAGCCCAGCTCCCTCCCAGGCCGCCTGTCCCCTTGTCCCCGCCTTGCTTGTGGCAGTCGGGGAGGGAGAAGGACAAGCCCGGTGTCTAGGAGCTGGCTCCCCCCTCCCTGCCCTGCTCGGTGACATGACGCAGGCCACCGTAACCAGGCAACCGTTCCAAGACTCTGCTTCCCGTCAATATCTGCCAGGCGGCCTGCAAGGCTTCTGGGGACATCCCAGAAGTCGTCTTAAGAAATAAAGCTTTCTGGGGAGGCCTGCGGGGACGTCTCATAATTCCCCTCTCTGAACTCTGCGCCCCAAAGTCCTGGCGAGCGTCTTTTGGGGATTCTGAGCGGACGGTGGGGGTCCGGATTCATGGGCCCGGGGCGTGCAGGTCTGGCGTCTGCTCCCGCGGTGGCTTGCTGCCATGCGCGGCCAGGTGGGGGACAAAGGCGATGAGCAAGATTTATCGGGCCCCTGTTATCTTCCCCGCGCCAGACACCGAGGAGAGAAAAACCAGCAAGTCAGAACTAATTCCAACTTCATAGACGAGAAAACGGAGGCTCAGCTCGGCAGAAAAAGTCCCCCGAGCCTGGCTGGTGAAAACATCTGTCCCTTCCTGCAGCCTTGCTGCTTTTGCAGAGGAAGAAGGGCACTTCAAGGTCGTCGAGGCCAGCTCCCTTGTTTTCCAGGCGGGGAAACTGAGGAACAGGGAGACGAAGCGTCTCCTCCGGGGTCACCCAGCTTGCTTGGCTCCGTGGTCACCTTTGCATGACTTGGAGGAATCGTGATCTCAGTCTCAACTTGTTTGGGGATTCGGTAACTGTTTAGGACTCCAAACCTCCTTCTGTTATCTGAAGCCGACTGAATTATGCCCACGTCTGTGTCGATGTGCAGATAGAACTGTAATTTTTTTTTTTGAGACAGAGTCTTGCTCTGTCGCCCGGGCTAGAGTGCCGTGGCGTCAGCCTCGCTCACAGCATCCTCCAACTCCTGGGCTCAAGCGATCCTCCTGCCTCAGCCTCCCGAGTAGCTGGGACTACAGGCATGCGCCACCGTGCCCGGCTCATTTTTTCTATATATTTTTAGTTGTCCAGCTAATTTCTTTCTATTTTTAGTAGAGACTGGGGTCTCGCTCTTGTTCAGGCTGGTCTCAAATTCCTGACCCTGAGCGATCCTCCAGCCTCGGCCTCCCAGAGTGCTAGGATGACAGGCGTGAGCCACCGCGCCTGGCCTAATACATTAATAATAATGACGCAGACCACCACAAAGGGAAGTTGAGTGAGATACCCTTCTGTGTAGGGTTACTAAAGCCCGGGTGGGCTGCGCAGGAAGAAGGCCTGGGTTCGAGTCCTGCCTCTGCCATTTCCTGCCTGTGCTACACCCCCAACGGCTCTGAGCAAGCTATTTTTAAAAAAAGTCTTAAAAGTTGAGACACCCATCATTGCTTGATCATTCTCTTCTGAAGGATTCTGGGAGAATCAGAGAGCTGGAAAGTAGGGCACAGCTTCTTTGATTTCAGCTGTGTTTTATATATTTTTGCCTTGGCTAAGAGTTTAGAGGGAAAAGCTCCCCGAAGGAAGACTCTTCCAGGTCTCCTTTGGCGGTGCCTCCTTTCCTTCCTGCCAGCCCTCACAAGGGATGTGGCCGAGGCGGGAGGATCGCTCAAGACATGCAAAACAATTGCAAACGGTAATAAAGGCTTTAAAGGAACTCAACAGGTTGCTGAGAGACTAAGGGGTGAGCTGACGGCAAGGCGGGCTTTGAATGGGGCAGTCAGGGTGGGCTTCCCTGAGGAGATGACATCTCTGTGAGCCCTGAACACTGAGCGGCCACCAGACAACAGAAGAGCTATAGGACGTGCCATCTGGGCAGAGAGGGCAAGCTGGCGCAAAGGTGTCCAGGTAGACAGGAGCAGGCAGGAGACCGGCGGGTGACCGGAGCAGAGAGGGGAGTGGCTGGGAGGTAGGACGGGCCACCCCCTGCCCAGCAGGCCATGGCACAGACTGGGAATTTTTAAACTATACACGTGTGAGTGCAACGAGAAGCCACCGAAACCGGAGTTTTGTTGTGCACGTTGTATTTTTGCAACAGTGGTTTGCAAAGCGTGGTCCTCGGACCAGCGCGGCTTGGGAATTTGTGAGAAACGGAGATTCTCAGGCCCACCCTTGACCTCCTCAACCCGAAACTCTGGGGCTGTCGCTTGGGGGCTCACGTGTTGACAAGCCCCCTGGGAGGTGGACCGGAAGCTCAGTGATTCTCCATCGCTCCTGGCTGCACAAAAGACCAGCCGGGAGCTTGCGTGGGCTCCAAATGTGGGGAGACCCCTCCCCACCCCCCCACTCGGATTTATTCAGTCCCCTTGGTGGCTCTTGAACGGTCCCCAGCGTGCTTCAGTGGCCAGAGCAGCTGGGACCCCAGGATGGGGGGGTTGCGGGGGAAGGGAGGAGATACAAGAAAAACCATTCGAGAGGCTCACATGGTGGCCCAGGTGAGCAACGACGGCAGCTTAGACTGGGGTGCGGATGGAGAACATAGCGGGGTGTGGACAGATTTTAAATATATTTAGGAGAAAACCCAACAGGACTTTCAGATTAACGGGGGCAGGGGGGTGGGATGCATGTTCAGCACGAGATTGAAGGGAATTCCAGCCAAGAAAGTAAAGACGCTGTGCTTGTAGGTAGCCTGCAGCTAGAATACCCTGCGAACAGGGACTAGACTCTGAGAACGGGGCCCCAAAGAGGTGTCGCCTCTCTCTCTGCCTAGCAGTGGAGGCAATGAGGGAGGAAGATCGCAGCAAAATCAGCAAGAGCCAAGTCCCTCCCGAGTGCTCAGAGGAGCCGCAGTGTGAAAGGGACTTTTGTTTTTTTGTTTCTTAATATCTGAGTGCTCAGATAGGACATTCTTGTTTTGGAGCCAAGTCTCATGAGAGCCCTGGGATGGGCCTCTACCCGGGAGGACAGGAGGCTGGATGATGTATGCAGGAGTGGCCGGCAGGGGGCGTGCCAGCTTCAGAAATGTACGTGGCGGGGAGCTCGGCGGAGCTGGCGTTGGCTGCTTAGCTGGGAGCAAAGTGCTAACACTCGGGAAGTGTTAATGACAATCACAGGAACAGGCACTAAATGGCAGAGTCAGGTGCCAGATGGCAGGGTGCCAAGTGCTTTCTGCGTCGTCGTTTCTCGTTCCATCTGCAGAGTTCTGCCCGGTGGGTGCTGTGAGCGTCCCCACGTTACCTGTGGACTCAGAGAGCTTGACATGTGGCTTGGCCAATGTCACCCAGATAGTGGCAGAACGGGGCTTGGTCCTCCAGCCTGTCTGACCCCAATGGCTTGTGGCCACCGGATCCCGAGGATCTGTTGCCCGGGCTAGAGTGCCGTGGCGTCAGCCTCGCTCACAGCAACCTCCAACTCCTGGGCTCAAGCGATCCTCCTGCCTCAGCCTCCCGAGTAGCTGGGACTACAGGCATGCGCCACCATGCCCGCCTAATTTTTTCTATATATTTTTAGTTGGCTCATTAATTTATTTCTATTTTTAGTAGAGATGGGGTCTCGCTCTTGCTCAGGCTGGTCTCGAACTCCTGACCTTGAGCGATCCTCCCGCCTTGGCCTCCCAGAGTGCTAGGATGACAGGCGTGAGCCACCGCACCCGGCCTATTTCTTAACATAGTTCGTTCCCAACTCTGTCATCAAGGTCCCCTGGGAATACAATCCAGCTATGAATAAAAAGGCCCCCTCTTGGATTCTGCCTTTGGGGAGGAGCGGAAGGATCACTGGGTCTCACTCCTTACCTGTCTCTCCTCTTACCTCCCTGTGTCCTCCTCGCTCCTCAGATGGTTGGGAGTCCTTTTGCCAAGTAACCATTTTCCAGGATTCTAGCAACCCAGGGAGCTGTTAACACACTCCCATAAGGCACTGCGTTAACACGGTATCCATTAGGCAAACACCTGCAGGACTCAGAGAACCTCCACCCAGGCGTTGGCCAGCCCGCCATTAAAGTGGGAGTGTCCTGCCAGTGGCTGAGCGTGTTTGCATGTCACACAATGACTCCTTAATGCCAGAAGCGACCTGCCACCTCGGCTCTCTCCTCCCCTCCTTCATTCCATATCTACCCAACCCACTGCACACCTGTCTCTGGGTCACAGTGCTGCCCTGTCTTCTGGGCTGAGCATCTTGGATTCCCCCTCCCCACATCCCCTCCTCTGCCCCTGGTGGCTGTCCATCGTTCATGCGGCACCCGTGCGTGCCCTTTGGCGTTTAGCTGGGTTTGGCCAGTGCAGAACCCTCGAGGGACTGGAGGAAGGGACAAGACAAGAGCGGCAGGGGTTTCACTGGCCCTTCCTTCCAAAGTCGCTGCAGCCCCACCAAGGTCTCTGCTACGCTCAGGCGGCCTCCGAGACACAACCGCCCCGAGTCCTGGTACAAGCGTCCTTCCCTCGGTCCTTGAGACCTGGGGAGGGTGAGCCCTCTGCTGCTTCCAGCCCTGGCCCCTTGCACCTGGCATTGTGCCCCTGTACACACACCTCTCTAAATGGCCCTTTGCTAAATAAATCGTCCTCAGTTCTCCTAACCCAACCGTGTCACCTGTTTCTATTAGGTTTCTGACCGGCGTTCTTCCCTTGGCACCGAGATGCATTCTGGATTTGCCAGATTTATATTCCTGGTTGTATGTGAACCAAGATTCCCCTTCCCCTCCAAACATCACTTAGGATCAAGATGTTTCCTGATTCCTCCAAACTCTGAATTCCTCAATTTTCCTGGCTTTAAGATAAACATACATCTATACTCCTTCACTCTTGCTGTTCTACCAACATTCAAGAACCCTTACATTCATAAGCTTCAATATTCTCATCTGGCAAATGGGGATAATGACTGGATTATCACAGGAATATAAACACATCTAAAGATGATGCATGCAGAGTTGAGATTCTTCCCTGTGGACTGAGATTATTTGTACGTGCCAGGCTATTATTTAAACATCAAGATCTGAACATAGGTTTGCAAAGATTCACTTTCTTGCTCCCGTAGCTGTTATATAACACCTATCCCAAACCGAACCACACCCCAACCCCTAACCCTAATCCTAACTAGCACAAACACGACACCTACCCCTAACCCTAACCCTAACCCAAACACTAATCCTAACCCTAACCCTAACCCAAACCCTAATCCTAACCCTAACCCTAACCCTAATCCTAACCCTAACCCTAACCCAAACCCTAATCCTAACCCTAACCCTAATCCTAACCCTAACCCTAACCCTAACCCTACCCCTAACCCTATCAGTACCCCTAACCCTAACCCTACTACTCATGGTCTTGGGGTGACCTTTTGAGCCCTGATCTTTAAAGGAAACCTTCATTTCCAGGGGCCCAGCATAGTCAGAGAGCAAACCCTTGCCCCATCCTTATGCTTTAGTTTGCTTATTCTTTCCAGTTACCGCTAAAGAATAATGAAAAGGAGGTTTTAAATTGTATTTTATTTTTAGCATCTCCCGTGAAGCCCTGGATATTCAGAATGCCAGGGAAGGAGCCCTACAGAGGACTTTTTTCTCACAGAGGTGATGGGCACAGCAGGGGGATGAATTTGATATCAGTTCTAACAGGCTTGGGGGGAAGAAAAGTACAGCGTGCCTTACACGGGAAGACTAAGTAAGTATTTGTGGTTTTGCAGTGGATTTGATCGAGATTGTACAGGAAATAGTTGAAACCAAAGGTTAGCCTGAAGATTTACAAGATCTATGGCTGTAAATTTTCCGTTACGTGTCTGATCCATTAACAATATTTAAACATCTTGATTATATGATTTTTTACTTCTAAGCCTCTGGGGATTTGTAGGGAAGGGATTAGGAAGGAGACGTGTACAATTCACTCGGAAAGAGGTGAGGATGGGCCGGGTGCGGGCGCGGTGGCTCACGCCTGTCATCCTAGCACTCTGGGAGGCCGGGGCAGGAGGATCGCTCAAGGTCAGGAGTTCA
>VBSM01002035.1:22156576-22167163 GCA_008086735.1 Cheirogaleus medius | reverse complement strand
CCTCCCAGAGAGCTAGGATTACAGGCGTGAGCCACCGCGCCCGGCCAATACTTAATTCTTTTTTCCTTGTGTATTGGTGCACGGTTGGAGAACCTGTGGCCTTCTAGGTCCTTATTAACACCTTAAGGACCGCTCACGAGTTTTCTCCTGTTTCGCGGGTCATCTGTTAAGGACTGCTCGCGAGTTTTCTCGTTTTTCACTGTAGTTATGATGATTTAAATAATATGCAGTTTGCCCAAAAATGTGTGGTCCCTGGCGTATGTCTTAGAGATTTCTATGCGGTACGAAAGGTGTTAAGTGCGGCCTTTTGACCGGATCCAAATTTTATAGAACAAGTTCTGTAACAAGGTGAGTTTTCTTTCCCCTACTGATTGTGCAGAGCGTCTAGGTCAGCTAGAGGTGAGAGAGTCATGCCTCCTTTCCAATAGACATGTGCACAGTCCTGCACACGCTCGTGATTTTCCAGATCCTCAGGAGTATGTTGGAACTTGACAAAGCCCCCTGTAGTCAGCTCACTCTCTAGACTTTCCTTTTAAGTTTTTTAGCCAGCCTCTTGTTTCCCCCGCAAATGGTGGTGTTGCCTCAGGCACCTGCAATGTTAAACAATCGCAGCTAATTGTTTTCAACAAACACCTGGGGATTAGGATTTTCCCACTTAGCTGTTTTGGATTCAGGTCTACTGAAAATAACCCCTGTTAATGGGGCATTTCCAGGGAACTGCCAGACTAGTCAAATAGTGACAAGTATCTGGGGTCTGGGGATGGGACTCTTTGGGGGGGGGCTCTAAGCCCGTTTTGTTTCCTTCCAGGGGTTGCTAGGCTACTGGGGTTTTTTTTTGTTTTGTTTTTTTTTTTTACAGTTACTGTTCTTGCTAGACTGCTGGTTTTCAGGGCTGTTGCAGATCTGGGGAGAAGAGGATGAAAATAGTGCAAGTTAAAATGCCACAAAGCTTGCTATTCTTGCTGAGATTCAGCTGTTTTTCTGAAATAAATGATCCTCTGCTTGTTGCAAGCCTTTGTTTGATTTCCCAAGTTCTGAAAAAGTTAATTTTGACAATTCTGCCAGTGTTCCTGTTGCTTTCATAGAGGAATGAATTTTTTGGAGGTATTTACTCTGCCATTCTGGAATTGCTTCTTCAGGCACTTCAATGTTAATTTATGAGCACAGATTTCTGTAAACCCTTAATAAGTACACCGAAGACCTAGTTATGAATGAAAGCGGAAGGCTATAGGATTGTAAGTCATTTGTGCAGGAGAACTCTAGGAGTGATTTAATATTTTTCCTGCTAGTTCAAGATCATTAAGAGAACACTTATAACCAATATGTGCAGACCGTGCTTTAAGAAACATTTTTTCTGTGAGTTAAATTTTCATAAGTGGATAGTGTTCCTACAAAAGTCTGGATGCATCCTGATTTATTGTTGATGAACATTTAGTTTCTCCCCCCGAAACTTTCACTGCTACAAATTGTGGTCCAGGGCACATTATTGGACAGTTTTTTGTGTATATAAATCATTGATCAGATAAATCCATTGAAATATACTTACTAGCTCAAAAGGTATATGTGTCTGAAATCTTGATAGCTAGGGTAGCATTTTTATTTTTAAATCTTGAGAGCTATGTATTTTTTTTTTCATGTTGTATTGGAGATGTTTTTCTTTATGGTTCATTCTTTGTCTTTCTTTATTTCGAAAGGTCCTAAATATGTACAGTGTCTGAAAAGTTTGGAAACAAGATAGACTGATTTAAAACTGTGTTAACTCTATTTTCAAATATGTTTTCCTGTATCCTCCTGATCTCTTTTTAGATGAAATACCCTTAAATTGAAAGTGATGAAAAGGGGATGGTGAATATGCTGTTTTGCCCCAGGTGTCTAAACTTTTTTGGATATCTTATAGATTGGCAAGCAGATATTTTATTTTATTTCAATTCATAACATCTATACCAGGTACCAACCTGAATGGCTAGAGCCCTTCTTGGTATTTGAAAGCCTAGCCTAGTTTTTCAGCTGATCCTTTGGAATATTTTTCTCTTTCTAGTGAGTTGCAGGGAGATGACTCACCTTTCTGGATTTGTTAACCACAGGACTCAGCATCTTAAATTATAGCATGCATGCTCTTCTAGCTGGGTAAGATCAGAGCCTAATGAAAGCAATCCAGTACAAGGAGAACCTGCGTGTTTATAGTACTTTTTAAAAGAAGTGTTTTGAGTTGTAACCTACCCTTTCTCGTTATATAAAGGGAGAATAAAAATGATCTCTTGTCAACAGCCTTTCTCCTCTTTACCCTAATGTTTATTTGGCTGTCTTTTGATATTTTATTACTCATCCTACTTTCTGAGGAGAAAAGCAATAAAATGTGTTTCACGTAAACCACGTGGAGGTATTTATTGCCTCGCAGGGAGAAAGCTGGTTCTTGGGCCAGTCCTTTCTGGCACTGGGATTAAGGAAATAACAGTGTCCCTTTGCTAATTTTCAGTTAAGTTAAGGCCAAATCCCATGACCACAAATCCAACACAATGGAATATTTACATGACGATAGGATTTCCAAATCTTGGCCAAACAACAGCCTGCTCTTTGCAGACAAGGAGATTCTATGACTATGTACGGTTTAGGAGTTTTCCATAGTGGAATTTGACCTGCAGTTGCGTTTGGGAATGGTACTTCTACACACGAATGCAAGGAGGAAAGGGCCTCTTTGACTACCTCTGAAATATGCCAGCAGAGCGAATCAGAGCTACACTATAATAACATGATGAATCCTTGTAAGTATACAAGAGCTTCGTAAAAGCTGCTCATCAAAATGTGATCAATGGCTTAGGCTCCTGCAATAAGTGGTGGCTGCCACTCTCTGCCCCGGCACCTAAATTGCATTTTGGAAATAGATGTTGAATGAAGAAGAGACTAAAAACAACTTTGACTTGTGTGTGGTTCTGTTGCCCAGGCTAGAGTGCCGTGGCGTCAGCCTCGCTCACAGCAACCTCAAACTCCTGGGCTCAAGCGATCCTCCTGCCTCAGCCTCCCGAGTAGCTGGGACTACAGGCATGCGCCACCATGCCCGGCTCATTTTTTCTATATATTTTTTAGTTGGCCAATTAATTTGGTTCTATTTTTAGTAGAGACGGGGTCTCGCTCTTGCTCAGGCTGGTTTCGAACTCCTGACTTTGAGCGATCGATCCTCCTGCCTCGGCCTCCCAGAGTGCTAGGATGACAGGCGTGAGCCACCGCGCCCGACAAGTTCTGTAGTTTCATAATGGAAAATTCCACAAGGGTAAATTTGGCTTTCCAGGGAGGCTGGTTTTTAATTAGCATAGCAAACACGTCCAGTCTTTATTATCAGTCTACTAGCCAAGGTTCCGGTAGCCACTCCGTACCCCCCACTCCTAGGTCAGCTTAGGGATGACATGGGAGTCTGTAGAATGCAAAAGCAATCTCTTCCCTCAGGACTTGGAAGAACTCAGTTGTGGCTGCTCTTGTCACCTGGGCTGAGATCAGAAAAAAAAGGACTCAGTTATGTCAACCATCATGTAGACATAAAAATACTACTAGTAATATGAATAATAATAATCATGATCCGCCAAATTATTGTACAGTACTTTTTGTGTCCCAGGCACAGAAATAAGACTTGATATAATATATTTTTACCTACTTTATAGACAAGGGTACCATGAGGGTAGGTACTTTTCTCCCCACTTTACAGATGAGGAAACTGAGGTGCAGAGAGGCTAAGTATTATATCCAAGATCTCTCATAGCAATTCAGGGTTAGAGCTTGAATCTGAACCCAAGCAATTTAACTCCATCATTTATACACATTTTCCTGCAATGCATCTCATCTATAAAACCGCTGCATTTTGAGAGGGGGGTCTCTCTGTTAAGCTACTTGTCATGCAAGTGTGTTCAACAGACATTCATGGAGCACCCATGGGACGGACGCTGGGATTGCAACGGTGAATAAAAGTAGACAAGGTGATAAATGTCCATGGTGATGAAGGCTAGGGAAGAATGAAACTTGGTTCCATGGTGACCTTTAGCAGAGGAACCTGCTCCAGACCAGGCAGGAAGAAGCAACGCCTAGGCTGAGGTCAACAGGGAGCACAGGCAGAGGGAGGGAGACATGGCATTCCACACCATGGAGCGGCGTGTGCAAAGGCCCTGGGGCAGGTGGGCTCGTGGCCCTTCCAGAAGCTGCAGCACAGGGGGTGAGAGAATGAGGCTGCAGCGGTTGGCCCGGGCAGACCATTGAGGGCTCCTTGGTGGCATCCGGGAGTCTTATCTGACAAGCAATGGAAAGCCACTCAGGACCCTTAAGTAGGAAAGAGGAATGAATGGCTTTGGGTGTTGGAAAGATCTCTCTGGTGTCTCAGCAGAACACATGGAAGGGTGGCCGGAGAGGATGCTGGGAAACCATTTAGGATGTCCCTCCTGTAGTCCAGACAAAGAACAGAGGCAGCTTGCACTAGACCGTGGCAGTGACCAGAGGCAGGATGGATCTGAGAGCCATTTAGGGGGTGAACTATGGAGGGGTGCCGCGTGCCAGGGCCTGCGTTTGGCAGCAGACAGAAATCCTGGGGCCATTTGGCCCCCACTCTCCACCCCCAAGAACATCTAGCAAATGTCTGGAGACATTTTTGGTTGTCACAACAGGAGGATGGCAGGGTGGGGGGCAGGTTCCTATTGGTGTCCAGTGGGTAGAGGCCGGGGAAGCTGCGGAACATTCTAGAATGTCCAGAACAGCCCTTCACAACAAAGCACTCTCGTTGGCCCCCAATGTTGATGGCGGGGAGGGCAAGGCAGAGGAAGGAGCAGCGAAGTTTATGGCCCGGCGTGATGAGGGCAAGCGCAGGGCACCATGGGAGTCCGGGGCCTCCCCTCCCTCGTTTGGGGGAGGCAGAAACATGGAGGCCCCTGCTCTGAGCATGGATGGCCAACTGCAAACCCTACTGGAACCGTCTCTGAGTTCTGTTTCATGCAGATCAAGTTAAAGTATTAGTTAAGACTGTGCGTCCAAGGGTTCAAATCCATACTCTGTCTCTACTAGCTTCGTAACCTTTGACCTCACTGTGCCTCAGTTTCCTCGTCTCTGTATTGGTTCTCTCTTCATGGCACTTTGGTGGGATTAAGGGAGACCGTGCTTGCGAAGGCTCGAGCACACGGCTCATCTCGCACACGGCAATCACGCAAGAAATGCCCACGATCAACACCTCTCTCCTCAGGTGCCTGGTTTCCTTCATTTTTATTTTCTCCACCTTTGCTTGAATAGAAAACAGAGGACATCAAACTGCTCGACTACGGCACCTCCGCAAAACCCATTCCCACCCAGACCCCCTTTGCTGGCTTAGCTTGCCAAGTGTGCCCAGCCTCTTTCCTGCCTCTAACAGGAAAAGTAAAAGAGAAGAAAATAATGCACTAGTGTTCATTTTAACCGTAGTGTTCAGATTTTTTGTGGGAACATCTAATGGAAAAGTTGAGATTTTTTTTTTTTTTTGAGGCAGAGTCTCACTTTGTTGGGCTAGAGTGCCGTGGCATCAGCCTAGCTCACAGCAACCTCCAACTCCTGGGCTCAGGCGATCCTCCTGCCTCAGCCTCCCGAGTAGCTGGGACTACAGGCATGCACCACCATGCCTGGCTAATTTTACTATATATTTTTAGTTGGCCAATTAATTTGGTTCTATTTTTAGTAGAAACAGGGTCTTGATCTTAGGCTGGTTTCGAACTCCTGACCTTGAGCGATCCTCCCGCCTCGGCCTCCCAGAGTGCTAGGATGACAGGCGTGAGCCACTGCGCCCGGCCTCAAGTTGAGATTTTGAAATGGGCTGCTGGGCCTTCCCTCAGAGTTGAGCAATACACGTGGTGGTCCCTGATGGGACACTAGACTCCTCTGCGGAACACGATAGCCCAGTTCCGGAACTGCTGTCCCACATGTTTGATCATCACGTGGAAGTTCTTCAGAATTGGAGGCCTCCTGGTGTATTAATGTGCTAAAAGCAGTTTTATTCGTGCAATTGCATTTACTGAAAAACAAGGCCCATTTTTTTTTAACTCACCAAAGAACTTAATAATGCATTTAAATTTGATTTCTTTATACCTAAAGGATTTTTTTTTTTTTTTGAAAATTTTCACTGGCCCCTTCAACACTGAGCCCACTGCGAAATGCTGTTTAGGTTTAGACATAACCATCTGACCCCAAGAAAAAAGGACTATTGGACGAGGTCGGCAAATGGGATTACTGGAAACCTGCTTCCGGTGGGAGAGGAGTCAGGTTGGGTGTGTCTTCCAAGTGGGAAGCGTATTCAGTTTTCTTCTAGCACATCAGAGAATGGGTCCATCTCTCGGGGGCAGGCAGTGTATTCTAGATCTTGGGTTGGCAAACTGGCCCAACATGAGCGAAATCTGGCCTGCAGCCTGTTTCTGTAACTACAGATATTTTGGAACACAACATGCTTAGTGATTTGTGCATTTTCTTTGGCCACTTCGGTGGCAGAGTTGAGTGGTTGCGACAGAGACCACATGGCCCACAAAGCCCAAAATCACTTTCTTTCTGGGCCTTTTACGGAAAAAGTTTGCTGATCCCTACTCTAGAAAACAGCTTCTCAAACTTTGATGTGCCTAAGAATCACCAGCATGTTCTTGTTCAGTGTGTCTAAGAATCTCATTTCTCACCGGCTCCCAGGCAATGCCAACTCTGATGGTGCTTGGACCACATTTTGAGTAGCAAGGTTCTAGAAATTCATTGGCCTGATGGGATATTTATTGTTCTTGTTGGAGGTAGAAGTCTTGGCAGTTGAGAGCACTGGGTTTAAGTTCCATTTCTAACATTTATGACCTTGTTATCTTGGCAAGATACCTAATGTCCCCTAAGGTTTGGATTGCTGCTACATAAAGCAGAGAGGTATTTTGCTTCTCCATAAAACAAGAAGGCATTGTTTATAAAGTACTCAGCACAGAGTATGGCCTAGGGTATGGACTCAGTACTTATTAGCCACTGGTATCCTGGGCCTACCCTGAGACATGATGCATGAGCACAGAGAAATCACCCACAATCCCTACTGTGGGCTTCACATCAGTCCTTGGAGGCTACCTTAAAGACAAAAGTCTTTATGAGATTTTTGAGCCCTAGAGGGCATTTTTTGTGTAAAGGAAAAATTATTTAGAAGTTGCTTTGGTTTTAAAAGTTAATATTCAATTAACTAACCTAATTCTTCCTCAAGTTCAGCATTCAGATCTTACTATGCTATCATGCTTGTAAATCTTCGGCCCCCGTTTGTGAACTTGAATAATTGAACTCTGTATATTTTAAGATGCTTTCATAAACATTAAAATAGTTGGTGTCTTTTTGACTCACTCCTTCCCCAAGGAAAATTCCTTCTTTTCCCTTTTAATAATTCTCATAAATCAAACTGATAGTGAACATTGTTAACCCAAATATCCTAAAACTGTATGTTAGTATCACAAGGTTTTAGTGTCGAATGGTAAATCTATACCAATTACTCAATTAAATGTTTTCATTCGGAATTATAAGAACAACTTGTTCATTGGATAGGCCAAATTCCCTTCAATATTCAAATGATTAAAGTAGCAAATATTTATAGATTCCAAAACATAAGTAATAGAAAGGTTTTTTTTTTAATAGGTTTGTTTCTTTTAAACATTCATGTACCTCATTATAAACCTTACCCAAGTTAAAAGATGCTCACTCACTAAGGAAACACTTGCTATTCTAAGGATACCTTGTCAGCTTATTGGAATTGCAAGATAATTGAACATTTTGGGCAGGACACAACTGGATTCTTATCCTAGATCCTGTTGGCACACCCTAAACCCTATTTATAGTTACCATATCATTGACTCCATAAATTAATAAAGCGAGTGGTCAGATAACCCTTGGATTCAAGTTAGAGATTTCAGAAGTCTAGAACATTCCACGCTGCTCCATGTTTGTTTCTTGCATAGTGTTTTCATTTCTTTGTCTCTTAAGGTATCTAAAGGTATCCTGCCAGCCAACCTTAATGACCTTTGAGATTGTCGGAAAATGGCATCCTTTCAAAAACTTCCTAGCCCTGAAGGCCACAGATTTTCTAAATATTAAAATGAGAATCTGTTTAATTTCGGATAGCTTGACTGATGTGTGGTCACAGCTTCTAAGATCTTTCTGCCAGTAGGGTTGGCCCAGGTCCTTAAACTCTTTGGGTGTTGAAGGCTACCGGAGCGGTTAAATATTATCCATTTAGTTCTTTGGCCTGCCCAATTATTCAGGGGAAGTGTTAGAGTTGGTTGCGATTGTCTACATTGTCAGTTCAGTTCTTTCATTTTTAAAGAAGAGAAAAGACAGATGTTTACAGTTCAAGTTCAAGGTCAGTCAGAGAAGGCGTGTGCCAGATTAGATGGCTGAGTGTTGCTTGGCAGAAAAATGCTAATCACAGTCTCTCTCTTTTCATACCTAAACTTCCCATAGATGGTTAGTTGCTAGGAGAGAAATCATGCAAAATAATTAATTTTTACCTGTATTTTATTATTTGAACATGCGAGCAGGTCTTGGATTATATTGCCATAGTTCATTTGAAAGGCATTGGTATAAAAGATAGTATTGCACCAGTTTTAGCGATTTCATAAAAAGCTTTTCTGGGATTGGATTGAACTGCAACATTGGTTTTTTGGGTTATAAAAATTGACTTCACTGATATATAATTTTATGAGCTAAAGCTTTCCAGGAAAAAAGTATTTTGATCATATCTTACCATTATATATATATTTTTTGATTTTTAGTTCTTTATTAAAAAAGTGAAACAAATTGGTTACAAAATCCTTTGCTCCAAATAGATACTATGTATCTCACAAACTTTACTTGGTTTTGAGTTTTAAAGATTACAGTAGGGAGCTCATCTCTGCAATCTAAAGCCAGAAATATTTTGTGTGGAATTCGCACTCAGGCCATCTCTTGACTATTAGGGCTTTCTCTGCTGGGTATGGATTTATCGTGTGGTTAAGGGTAAAAAAAAGTTTTTAGCCATTTGTGTTTGGGGGTACCAGAAATTAATGGGTACCAAATATGACCCTCCTCCCTTGAAAGAAATTAGGAAATTAAGCCATTGCCTTCTGTTCATGGTTATGATTAAAACTTCTGTGGTTTAGCCAATCTCTTTATCTTTTCTTGAAATACATTTATCCACAATTGATCATTTTGAGCAGTGAAAATAGCTTCAAATGATATATGCAGAGTTGCAAGCCATCCCAGTTTTTGGCACATGATATACATTTTTGCAGCATGCCAAGACGCTTGACCTTCTCAAAAATTCATCCACCTTGGATTTGAACTGCTTTTTGAATTTCGTACTCTCCTACCTGAGTTCTCACTTGGGCTCCGTTGTTGTTCTTGCTCTTGTTGTTATTGAAGCTTTTGGGAATAAAATCAACTTTTAAAATTTTCATTAAGGCTCCAGATAAAGTCATTGCTGCTCAGAACATTTGAATGCTCTAGAGTTCTGGGAGCTTTGCAAAACCATTGAAGTGCAGTTGAAAAACAAAGAGAGATGATTTAGTGAATCTTGAAAAAGAGGTCAATCTTTTTTCATTTTGACTTGAGTTTCAAGTTCAAGTTCTCAAGTTAGCATTTGGTACTTAAAAGCACAATGGTGGTAATTAGGATTTAACTCTAATTCTTATATCCTAAAGTAGGAACAACTTCCTGATTAGGCAGTCTCTTAAAAATCTCAGGCCTGTAATCCTAGCACTCTGGGAGGCCGAGGCAGGAGGATCGCTTGAGCTCAGGAATTCAAGACCAGCCTGAGCAAGAACAAGACCCCATCTACTAAAAATAGAAAGAAATGAGCTGGACAACTACAAATATATAGAAAAAATTAGCCGGGCATGGTGGCGCATGCCTGTAGTCTCAGCTACTCTGGAGGCTGAGGCAGGAGGATCGCTTGAGCCCAGGAGTTTGAGGTTGCTGTGAGCGAGGCTGATGCTACGGCACTCTAGTCCAGGCATCAGAGCTAGACTCTGTCTCAAAATAAATAAATAAATTAAATTAAAAATCTATCTGATTTACTTGCTCCTGGCTCCTTTTGATGCTAAGTGTCTAGATACGATTCCAGTACACATATCAATGTACATCCTCATATACAATAATAGTAAATCTGTATTTCTCTGGGTGAGTTCCCGTTCTGACTTCAGCTTTCTTAAGGGCAGTGTAGGGGTGGGAAGACTTTCTCTCTCTACCCTCTGATCATTCAGTCTGTGAAATAAACCTGCAACAGGCAGGTTAACAGGAGAAAAGGTGGGACTGCAAACCAGTTCAGCCTCTGTGGAAAGCAATATGGAGATACCTTAAAGCGATACAAGTAGATCTACCATTTGATCCAGCAATCCCATTACTGGGCATCTACCCAAAAGAACAAAAGTCACTCCATGAAAAAGACACCTGCACTCGAATGTTTATAGCAGCACAGTTCACAATTGCAAAGATGTGGAAACAACCGAAGTGCCCATCAATACATGAGTGGATTAATCAAATGTGGTATATGGATACCATGGAGTGCTATTCAGCTATAAGAAACAACGGTGATCTAGCACCTCTTGTATTTTCCTGGAT
>VBSM01002035.1:22133469-22148447 GCA_008086735.1 Cheirogaleus medius | reverse complement strand
CTGGTTCCAGGCCAGCTGGAAAGAGTGCTTTGATCACTAGCTGTGGCAGATGGACCAAGGTGGTGTCCTAGCTCACAGGCACCTGCCACCCTCTGGGTCATACCACCCTCATGGTAATTTTCAGAAGCATTTATATTCCGTCTCTCCCAGTATACATTTACCAAATGTGCATTCTGCCTTCCCAAGTCTCTGGTCCTCTGCTTGGTAAGTGGTGGTCTTCTGTCTGGTCCCACCTGGCTTAATTCACTAGGGAGTTAAATCAGGCCAGAGCACACGTTGATTTTTTACAGCCTGATAATTTTTGTGCCACCCAGGAACGCTGTGACTCCATAGCTTTCCCCTTTGTTCCAGCTTTCAGTGTTGTCCGTAATTATTCTTTAGCACTGATCATTTTGAGACATAATCAACCCCAAGCATTGCCACTATCAGTCATATAAATTGACCCGCTGCTGATTACACAAATAACTGGAAAATGGTACATTAGCTGGTAGACTCGGGTCCTAGGAGTGCTAATTCTAGAATTCATCCTGGAAAGAAGTCTGAAGGTGAATGCTTCACACTATAAATAGAATTTTTTAAAGTGTTCAATTATGAATTTTCAATTCCAGGGCAAAGAGCAACCAGGTCAGGAGGGGTAAGCCATGCCCTCAGCTTTGACTCATTTTAGTTTATAGTTTCTACACATTCCTATACTTCTGCTGATCATTTTTCCAGAGAAAGGCAAAATTCTTGGAATTCTCTCGTTATCTTTCCAGAGGAAGGCAGAGTGTTCAATGGATAATGTAATGGAAGTCTTCCTTTGGAAAGCTTCCAGATTGGTCTCCTAACCTGAGGACTGAACTCCACGCTCAGTAACTGGAGATCTCAAACTTTACATCCAGACGGGAAGAGAAGCAGGAGAATCTAAAATGCAAGGAGCATGGAGATTTTTGACTGGCAGCTTATAGTAATTGATCCATCACTTGACCCTGAGAGCGAGGAGTCTCACGTAAGCTACTATTGATATATTAATGGTTCTTTCAGTGCCAGCGTGGTGCTCCGAGTCATCCAATCTGAATGTGAATTTTGGCAGTAGCAAGCAATACCTCTTCTTCCCTTACTCAGAGGTGAGAAGTGGGGAATCTATGGCTGTCAATTAGTGAAGTTTGACTAAGTGTCTACAATGGGCTTAGCACAGTGACAAGCATTGTAAAAAATTCAGTAGATCCTTGAAGCCAGGACCTTTATCTTCACAGTGTTCATTTTTGCAAAGGAGGCAGGGTGGGGGTGGTGGAGGAGAGGAGCAGACCAAAAAATCAAAGAAAATTTTCCCCAAAATAAAAAATAATAAAAAAATCCATGCAACTTTCAGGAAATATTCAATGGTAGACAGGATAGCAGTTGATCAACATGAGATGTCACAGAAAGGAGCGTGTTTGGGGACAGCAGCACAGGGTGTGGGGTGGAGGAGCCATGGAGAGAGGGAGGATTGGGTGAAATTTTAGATGGCCTGGCTTGCTGCTCTCTGCTCACAGTGGGGAGAAGCTTAATGGAGAAGGAAGGATTGAAGCTGGACCTTGGCGGATTGTGGAATTTAGTTGGTATCAGTTTTCTGTGGCTGCGTAACAAGTTATCACAAATTTAGCAAACACCACCACGTTCTTGTCCCATAGTTCTGTGGTCAGCAGTTCAGGCCTGGCGTGGCTGGCTTCTCTGCTCAGGCTCTCAAAAAGCTGAAATCAAGGTGTTGGCCATCTGCGTCCTAATGTGGTCCTCTTCCAAACTCATTCAGGTTGTCGGCAGAATCCAGTCCCTGGTTGAGATGGGACTGAGGTCCCTGTTTCCTTGCTGGCTGTCCAACAGGGACGTCCCTAAGCTCTTAAAGGCCACTCTTAGACTCTTGCTACATGACCTTTCCCATCTTTAAAACCAGTAATGGCGAATCTCCCTCATATCAACTGCCCCTCATGCGTTGAATCTCTGTCTCCAAGAAGATCACAGTGTCTCCTAAAGGCTTTCTGGATTAGATCAGGCTCCCCGCAAATAGTCTCTTTATCTTAAGGTCAACTGATTAGGGACCTCAATTACAGCTACAAAATCCCTTCACCGTATCACCTAGATTAGTGTCCGATTGACAAATTGGAAGAAGGTGTGCATATACCCCAGGGGCCGGGCATCGTGGGGGCCGTTTCAGAATTCTGTCTACCACATGGCTAGAGGGCATTTGATGTCAAAGCTGGAAGCAAAATTAATTGTCAAACTAATAACTCCTAGCGTGGACTTCATGCACAGCCTGGAGGTGGGAGGAGGCTCTTCCAAAGGAAATGAGCTTCAGAGTCACCAAATGGTGCTTTAGAATTTCAGGGGCCAGACTGGCTGGCTTATTTCATGATCTAGGTAGGCCCCAACTACCTCACTGTGCCTCTTTTCAGCCACCAAAACCTCTTTCTTCTCAGCTTTTTCTCATTTTACACCTACCTACAAGCTTTCCACATTGCAATTCATCCCGGTTTTCCTTGGGACAATTCTGCTGCTCGGGGACATTTGGCAATGTCTAGAGGTGTTTTTGGTTCTCATAACTAGAGAGGTGTTACTGGTATCTGCTGGGTAGAGGCCAGGGACGCTGCTAACCATCCTACAGGTATAGGACAGTCCCCCAGAGCGAGGAGTCATCCCGCCCCAAATGTCAATAGAGCCAAGGTTGATTAGCTCCATGAAATAGATGCCTCTTCCCTGCCGCTCCTGGGTCTCTGTCTGGCCTCCGTGGTTTTGCTCACACTTGCTGCGTCCACCTGGCTGTTCTTCTGCCCTCACCGTAGGTCCTCATAGTCCCTACTGCACAGGGTCGTTGCCAGGATCCGGTAAGAGAGTTCATGCAAAGGCAGAGAGGGGGAGGAAGATACTCATCTGCAGTGCTTCCTTGTTTTCCAAATACCTGATCAGCGAACTTCCCAAGGAAACCAGTGGCTGCAGGTCACCATGGCTGAATGTGACCCCCAGGGTCATATGCCTGAAAGCACAGAGCCAAGGACTGTGCCCAGCACTGCCAAGAAAAGAGGTGCCAAGATTTAGGTCCATGCTGGGCGTGGTGGCTCACGCCTGTGATCCTAGCACTCTGGGAGGCCGAGGCGGGCGGATCGCTCAAGGTCAGGAGTTCAAGACCAGCCTGAGCAAGAGCGAGACCCCGTCTCTACTAAAAATAGAAAGAAATCAATTGGCCAACTAAAAATATATAGAGAAAAAATTAGCTAGGCATGGTGGCGCATGCCTGTGGTCCCAGCTACTTGGGAGGCTGAGGCAGGAGGATTGCTTGAGCCCAGGAGTTTGAGGTTGCTGTATGCTAGGCTGACGCCACGGCACTCTACCCTGGGCAAAAAGTGAGACTCTGTCTCAAAACAAAACAAAAAAAATGATTTGGGTCTAGAAAATGAAAATGCTAACACCCAAATCTCCTATCTATACAATCGCCTCTTCTAGAAATGCTCTTAAGAGCTTGGGAGTGTCTTCAGTGTCTTCTATACCTGGAGAGTTTGCTTTTTAAATTTAGGAATGGTCAACCCTAAATTTATCTCAGTAGTCCTAAAGTATCCTAAATTATCCTAAATTTAGGAGTGGCCGATCCTGAATTATCTCAGTGGTCAGTCTGAGATAATATAGCTATTTCCATTTCCCCCTCCCTCCCCTTAATTGAAGCCAAGAGACTCTACTCCGTCTCTGGATAACACTATCAGTGTTTAAAACCTCCTTGATGATATAATAGAGAAATAATGAATACACTAGTTTGGTTTTGAGAAAGCTTTAAAAATAAAATTTCTTGGCCCTGTCCCAAACATAATGAATTTGAATTTTCCAGGGGTGAGGCCCAGGAATCTACAGAATTGACAAATTCCCGGGAGGTTCTTATGCAGACAGTCATAGTCTGACATTTAGAAGCTGGTAGACAGGATGATACATGGCATTAGGAAGCAGATTGAGAATACCAAGTATCTGCACAAGAAAGGATAATGGGCTGAATGGAAAAATTTAAAAAATGAACAGAACTGCCATTGGAGCTCAGCTACTTGGGAATAGAATAAAGTAGATGGGAGTCTAGCAAGAGATGTGTGGAGGAAAAAGAAAAACAAAAAAATAAGCAAACAAAACAAAAAAACACCCTAATCATAAACAGATTTTGGTCAGCAGTCTAGTGTTTATCGAATTAATATGATCTTAGAATCATAGTGTCTGAGAACGAAGAGGGCATAAACCCACTCCACCCTGCCCTGTTCACATCATGCTCGAAGCATTTTTTTAATTATTAACAGGATCAGTTCCAAACATAATCAAAAGTCGAAGGAACAGTACGCTGCATCCCTGTATAACAGATTTAGCAATTACCCAAATTGGGCCATATTTGCTTCATCTATCCTATTTTTCCTTTTGCTTGACTTCCCTCCCTTCTCTCTTCCTAAGTATTTTAAAGCGAATCTCAGAGGTCGTGTTAGTTTAGCCTTACATCTCTAAACATGTTCCCCTGGAAAGCATGGGTGTTTTCTTATTCTACGTGACCACCTCTGCCCTAACAACATTGACAGTAATTCCTTGTCCTTATTTAATTGGGTGCCACATTTTGAGTGGCCAGGGCAGTGGAAAAGTTTGAAACCATGTCACATGAGCAGCAGTTAATGGAACCGGGTTGACAGAAGACAGGGCTCGGGTCTGGAAGGATGTCAGATGGAAGAGGGGCTGGGCTTGCCCACTGTGCTCCGCCCCGGGGCAATGCTGGCTGTGGTGACGGTGACAACTCTGCCTCACCTGCAGGGTGGAGCGTGAGCACACTGCAGACCTATCAAGTGCCTGCTAGGGTAGGTGCTCAGGATGCTGTGAAGAACAAGACGAACACAATCCCTTCCCTCCTGTTGGTTTCAATCTCTCCCACTGTTTCCCAAAGTGAGAGATGGCTCTGGAGTCAATTCACTAACTAACACTGAGTTACAAAAATTCTCTTTTCTGTCTTCTAAACCTTGCGGGGACATCAGGAAGGATGTCTCACTTGGGAGCTGCAGTGGCCACATCACTAAAACTTCACCGTCTCCCCTTTCTAACGAAGCAAGAGCAATATCAAGTTCACAGCCGTGGGCAGACCCCACTATTTTTCGAGCAATTTTTTAACCATCTTGATAACAACAACTGAGATAACAAGGACATATTTAATCCAGGGATGATTGAAACCGAAGGGAGACAAGAAATGGTTATGTTTTGGGTCTTTGTTTCTTTTCTTTTCTTTTTTTTTTTTTTTGGCTTTTGTATTTGCATCTCGTAAAATTCATTCTTAGGTTTATGGTTTCAAGAGTTTTTGCAAATGTGTGCAGTCATATAACCACCCTACAGTCCACATACAAACCAGTTCCACCACCTCCCCCAAATTTTCTCCTAACCCCACCTCCCATCCCCAACCCTTGGCAACTCTGGGTCTGTTTTCTGTTCCTATAATTCTGCCGTTTCTGGAATGTCGTATAACAGAATCATATACTATATAGCCTTTTCAGTCTGTCTTTTTTCACTCGGCGTAATACATCTGAAATTCATCCATCTTGTTGCATCTATTTCCTTTTAATTGCATCTATTTCCTTGTTGCATCTGTTTCCTTTTGTTGCATCTATTTCCTTTTGTTGCATCTATTTCCTTTTAATGGCTGAGTAGCATTTCATTGTGCGGATGTATCCAAATTTGTTCATTCATTATAAATAACAATATATAAGGTATATTCAGTATGACTAATCATGAGCATAGTACTTACTAAAAGCAGATTTAACAGACATCCTGAAGGTGATTTGCCAATGACTGAGTTTTGGGGGAAAAAAAACCCTAGTCTAACCAGTTTGTGCAGCATTGTTTGCAGTAGGTCATCTTTTAATTTCTTATCCATACGTTCAATAGTGCATTTGATTGAAATATCAATGTTTCCTGTCCTCTTAAGTCAGAATATACCTTTCGGGGTCTTTAAGTAAACTCGATGGTCTCCGGAGACTCCCTTTTGTGTTCTCTTATTCATTTGTGTTGATTCATTCCCTCCCTCCTTGCCTCCATCCTTCTCTTCCTCCTCCTCCTCCTCTTCCTTCTTATTCTCATTTTCATTCTCTCTCTCCCATCCCCTCCCCCCTACTATTGCACTGGAGTTTATGTAACTGAATTAATTAGACCTATTTCTCAAGGAGTTGGTTTTCCATAAAACTCACTTCGCAATTGGCATGACAGAAGAGCTGGCATATGAATCAAACGCTACAATTTGTTCTTTGTGTCTGAGTCAGGTTGGGGTTGGACTTACTGCTTATCTGTGGTCCATTGGTACCATTCTGTCCCTTGCAGCGAACGGGCCTGGATTCTTTGTGATCGGGCTGGGTGATGGTCATGTGTGTTGGGTGTGGGACTGCCTACCGAGGACAGACCCTATCTCCTTAGTTAGAGTTACAGAGTCCCCAGGATATAAAGTGTCTGTATGAAAATAAATAAGGGCTTTTCTTTTCCTTTGTTTGGCTGATTTAATAGAATAAAATGATACAAATCTTTGTCCTGTCTTAAATAACATGTTAATTGCTGCTCTATGTATTCATTCTCTTTGTGTTTCTGAAATATACGCAGTTTATAGACATTTCTGTCCCCCAACGCATTTTGAATTCTCCAGCATCTTCAAATTATGTATATTTAAAATAATCTCGTGTGTGTGGAGGGGGGAATGCACTTTGTAGCTAATGGGGAAATCAGAGTTGTTAGCTTGCTCCATTTAGTCAGCTTGCTGCAGAATACAAAGGCTGCTAAGGATTTGATTTCCTATCTTAAAAGCTCATCAGAAATATTCCGAGCTATAGATTTTTTTTTTCTCTCTCAGCAACATTTCAGATATGGAGGTTCTCCTCGGTTGCCCCTGCTAGAGTTGCTGAATTTAAAATGCCACAGGAAGAAAGAAAGATCTGTTCTGTGTCCTCATCTGTGGAGCGAGGGGGTTGGACGAGATGGGAGATGTCAAGTTTACAACGCCAGGACTGTGTCACTCCTTCTCCAACCGCGTGACAGACATCACTAATCAATCCCAACATGCTCTCCTGCCATCCCAGCCTCAGACTGCTTGTCAGGGCCACACTCCAGAGGGCTATACCACTAATCGATCAATATTAGCCCAAGAGATGAAATCTATTTCCATTCCGAAACAAGTGGTACTTATTCTCGAGCGTATACTTGAGATGGTTTGCACAAGTTGGATAGCCATTGGGTTGTCAGAGGGCGTGGGCAATTTCAAATGAAGAGGATCTCACATCACTAACATTGTATGCTCCTTGGAGGCAAGCATCATGTTTTATTCATGTTTTTCCATGTCTACCCGGTCTATATGGTAAACTCTTTCTCATAGGAGATTCTATATAAATGTTTGCCGAATGGTGCATGAAGAATTAGTGAAAGAACTTGGCCAGTTCTTCCCTCTCCAAGACTTTGCAGTCCGGTGCTTCTTCCAAAGGGCAGGCACAACCCTTGCCATTATTGAATTTCACCCACTTTAATTCAGGCCATTCCTCCAGATTGGCTAGATCACATCGCATTCTCATCCGCCGAGCCTTGGCGCAGCGCGGTAACTTGGCATCGTTGGGTGGACTTTGTGAGTTTCCTCTCCATCCATCATCTGTCATTCACAACCCTATCAAATAGTACTGAGGAGGGTCCATTTAATCGTTCCCTTGTTGCCTCCAAATTCTTTTAACTAGGGTTTCTAACTCTCAGATGTGTGGTTGGGAATCTGAAGGTTTAATAATATGGATAGGAATTCTGTCCACATTCAGGATTTGACAATGGAGATACTCACTTAATTGACACTCTACATATATATCCCTCATTAGCTATTTTGGGGGAAGTAGATTTTAAATTCCTTTATGGAAAGGACCAGGTCTGATAACTATATTTTGATGAGAATAAGCCTTTTATAGGGTAGATACTCAATAAACATTCCATATTTCTCTGGGTAGTTTCATGAAAACAGGCTGAAGCCTCTGTCTTTAACTTTTAGAAGAAAATCATCTTTGAAAACAGAAGGGATTTTTTTTTTCTATCCAGGCACTGGCTTTATTTAATAATACCATTAGATACGCACTTAGTAAAAATCAATTATAGGCTAGGCATTCTGCTAAATTGCTTAGTATATATTATCTTAAACCTCAAAACAACCCGCAGACTAGTGATACGAATTTAGTTTTACAGATGAGATAAACAAAGCTCTGCAGAAGTTACACAACTTGGCCACAGTCACAAGATAATCAGTGGCACTACCAGAATTTAATGGCAGGCCTAACTCTGAAGTCTTTTCCCCTAAAAATACCAGCGACCTCAATACGATGTTACTTCCTCTAAGAAGTCTTCCCTGTAAGGCTATTTGATCTTTTCCTCCTCTGTGTTTCCATAGCGATTTATATTCCCTTATTGGGACACCCTCCATTCTGTGATGGACTGTTGACCTGCTGCCATCAGAATGAGACTCTTAAGGGCAGGGGGTCTGTTTTTGCTTTGTTTTGTTTCGTTTTCTGCCTTTTGCTGCTTTCATAGGCTGCCTGAATGAATACATCTTTCCTAGGAGATCTCTGTCTCTTTGCACCATATAAAACATACAGCTGAGTCTTCAAGAACCTGGTATTATTTCGTATGCATTCTATTTGGGGATGAAAGATCCAGGGCACTGTGGTCCAGCGGCACATGTAGCGTGGCCGAAGTCACCTCTCTTCTGGACTGCTGAGTGCTTGCTTTCTGCTTACTCACCTCTGTTATTGCATTATTAAACCGCTTCATTTCTCTCCACTTCAATTTTTTTATTCATGGTTATTTTATGAATAATTAATGCATGCAAATATTCTTATGTTTATTTATTCTGCTTGAGATGCCTTGTGCTTCTTGAAGGCAAGGATTCGTGATTTCTATAAATTCCAGAATATTCTCGGCCATTATATCTTCAGTTACTGCCTCTCCCTGATTTCTCTGGTCTCTCCCAATGGGAGTCTTACTAGATGTATGTTGGGCCTTCTTACTCCTTTCTCCACATCTCTTAACCTCTCTCTTATTTTTCAACTCTTTATCCTTTTGTGCTTCATTTGTGTGATGTCCTGGGACCTGTCTTCCTCTCTTCAGGAGTATCCAGTCTCCTATTTAACCTACCCACTGAGTTTTCAATTTTAGAGGATCTATGGGGTGGAAGAGTCATCATGTCTTATTGCTTTTTAGAGTTTCGATTATAGCTTCAATATTTTCAATCATTTTATCTTTGCTCTTTTTATGTCTTTTTTCAGAATATTGTCTTCTGACCTCGAATTCTTTAGCCTCTGCTCCCCTTATGTGTGGACTCATGTCCTGGATGCCGTGTCATTTACCGTTGGGAGCTCACGCTTTGCGGGGCTGGTGGTAGCTGGGTTGCTACCAAGTCATTCTCTCTGCAG
Organism: Cheirogaleus medius; assembly: GCA_008086735.1. Classification (NCBI taxonomy): domain Eukaryota; kingdom Metazoa; phylum Chordata; class Mammalia; order Primates; family Cheirogaleidae; genus Cheirogaleus; species Cheirogaleus medius. The sequence continues at coordinate 22,139,019 of VBSM01002035.1, read as the reverse complement.
GGGAATCTTCATTTGCTTCTGTAAGGCATTCTCGGCATGAAAAGGACCAATTTCTATATTAATTTTTCAGGCAGAACTGCTGGATTATGGCTTTTGTTATTCATATTCCAATCTCGAGAAAGGCACAGGCCAAGGGTTTCTAATTCTCATATGAAACTTTTCCCTCCCACCCAGAACACAGATAGAGACGGACAAGTTTCATTGGGCTGGTTGGCAATTTTTCTAATCTGTCTGTTCACTGAGGTCACCCACAGCCCCCAGTAAGTACTCCTGGCTTTATACAAGGGTCTTGTAGCAACTTCCTGCTTCTCTTTGTCCCAAGACCCTGTCTCTCTTCCGCATGAGCATTAAAGCCTTAGCCCCTAGTAGCAACTTCCTGCTTCTCCTTGTCCCAAGACCCTGTCTGTCTTCTGTATGAGCATTAAAGCCCTAGCCCCTAGGGAAGCAAGACAAACCTGTTCCCTGCCGCCAACCACCTTTCCCTGCTCCTGGCAGCCATAGCATGAGTTTGCATGCTTCTCGCTCTTGTTTTCAGTTATCTCTTAATTTCTACCACCTGGCTATTTCCTTCTCTTTACTGTGAGTCAGCTAAGCATTTAAAAGAACTTTTGCTAGCGTGTCTAGGTATTTGAAGGGTTGGAATTTTAAGGCTGTCGTCGTTTGCCAGAACCAGGACCTTATTACAAGCTCGTGGTAAAATATTCATATAACACCCAAGGACGCATGATGAAATGGTAGTGTTCTTCCCGTCTGACATCTGCCTGGTCCTCAAACCACCTTGTCCGCGATAATAACATTTACCATTTTCTTAGGCATAGTTCTAGACATATTTTATGCATACACTACATACGTAATATGCACATAATATATGAAGATTTATTTATGCAAGCAGAGATATATTTTACACTCTGAACTGTACTTAGCAATATATTCCGGAGTGCATTGCACATTGGTGCACTTAGTTCGGCCTCTTTTTTTCTCATGACTGTATAGTATTCCATCATGTGAATATATGATAACTTACTAACCATGTTACCTATTATTGGATAATTATGTTTTCAGTTATTTTGATTATAAACCGTCCTACAATAAACATTCTTATACATACGTCTTTGCTTGTTTATCATTTAACATAATTCACTTTATTTGTCTATTTCCTCCCTTCCCCTTACTGTGAGTTACTTGTGGTCAAGGACTTTATCTTCCATTGGTGAGCCCGTAGCTGCCACTGAATTGGCACTTAATTCACATCTCACCCAGAAGTCAAATCAGCACTCAGACTCGCTCCAGTAAATGTATTTTAATTGCAGTGATAACAATGGCCACTGACTGTTCGGTAATCTACAGCTATTGACTAAGCACCTCCTCTAGTCTCTGCATGAGTTAGTGCAATCTTTACAACAACCCTCTGAGATGCTAGATTTCATGATCATGCTTCACAGACGAGGAGACTGAGGAGGAGCAGCTTACATAGCAATAAACAGGAGAGGCCATAGTTAAACCCAGTTTTGTCCGAAATCAACTCCTGGCCTCTTGACTACGGCCCCTGAATTCGCAGTTGTATTGGCACAGCCCACATAGGGCATATCGCTTGGTTCATTCCTTCGTGTGTTCAATCAATCAGTCAATCAACACATATTTACTGAGAGCTCAGCATGATCCAGGTGGGGAGTGATAAAGCTTGATGAAAACAGCTCTACCTCGGTGGACTGCACAGCGTTAGGGAAGGGACAGGATTAGGCCAGAAAGTGACGGTGTGATGCGTGGCTGGAGAGAGAGATCAGCAGGGGCTTTAGGGGCACCAAGAAAGAGCAGAGGACCCCGGAAGGCGTCCAGCGTCCATGAGGCGTTGGATGAGGCTTGGAGGATGGGAGTGAGCTGGGGGGTACGCAGGAGGGGTGAAGACCTGCAGGCAGGAGTGGGGAAGTTGGGGGTGGGGGCGGTCCAGCAATGCCCACTTTGTTCCTCGTGGGCCGTGCGCAGTCTAATCTTGGGCCTGCGGCCACTTCCAGCTCTGGGGACCTCTGCGTGCAAGGCCCAGAGATCTCCCCGAGTCCCTCTGGTTCTGAGACGTGGCTGCGCACCCCCAACGGCCCTTTCTAATTTTAAAGCAGTAGCTACCTTGATTGAAATCTCAGTTTGGGAACGGGGCCCAGGATTGGCCTGTGGCTCCGTGTTTTCACCAATAAGCGGAGTGGGAGGTGGGGAGGCGTTCCTTTAAGCAGCCGGGAGGCAGGCTGGAGAGCTCGGAGCTTCTCTCCCCAGGACCTGAGCCATTTGCCTGGATCCCTCCCGAGCTGCTGCGCGCGGAGCAGCCGCCGCCCCGGGAATGTCACCCGCCTGGCGTGCAGCGCCCGCAGGGCCACCTCCGGCGCCGGCTCCGGGCAGTTGGCGGCCGATGCCCGGCTGGGCTCTTTAGCTGCAGCCGCGCCCCCTGCCCCTGGCTCTCCAGCCCCTCTCCCCGCCGCCCCCCAGTGTCCCCGCCGGTGGAGGATGCGAGGCTGAGCCGGGTAAGTGGCCCCGATGGCCGGGGCGCGCGGAGCGGAGCGCAGGGGCGCACGGAGTGGGGCGCAGGGGCGCGCGGAGCGGGGCGCAGGGGCGCAGGGACGCAAGGGCGCACGGACGCAAGGGCGCACGGAGAGGGGCGCAGGGACGCAAGGGCGCAGGGGTGCAGGGGAGCGGGGTGCAGGGGCGCAGGGGCGCAGGGACGCAAGGGCGCAGGGGTGCAGGGGCGCGCGGAGCGGGGCGCAGGGGCGCAGGGGCGCACGGAGAGGGGCGCAGGGGCGCAGGGACGCAAGGGCGCAGGGGTGCAGGGGAGCGGGGTGCAGGGGCGCAGGGGTGCAGGGGCGCAGGGGCGCACCTGGTTCCATCACCTCCCCCCGAGAAGGGGCCTTGCCCTGCGACACGAACCTCTGGGACAGATGCGCTTTGCCACCCGGACGCTGCGAGGTCATGACCCCCGAGGGGGGACTTAGGGGACATTTTGGTCTGCGTGTCTGCCACCTTTCCTGCGGCCCCTTTATTAATCAACAGCAGTAATCATAATATCACGAGGAGGGGATGATGTCGTTATTGCATTAGGACCTCTTAGGGGCAAACATTTAAACTCCCCTGAACTTGCTTTTGTAAATGGTCTTTATTCTCTTATCATTCATTTCCCTTACATATTTAAAATGTATTTACTGCTGTTGACCTACTTATGCATTTCCTTAAACTAGCAAAAAAAAATATTTCCTAATGTCTCCGGGAAGGTCTATTTTAAAACAGTATTTACTTCTCCTTACACACCTTTCTATTTTGAGCTGATATCCCCTAAAATGGAAAACTTGTTTATTTTCCCGGAACTTTAAAAAAAAATGCATTTCTTTTCTTTTTGGTGGACTTCTGTCATGAAGCAACTCTGGATTCATTCATTTATTCTCTCCGAATTGGGGTGGGCAGAGAGGTTTTCCTGGCTCTACACAGGGGAGTCTGTCGTTTGGAGAAGGTTCTCCAGGTTACCAAATGCACCCTCTCAGCTGCTGGGAGAGTTAGGCCCCGGGGAACGCTGTGAACACACAGATCTGGGGTGCTTGGGCAGCTGTACCCCTTGAAATTTTAAAGCCAAAATAATCAGGAGAGATTGTGGATAGGTGGGTGGGTAAGGTTTAAAAGATGCAGTTTCAGGCCCCTCCTCCCACCCCCATCTGTTCACTTCTGTGTACCTAAGCAAGAAGTTGGAAGTATAATGCAGAGCTCAGAGTTTAATTTTTTTTTAAAAGATTAGGCAGCTGGAAGACATGCCGTCCAAAATTGGAGCAAAGTCTGATGCATGGATTGCCAAATTCCATTTCCGCCCATATTAAATTATTTTGGCTTTTAGCAGCCCTCGTTTTGCTGTGCTGGCCTTTACTTGCAGTTGTTTAGGTGGTGTGAATCATTTGTGTACTTTGGGTTCCCTGCTTTCTGCACACAGATGTTTTTATCTGTGCAGCTAGTTGAGCAATTAGAGAGATGGACATGGCGCTGTCTGTACAGACAGAACAAATACCACTTGGGGAGGATTTGGGCCATTCCTTTGCAAATCACCAATTGCCAAATCTCCCCCAGCCATTGGGCAATTCAGATAAAGGTGTCAAGTGAGCTGAGCAGTGAAGAATTTATATGTGTGCAGCTAATTCTGCTCGTCCTAAAATAAAACATCTTCCCATGGGGCCAAAAAGTGGGGGGGCCGGGAGCTTATAAAAATGATCCCGTGTTCTTAGTCTCTGACTACCTCACTCTCCCCGGATTTCTGAGAAACCTGCCAGGAGAAACTGTTGCCTGGATGGAAGTTTCGAGAAACGCAGAACAGAAATCAGGACAAGCCCTCCATGAGCGACTTTTCTTTCTGTTTGGAGGAAAGGAACGCTTTGTTAGAATAACAAATCGTGGCTGCTTTTCAAGACCAGAAAACGGTTCTTGTTCCGAAGGCAGATTCGTTTTAAGAGTGTGAATCATTTGGTTCAGTTTTCTTTTCTTTTTTTTTTTTTTTTTTCTTTTGCGGTGGAGGCTTGGAGATGATTAAACGTCCTGTCTGCAGGAAATTACCAGGAGATTTGAGTATTTTCCTGAATCAGCCTCAGATGGTACACAGCTTTGGGTGTCATACAAGAAAGCTCTGTTATTTGGCAATGTTTTCTCAGCGATACCCTCAATCTCTCCCAGTCTTCCAATTCTCTCCATCAACAAGCCTTTTATTTTTGGGGGGGGTTGCACTTCCATTTAAGAAACCGAAATAACTCTCTCTCATTTCCTTCATGAGCTTTTTAAGATGGAACTTATTCTGGAGACAGTTTTATTGAGCCCACTTCCCCACTGGCCTCCGCAGGAAAAACTCTTGGCTCCTTTTCCCAAGATTTCCCTTAAGCGGGGACTGTTACCCTTAGGGACACAGATGTGTCGAGGAACGAGAGGGAGATGTGGGAGGTCTGAACTAGCACTCGCCAATTGGGTGGTGACATTTATGGTCTTTGTAGAGCTGTTTGCAAAGAAGGTGAAGAGATTCTATGTTGGGTTTACCCTGAGGGCATCAACAACGCAGGGAATGGGCATTGAGCACTGCTGCTGCTTTGTGTAGTTGTGTGTGCAGAGATCTGTGTTTCTTTAATAACGTGGAAAACCAATTTTCGGAGATGCTGTGCTCCCCAAGCTGTTTTTCTTAATCTTCCCTGAAAGATACCCAGCCCCATTAAGCACTTCCTAGCAGTATAATAAAGTAGGAACACTCTGGGTGCATATAAACTCCGTGTGAGATTCTGATGTCAATGAGAGGAAGCAGAGGGAATAATTTTTTTTAGCTAACCAAAACACAGAATGCTAATCCTAGTTAAATATAATGAGACTTCATGGAGTTTAAATGTGATGTTCCAAAAAAGTTGCTTTGATATATATATTTTTTATATTTTCTCCAAATCTAAATCGCAAGGGATTCTTTTCCAAGATGCTTAGCATTTGATTACCATGCAGTTTTGGTTTTTGTTTTGCTTTTTGGTGACGTTCCTTTTTTTTTTTTTTTTTTTTTTTTTTTTT
>VBSM01002035.1:22065719-22096413 GCA_008086735.1 Cheirogaleus medius | reverse complement strand
AGGGAGAGAGAGAGAGAGAGAAGGAGGGAAGGAGGGAGGGGAGGAGGGCAGGGAAGCGAGACAGAACGGGGTAGCAGCCAGGAGAATAGCACAGGGCTCTCCAACCCACCACGAAAGGGCAAAGCTGAAGGTTCCCTTTGGGTGAAGTCGCAGCTCCCAAGGCAAGAGCCTCCCTGTCCTTCTGCAAGCTAAAAACTCCTCTCCCCATCTGTCCTACCAATCTCATGGAGAAGCTGTTTTTAACCCTAAAACCCTCCTTGCGACTAAACACAGCCCGTGCTTGCCACTAGGGCACCAGGGACCCTTTGGAAAAGGAGCCCATTTTCGAGTCCAGCATGAGCCTGCTTTTCCTCGCGGGGTGCAGAGGGTGACTCTGCAGCACGGGTTGGGCTGCACCGAGGTGGGCAAACCGCAGACACGAGGGCTGGCTTGGGAGATGAAATGTGGCAACTCCAGAGAGAGCAGAAGCCAGAGGCATCGCGGGTTGGGAGTGAGGGTGGGAAAGCAATGAGGGGTGGCCTCTTTGGAGAAAGTGTTTCCAGAAGCCGCGCTCGCTCAGAGCACCAGGGTGAACCTGCAGGTTGAGGGGACGACGGAGATTTCTGGTACCCCCTTTCCTCCTGGTGCTAGTCTTCGAGCCGTGTGTATAAACCATCCTCGGCCCGGAATGGGCCACAAGAGCCTTAATCTCTTAGGATGTGGAGCTCAGATCCACCCGGGGTTGGCATCTTTTCCACCCTGGCGTCCAGCCTGTCGCAGCTGATGGAAGGCTGACTTGAGGTGCCTCAGTGCCCACGCTGGGGGTGCCATTGGCCTCCAGCGCCCCTCCCTACCCTGGCTCCTTAAAATCCAACCTTAAGGCCGGGCGCAGTGGCTCACGCCTGTCATCCTAGCGCTCTGGGAGGCCGGGGCGGGAGGATCGGTGCTCAAGGTCGGGAGTTCGAAACCAGCCTGAGCAAGAGCGAGACCCCGTCTCTACTAAAAATAGAAATTAATTGGACAACTGAAAATATATAGAGAAAAAATTAGCCGGGCATGGTGGCGCGTGCCTGTAGTCCCAGCTACTCGGGAGGCTGAGGCAGGAGGATCGCGTGAGCCCAGGAGTCTGAGGTTGCTGTGAGCGAGGCTGATGCCACGGCACTCTAGCCCAGGTGACAGAGTGAGACTCTGTCTCAAAAAAAAAAAAATCCAACCATATAAATATGACCCAGCCTCATCCAGGGTTAAGAGTAACCGAGGCGGGAATTCTTAGCATTTCATTTCAACTGGGCGGGATGCCATTTTTCCGGCTCTTTGTTGGCATCCATTCATCACTTATAAATGTCCTTGGAGACGCCTGTTCACGGAAGGTCCAGGACTCAACTGAGAAACAGCCGTACTTTCTATGGTCCCCAAATCTGGTATGGTTTCAGGGTAGCTGTTAGCGTATATGGCGGTGTATGTTTTGGGGTGTCCGATGTATCCGTATGTGGTCTGCGTGTTCGTGCGTGTGTAGACGTGTAGACAAAATGATAACCATCATACACTGAGCGCCTACTGAGTGCTAGCTGACTTGCACGATGCTTTTATGTACCTGGCCTTATTGATGCTTAAAGCATCATACAGCGAAGTGGCATCGGTTCCATTTAATAATTGAGGAACTAAGACTCCTAGAGGGTAAGTAACTGGCTCAAGGTTACACAGGCAGTAAAGAGTCATGCTGGGCTTCAAGCCCAGGATGATCCTAGTCCAGAGCCTGAATGATGTCCACTACTCTGGGCTTCCTTATACTTTTTTTCTATAATGTCATCTGGGGATGGTTTTTTTTTTTCTATTCCTTCTAGATTGTCTCTGTGAATCCCTCCTTTGAGAAACACCTCATAATTTAGCCATCAAATTTAAATCTTTCTGGTTGATCTTTTGGGAAAATTGGGAACACCCAAGGGACTGTGTCGGGCATAAAAGGGAACGTAGTGGTTTCTTCACCTACTGCTTCGAATGTGGCTTTAAGAATGGGAGTGTGAGGTCCGATGGAAGGTCAGTAGGACACCCCGAGTGAGGAGGAGACGCTTCAGGCCAGAAGAAGACGCCCATTGCTGGACCAGAGGGGACGTGGGGAGTTCTGCCGGGCTCTGCTGGGGGCTGTGAGCAACCAGTCGGAGTTGGAGATGGGGGTGGGCCAAGCTTGTCACTCTTGATCCCTTGTGTGCACGTCGGGCTCTACCTGAGATGCGTGTGGGCCCCCTCTCTGAGCCCCAGTTCTATCCTCTCTAACATGCGGGGCCTGAATCAGAGGATCTGTAAGTTCCCTTCCAGCCCCGATCTTCATGAGTGTGAACTTTGAGAATGAAGTCCGCCTTGTCGGGGAAGGGGTGTCGTCTGTGCTGCTGGCTGCTCTTGGTGGGGAACTAAAAGGTCAAGTTTTATATCAGAACCTGAGAAGCAGCGGCCCTCCGGAGAATGACGCGGAGCTTTCTGGAAGAACGTCTGACCTTTGCATGTTTCGCACTAGGGAAGAGGGGGTGGCGGGGGGCGGCGTGTTGTGGGTGCTCATTTATCGTGGGAAGCTCTCCGGGCTGTGTTATGCATGCAAGCATCCTACAGAGAGCCGGCACCACGGCTGCTCACGTTTAACATGCATGTACCTAGCATGTTGCTAAAATGCAATATTTGATCCTTCTCCTTCTCTTTCTAAGCCACCTTTATCATAGGCACAGAGGAGAGAAAATTTGGCTAAATTCGGAAGACCCAGGTTCTAGCCCGAATTATCCCTTATTTGAGTAAAGCTCAAAGAAATCACTTAGCTACCCTGTGACTCAGTTTCTCCATCTGCAGAGCAATAAAAATACTTAATAGCTAACATTTACTATTTGCTTACCGTGTGCGGCACTCTGTGCTCACGATTTTATGCACCGTATCTTATTTAATCCTCACCATATGAGGCTGGTTCTGTTATCATCCACATTCTATAGCCACTGAGCACAGAGAGGTTGAATAACTTGCCCAAGGTTGCACAGCTAGTCAATGGCCAAATTGGCATTTGAATTCATACCGTCTGACTCTGGAGCCTTCACAAGTTAAAGACATAATAGATGTGAAAGATCTTGGGATTTATTGTGTGTGCGTATATATGTGTCATTCATTTGTATGAAATGTACACTTATAAATATTTTGGGTACCTGAGATTATAGGAAGTAGATGTTTCCTAGCTGAGGTTGTATTGTTTTTAAGTAAAAAAGATTTCAATTCATATAAATTAAAGTCAAATACATTGTAATGTATTCTTGTTTTCTTTTGACTCAATCAAACAGTCCTAGCCATCGTGAAGTTTTGTTTTTGTTTTTGTTTTTATTTCTTTTCTCTTTGTTTTTTCTTGATTCCAGCTGGATCTGGGGACTCTTATATCGTGAAGTTTTGAAGAGCACAGGTGTTTGCTCTGTTTTCTTCGATTCACCTAGGGGAGGGGGGGACGTGTTTTGTAAGAGGAATGTTCAGAAGAATGGAAGGTTCTAGTTAACTGAGTTTCTGGTTATTTCGAATGAAAGCCCAGTTTACTTTCAGTTTCAGTTTTGCAAATTTGTACAGTAGATCAGATCCCTTTTTCAACCGCAATCGGAAGAGCAGGGTTAGCCCAACGAGTAGATCTTGCAATCCGGTGCACGGCAGCCATGCAAATTATCATCCTGAACGTGAATTCCCAGGGACCCTACCTTGTCAGTGGACGTCAGAAGAGGCTGGTTGTGAATGTCATCTGAATTGGATGCTTGTCACCTCGCTGCACACCAGGCTGCGATCTGGCCGTAGAAACAGCTGCCTGCTTTCTTCCCTCACGCCTCCTTGTTAAGCCCCCAGAAGTTTCTGTCCGAATAATAGAGGAAATCTTCTTCAGTGGGGAGAATTTTTCCTATTTGAATGTGTCTCCCTGTTTGGACTCCACTCTTGGATATGTTCTGACTGTAGGATTAATTTGGCAGATACCTGGCACCTGCGTCACCGTGCCTCGCTCTCCCTTGCCCCTTGCAGGCCTCACTAATGACCAACACATTCTTTCTGTCCAGTTCCAACACAACCTCAGAATCCTTCTTAACACAGGACTGCAGGCAGCCTGGACCCCTGAGCTGTAGTTGGCCCGGGAGATTTAACCTATATGCCGTCTCTACCCTTGGATACTCCCTGGAAGTTGGTTCTCTTTTCAGTTTGGTAAATATGCATCAAACACCTACCAATTGCCTAGGTGTGCTGAAACAAAATTCTGTATTATTCTTTATCCTGAATGTGGATGATTTACAGGCTTATTGAAAGTTTTGGCTAGTTGGATTTTTGATTACTTAAGGTTTTAATAGGTTTTTTCCTCTTTCTCTAGGATATACATCTGATTAATGTGGTGACTTTTTTTTTTTTTTTTTTTTTTTTTTGAGACAGGGTCTTGCTCTGTCACTCAGGCTGGAGTGCATACAGTGGTGCTAACACAGCTCACTGCAACCTCAACCTCCTGGACTCAAGCGGTCCTCCTGCCTCAGCCCTCAGCCTCCCAAGTAGCTGGGACTACTGGTGTACGCATGGCTAATCACGCCATGGCTAATTTTTTAATTATTTTTTGTAGAGATGGGATCTTGCTGTGTTGCCCAGTGTGGTCTCGAACTCCCAACCTCAAATGATCCTCCTGTCTCGGTCTCTCTCAAAGTGCTGGGATGACAGGCGTGAGCCACTGCACCCAGCCTGGTGACCATCCCTAAAACTCCTGTCCCTTTTCATTGCCAGCGATGTAGGGTCTTTATCCGGCTCTCCTGCTGTGTCGCTCCGAGAGGAATACCTCTTTTGCAATGGCCTGTTTTCCGTAGGCGTCCTCTGGGCCAGGGCGCGTGGGGTGCCGTCTCCTGGCTCAGCAACTGCCCAGCCCTCAACCGAAGCCCTCCCTTCCCTGGCAGCTTATCCATCAAGACTCAGAACTTCATTTCAATAGCTGCCACTCTGAGTCTACTACTTGCTTTTGAGTTCATCATCTCAGAAGTTGTCAAGACCAGAAGCTTGCCATGGATTGAAGTGATGGGCACCCCCTGCTCCCCTCCTCCTGTGCTTCTTATGCAGGTTGGGCCACTCTGCAAACACCTGCCTCCTTAGGAAGCATGGTACAAATGCAAATGCCAAGCGAAGAATGCAACAACAGGAGCTTCTGTTCTTGCTAGAATGGCGTCTCCAAGGGGAACAGGTGGAAATCAACATAACCACTGGGCGTGATTGATCGGAAAGCTTGACCCTGCCTTTCTTTCCTCGTGTCAATTTGGCTCCCTAACCACCTGCCTAAACGCCAGCGTCGTTGGCCCTTGTAATGCCGAAACATTGTTCTAAAATCTGCATCACTGAATTTTTAAGATGCAGCCTCCTGAACGGGAACTATGATATCATGTGCTATTTTGAATTTTTAAAAGAATGTTGCAGAGACTGAGAAATAGCAGTTGAGCTTCTGCAAGACACAAAGCACTGATTTTAGCCCTGTGGATAGTTTAAAATTTCAGAGAGGGTCTTTTAAACCCAACCAGTTTTCAAAACCAGATGTTTTTCACTTGGGATCCGTGAGCATCAAAGGACCAGAGAGGATTGATAAACTTTCTGAAATTTAATGTAAATTTTTTTTGTGAATGTGCACATGTTCATTTTTTTAAGAGAGAGGATCCCAGTTTTCATCAGATTCTTAAAGGTTAAGAACCGCCAAGTCAGATGGTAGATTGTTGTAAACTCAGGTGGAGAATCTCTGTAGGTTAATGGGTGGGACTAGAAAAAATATCCTTCTGCCCTGTGGAAATACAACATTTTTCTACATGACTACCCAGGATCTAACATGAAGCCCTGTGGAGCTGGAATGAGAGAATTACCTGATTTTCTTCCATTTCACAGATGTGTAATTTAGGGGCTGTGGGTCTCAGATTCTAAGGCCACTGAAGTTCTTCTTTCTTCTGTCTCTCAGATTTTTTTATTGTTCATTTAACAATTTAACATTTCAGGCTCACACCTGTAATCTCAGCACTTCAGGAGACTGAGGTGGGAGGATCATTTAAGGCCAGGAGTTCAAGATCAGCCTGGACAACATAGTGAGACCCCATCTCTTAAAAAAAATGTTTTTTAAATTAGCCAGGCATGGTGGAGGTCCTACCTACTTGGGATGCCAAGGCAGAAGGATTGTTTGGCCCAGGAGTTTAAGGTTACAGTGAGCTATAATTGTGCCTCTACACTCCAGCCTGGGTGACAGAGCAAGACCATGGCTCTAAAAAAAAAAAACAAAACAAAAAATTAATGATTTGTGAACATTTACTTGGGACTAAGTAGGGCAGGGATTTTTTTCAGTCTTTCTAGACTCAAGGCATTCTTTCAAATATTGGACATTGTGCAGTACAGTAACTGAATTAAACTACATTATAGTTATAGTAAATTCTCAGCAATAATACACCTCCCTCTACCTTAGTCTCATTATTTTGCATACTTTCATTTAATCGAGGACAAAATCAGTTTTTTTTTTATTTTGATGTGGTCTTGGTGAAACACTACGCATCATATAGTTGAATCACACTCTACATTTTTGGCATCACTGTAAATGCGTATTTTCAGTTATTGTAAAAATAAATATAAAAAAACAAAAGTAAATAAAAATAAAATTTACACACTGATCATATCTTGTTTGCATGCCGCGAAGGGTTTGTAGCCCACTGGTTGGGAATTGCCAAACTAGGTTTTGGACTAGGTATTAGAGATTCAAAATTTCCGAGAGCAACTCCCTATTGATGCTTATTGTTCTGGATACAGGATAAGATCCTCGACCTTATGAACTTATATTACAGTGGGGAAATTATAATAGACACATTAACAAATAAAAATGGCTTCCGAGAGTGACAAATGTTAAGAAGAAAACATTTAAAGGATAATAGGATAGAGGGTGAATGAGAAAGGGACGTGAGTTTTGTTTTATTTTGTTTTGTTTTTTGAGAGTCTTGGGCTAGAGTTCAGTGGCATGATCATAGCTCACTGCAGCCTCAAACTCCTGGGCTCAAGCGATCCTCCTGCCTCAGCCTCCCGAGTAGCTGGGACTACAGGCATGCGCCACCATGCCCGGCTAAGTTTTCTATTTTTAGTAGCGACAGGGTCTCGCTCTTGCTCAGGCTGGTCTTGAACCCCCAATTGCAAGTGGTCCTCCCTCCTCGGCCTCCAGAGTGCTAGGATTACAGGCGTGAGCCGCCATAGCAAAGCCAGGATGAGCTATGTTTTATCATGTCGTTGGTGGAGGTGCCTTTGGGAGGTGACGGGAAGAATGAAACGCAGGCCGCGTCATGAACTACCGAGGGAAGAATATTCCAGGCCGAGAGGCACAGCCACGGCAAAGATCCTAAAGGAAGGTTGGCCTTGGCAAATTCAGGGGACAAATAAAGGCTGGCAAGGCTGAAGCATGCTAGACAAGATGAGGAATGGAGCGGAGCAAAATGAAGTCGGAGAGGGGAACGGGCCAGGCTACAGAGGGTCTTGTTGGCCGTGGTCGGGGAGTTTGTGCTTTATTCTCATTGCAGTGGGAGCATTTTAAGCAGGAGAGTTGAGTGGTATGATTGTTTACGAAACGGGCAGTGGTGGAAATTAGATTCTAGAAGATCAGGAGGAGGAGGAGCAGGAAATTAAGACGTAGGCTGTTGTAGTAGCCCAGGCAGGAGGGAATGGTGCATGGGACTGGGATAGGAAAATAGAGGCAGTCGAGGGAGGCCAACTGAGACTCATCCTCTGCACCAAGGAAGTCCACCATCCGGGCTGTTGTGCATTGTATCAGCCCTGCCAAAAATGTGCGGCGTTGCTACCTGCGACAGGCTGGTGGCGGTGGACCAGAACCTTGTCAAATCCGAACACAACAGATTTTTTTAACATTCTCAAAACCTTACTCCTGTAGACCATGTGAATTCAATTCATCAAGGGCTTCTTTCCAATAAAACATGAAACCAGGAAATGTTATTTTCTTTCTCTGTGGCTTCCCTCCTTCCTCTCGCTTCTGCAGAATGAGGAAACAAGTTGTGGCTGAGAACAAAACCACAAAAACTGTTCCACCGATCCCAGCTTGAGGACGGGAAGTCAACATCTTGCCTTTTTTTTTTTTTTTTTTTTTTTTTTTTTTTTTTTTGCCTATCCCTCCTGTGGGAAACCCTGAGAACTTTGTTTTGTTTAGCTTTTTTTTTTTTCCCTTGGACTTGACTGAAGCCAGGTCTCTCCTGAAAAATAATGTCTTTCCCCTGTTGTGTCTAACTCAATCTGAATCGAGGGGCTGTGCATCCAGCGTTGGTGTTTGGGAAACATCCAATTTCTTGATGCTCTTCTTTCCTAAGTCCGCTGGGGTTGTCCCGAGCTTTTGGCCTGGTGCGCTGAGCAACGTGGATTTCTGGGAATTTTCTGCCTCGAGCCCTTCAGCACAGATATTAAAGGGCCCCTGTCAAGTTCCGAGGGGCGTGACCATTGCCAGAATCCCCACAAGCCAAGCCCCTGAGGTCCCCGTCTGCCAGCTGGCTCCCGTCCACGCCAGAGAGGGCTGGATTTCTGTGGTTTCTCTGTGTCTGGAGCTGGCCGAGTGCCCCTGCATGAAAGGCGGCCTAATATAAACTGAAAATGTTATTAATAAGCAGCCTCTTAAGAATTTCCTATGACTTGCCAGTGATTCGGGGGGCCCCCATGTGAACGGGGAGAAAAGCACAACTTGTTTTACATGGATTAAGAGACCCGTGCGGTCCATCTGGAGGGGCCCCCAAAAGGTATTCAGGTGTCTGGTGATGGGCTTTGGGTGAGTTCCGTAAAGTCCTTGAGCCTCGGTTGTCCCATCTGTAAAATGGGGATGATAGTGATAATTCCCTCCCCGTCGTGCAGTTGGAGGATTTGAATAAGAAACTCATGGAAAGTGCTTGGCACAGAGCTCGGCACATAACTCAGAAAATGTTTTCTTAAAAAGAACAGTCGGGAAAGTCATCCCCCAGAAATGAAACCGAAGTGACTTTACGTCTCCTGGCTCAGGGAGAAGAAAGTGGATTTGGAGTTCCAGATGCCTCCAACGCTCAGTAGTAGTAACCACGGTACTTGTCTTCTCCAAGCTTTGCTTAGTTCATCTGTAAAGAACTCCTGCTCTTCTGATTAACGTTGTAGAGATCTTTATTGGAGGTTCAAAAGTTACCTGAATTGAACGTGCTTGGTAAGCTCTCAAGTCCTTGATTAGTCCAAGAGGTCATGAATGTCTCACCCGTCTGCCTCATTGTATCTTGGCATGAAAAGAAAGTTCACTTGTGTGGTCTTGAAAAATTAAAAGCTTGGCCAAGGGTAAGTAATCCTTTGGTAGGGATAGTAATGAAATTACCTTGCTCAGTCTAGTGCACCTTTAAGTAGACACCAAGTGTTTAATAAAGACTTAGAGAGATGAATTCTTGGCCATTCATCTGTTTTCCATTGATGTCTTTCCATCCTAACTGGACTGGATTAGCAGGGTCTAGATTGACTTCTAAAGAGCAAGCACCCTAACTACATTTAGGTGTTTGTTTTTCTTTGTATCCCTAGACAAAGCACTGGGCCCGGCCCCCTAGCACATAGTCAAGTTTCATTATGCCAAGCATGTTGTGTGTATTAAGTTATTTAATCCTAATGGCAACTCAAGGAAGTGGCAGAGTTAGGATTCGAACCCACGTCATTGTGACTCCGGAATCTAAGGTCTTAACCCACTGCACTGTGCCGCCTTTAAGTACTTAGGGCATGCTTCATGCCTCAGATCTTGTCTATATGAGCTTAGCCAACCTCATCCACAAGAGGTGGAGACTAAACCATGACATGGAAGAGAAGGGAAGGCAAACAAAGGTTTTTGTGGAGTTGCGCCATCCTTGCTTTGAAATTTCAAGGTGAGGAGTGTTAGAATTCAATGTGCAGTCATTTCTCCAGAAACTGTTCCCCTGAAGGACTCATCTGGAAAGGAAGGGCTCTTGGAACTTGCTCTGCTAAACGTCCAACGAGGCGAAAACGAACATGCCATGAAATCACAGCTATCATGTGGGCAGAGCAGAGTGGAGAAATTCATCCAGAACGAGCCACCGGTTCCATCCACCTCGGTTTATTCTCTGCAGAGCGGCAGGTCTGACAGGCAGCCGGGGAAATCAGAGCTTCTCTGGATACCCACAGCCTCGCGTGGGGATGCGGGGATGTAGGTAGCAGCGTTGCCATGGAGACAGCATCAGTGGCCAAGCGCTCCTCCTTTGGGGGCTCACTCCGTCTACTCATCTCGATGCTGAATTAGCTCTCTGTGTGCTTGGTAGGCACAGTCCTCACTGGCTCGTGAATGCTTTTAAAATAAAGCCAAACCCCCCCTCCCCATGGAGTGTATGTCTAGTTCACCAGCTGCCATCTTGTCACCGTTCTAGACTGTTCTCAATATCTTGGTGGCACCATGTTCTCTCCCAGCTCCGTGCCTTTATCCACCGGTCAGGAATACGCTTTCCTGCTCTCTTTTCTAGAAGCCTCCTCCTCATCAACCTTCAGTTCCTGCTTCCTCAAAGAAGCCCTCCCTAACCTCTCATGAACCAGAAACCCCAATGCCTGACACGTGAATAACGTAGGGCGAAAACACAAGTGCCACAATGTCACAGCTAGCATGCAGATGAGAGGAAGTGAGCGTCACAGAGCGACTGACAGTCCTCTCTACTTTGTTTCAAAACTTTTTGTGTTGAAAAACTGAAGTGTTATAGAGAAGCTCTAAGAAGAATAGAACGAACCCCCAGACACCCTTCCAGATTTTTCTCTCGTTAACATTTTGCCATATTTGTGCTGCTTTCTCTCTACTCCCTTCTCCCTACACCCCCGTGCATGCACGCATATTATTATTCTTGTTGAGCCATCTGAAAATGAATTGCAAACATCATCATCCTGTATCTGTGTGGATTTCGGCATCTCTCTGCTTGGAACAGGGAAGGTACATTCTCTTAAATATCCTCGCGAGCGCTTTGAAATTTACAGTCTAGCCCTTTGTTGGCTGCATCATTGTGTCCCGGTCGGACAAGGACTCCTTACAGTTTGTTTTGTTCTAACCCCTTGCGACACCTGCCTCCACGCCTAGTACACAGCCTGACAGAAGTCCAGCGAGCTAGTGTTTAATAGATGAGGCTGCCTGCGACAAATCTCAGCACGGCCCCGTTCCCGCTTGCTGACTCGTGGTTCCTGCAGCTTGGTGCTCAAGCTTCCTTGACCTGCATCCCAGGAGTGGTCCTCCACCAGTGGCTGCCGGGAATGGGTGGCTAAGGACCCTGCCTCCTTCCTTGCCTCTCAAGGGGAACGTGTCCGAGGAAAGTTCTGTCCCATCTCCCATAGGTCCTCAACTGCAATGAATGGTGGTTTCCCAAAACTGCAACCGGTTCATTAGCTCGCCCTCCCCGCCCCACCCCGCCCGTTGCCAACTTTCTCTTCCCCACTGCACGTCTTCATTCCCCCTTCATTCAGGCCTTCCCGGGACCATCTCCGGCTTGTCTCAATGTTCAGATGGCTTCTGAGGGTCCAATTCTAGGGATGCCCAGTCTAAGATGTGGCCCCTCAATGACTGCGGCATTGTACCCGCAAGTCAAAGCGCAGCAGATCTTTAAAACGTGTGTTTCTGGCCGGGCGCGGTGGCTCATGCCTGTCATCCCAGCACTCTGGGAGGCCGAGGCGGAAGGATCGCTCAAGGTCAGGAGTTCCAAACCAGCCTGAGCAAGAGCGAGACCCCATCTCTACTATAATAGAAAGAAATTAATTGGCCAACTAAAAATATATACAAAAAAAAATTAGCCAGGCATGGTGGCGCATGCCTGTAGTCCCAGCTACTCGGGATGCTGAGGCAGGAGGATCGCTTGAGCCCAGGAGTTTGAGGTTGCTGTGAGCGAGGCTGATGCCACAGCACTCTAGCCCGGGTGACAGAGTAAGACTCTGCCTCAAAAATAAATAAATAAATAAATAAATAAATAAATAAATAAAACGTGTGTTTCTGAACAAACCATCCAAGAGGCTTATTTTTAGAAGGGACTGCATTTCCAGTGCTCAAAAATTACAAGATAAATTAAAGTAGGGCACTGTGTATCATTCCTCTTCGAAATATGAACAGGCATATTAGCAAAGAGCAAACAACTGCCCCTGAAAATCACCCTGTACCAACTTTAGCAACCCCTGGGAGAGAGACACTCCTCCCCGAGCAGATGGCCGGAGCCGCTGGAGCCCGGGCGGAAGGGCGGGGGTTGGACGGGACCCGGTGGCGTGGTTTTGGCACACGGCACACGCCAGCCTCGTACCCAGCTGGCCCCGTCACCGTCTCCGCCCTTGAGCTTCTGTGTGTATTAGGAAACCATTTTCCCTTTCTCACAGAGATAGAAATCTCGCTTCCAGACATGGCAAGTGTCAAGGTTCATGCTTGGGTCCCTGGTTCAGACTGTTTGCCAGAAAAGGGGAAAAGCGAAGTATCCTGGCTGGGGGGTTGGAGCTAAGGAGCCAGGAGGCTGCAAAAAAACAGGATCTGCAGGCGTCTGGGCAGCAAGACAGAGGGATGCAGGAATTCCAAGGAGAAATGAATCAGGGAGAATGGAAGAACTTTCCTACGCCCACTGAGATGGCACTGGCCCCTGAATTTCACATCTGTGGCCCAGCCAGTTTGGTCACCGTCATTAATGCAGACGGCGATGGGGGCAGAGGGAGGCCACGACATCACCTTCAGAGAATGACTCAGGCTAGCTCTTCCCCGCCTCAGGGCCTGTGTGCTCACTTTCCCTCTGCTTGGAAAATTCTCACTCCGGTGTTCCTTGTGGCTGCCTCGTGGTCAGCCTCGCAGTCACTACTCAGATGGCAGTTCAGATCCTCTCTGAGTTCCCTGTTTGTTTCTGTTGTAACACTCACCACAATCTACAGGTTGCACATCTGTTTGTTTGCTTGATGGTCTTCCTTGCTTGGCTCCATGAGAGTAGGGTTATTGTCTGTCTTGATCACTGTCTTACGCCCAGCATCTCAGTACAGTGCCCAGCCCGCAAAAGATGCTCAGTCCGTGTCATTTGGTTGGTTGATGACTGGTTGGTAGGTTGATTGGATGGATGGATGGATGGATGGATGGATATGGATGGATGGATGGATGGATGGATATGGATGGATGGAAGAATATGGATAGATGGATGGATGGATGTGGATGGATAGATAGACGGATGGATGGATGGAAGAATATGGATAGATGAATGGATGGATGTGGATGGATAGATAGATGGATGGATGGATGGATGTGGATGGATAGAAGAATATGGATAGATGGATGGATGGATTGGTGGATATGGATAGATGAATGGATGGATGGATAGATGGATGGATGGAAGGAAGGATATGGATAGATGAATGGATGGATGGATGGATGGATGGATATGGATAGATGGATGGATGGATGGATGGAAGGAAGGATATGGATAGATGGATGGATGGATGGATGGATATGGATAGATGGATGGATGGATGGATGGAAGGATGGATATGGATAGATGAATGGATAGATGTGGATGGATGGATGGATGGATGGATAGATGGATGGACAGAAGAAGAGAAGGAAGGAATATTTGGCCACTTGACCTAAAACAAGGTAGTAGAAAGCACTAGTCAGGTGACACAGGTTCTGATTTGTGTACCTTCAGTCAAGTCACTTTCGAGTTTATAGCCTAAATTTCTGTCTGTGAAATGGATAAAAATGCCCACTTTACAAGACTGCTGAGAGTGAATGAACCAGATAAACTATGTGAAAATCATACGCGTACTACGAATCCTCCACACATGTGAGCAATCATGTTAACAGTAGAACACAGCCCCTCCCCTGCCGTTTGCGTGGAGCAACGGGACTCAGGGCCCTGCCGTGGGGAACCCTTGATCCTTTGGAGCAGGTATTTACGTCTTGGAGCATGCCCATTTTATTTCAGGCCTGCCTCCACGAATATATTTCCTCCCTCCCTTCCCTTATCCTCCACTTGCGTTTCGTGGGGGATGTAGAGGAATGTATGAGCCCAAGCCCTGGGTGTGTGGAGCGCATGATAACGTGACCCACGCAGTTCTCGAGGAGGGAAGGGATTCAGGGCAGGCAGACCTTACCGCTTCCAGTTCTTACTGCCTCGGTTGAGCAACACAGGGAAATGCCTTTTTTTGCAAACAACACCCACTGCCCCTTTCTTTGCTCACCTGTTCTAGGCAGCCTTCAGTCCAGTGAAAACGTTCTTCACCCAGAACACTTAATCCACCTCCAGAAACCTGGGGAAGGTGGGACCCAAAACTTGGAAAGAAGTTTTGTCTCATTGTAGGCCGGTGTTGTGCACGCGTGCGTAGGGCCGACGTGCTCGTTGGAAACTAACGGGAAGTGGGTGAAAGAGCTGACGGAGAGAGTCGGGCCCCTGCCCAGCCCCCCACTGCGACAGCCCCTTCCCAGGGCAGATCTTTTATATGGTTTGAAGTGATGTCAGCTGTCACAGCGTTGGAGAGTGCGAGACTGATGTCCAAAGACCCAAGTGAGAGCCAAGTCTTAGTGGTTTTAAACGATCCATGCCCCATCTCTCTCTACTTGCACAGAAAATTGCAAGCTGATAGCTATTGAAATCTGGTGGTCAGATGTTTTTTATCTGAAAGGCCTAACTTTTTAACCCTGTGATGCCCGCCACGTGTGCAGTATGCGTGATTCCCACGCTGCCGGTATCTTGCAGGCTGCGTAAGTGAATTCTTGATCCTGCTACAGGGCCCCAGATCGGAGCCTACCCACTTATCTGGGTTGAATAATGCACGTCTGTTTGCTGGGAGCGTTGTGTGCGCCTGTGTGGGTGGCTCTGGCTCGTGTCTTGTCATTCCGGGCCAGAGTCTTGTCCCCCTGGCTCTGGCTGACGGGAAACACATAGAACGAAGTCTGGTCTCCGGTTTCTTAACGCTCATGGAAAAGACATTCAGCATCTGTTTCTGGTTAATGTTGATTATCTTTGGGATTGTGAGTGTTTTGAAATTTTTTTTTTCCTTCCTCTTGCTTATCTGTGATTTCTGCATTTTTTTTTCCTACATCGATTGTGTATTCCTTTTTAAAATAAGGATAAGGCGGTAATAACTTTAAATGATAATCGGTATCACAAGGAGGAAAATGTTTGCCCTTTTTCTCTTGAGTATTAAGAATAAAAAGAGCTGTGCTTTGGCCTTTAGTGATCCGGAGTCATGGACGAATTTAAATACCTAGGATGTATTTGTTATTTGGCAGAAAGCTATGGAAGGCTTTGGGTTACTTTCTCCCTTTCTCTTTAACAAAAGCGTATTTTCCCACACCTGACCTTGGCTAGCTGGGACGTTGCCATGTCTGTTGAGTCTAGCGTTGTGTGTTCCGCATCGGTCACTTGGTCTGTGCCGGGGCTGAGCCACTTTTTAGGCAGTCTGACCCTTGAGCCTGTGCACGAATGTGGCCTGCTCCTGACCTGGCCGTGAACTTGGGACCGAGGAGCCCACGCGACAGGGGAGGCGGAAGGCAGGACAGATGGCTGGGGTAGTCTTGCCTCTCACCTTTGCACACGCACGCCCCGGCTGAGTGGCAGGCGGGCTTCGTGATGCAAGAGCACAAGACGTGGTGTTTGTAGGGGTTGGCATAGAGCCCCTGGAACAGTTTGAAACACGCACGGTGCCCAGAGTTGCAGAGACATGCAGGTGTATGGGTAGAAGCCACACTCATTTTTAAACCACGCTCTGACATTCTCCTTTCCAACTAGGAGGCTACTACAGCGAGTATCCTCCAGCTACCGGGGACTAGCAACATCCTGGTTTCCTGGCTCACTGCGAAATGCACATCGCTGAGCCCCGCCTCACACCTGTCTGATCAGAGTTGCCGCGTTAACCCGCCATTCCCCAAGCATCTCCGTGTAATGTCTTGGCAACCGGATATACAACTTCCCACGACTAGGATCATTATGTATATGCAGAGTTTCATGATTAAGAATTATCTCTTAGCCGGGCGTGGAGGCTCAAGTCTGTCATCCTAGCACTCTGGGAGGCTGAGGTGGGAGGATCTCTCGAGGTCAGGAGTCCGAAACAAGCCTGAGCAAGAGCAAGACCCCGTCTCTACTAAAAATAGAAAGAAATTCATTGGCCAACTAAAAATATATAGAAAAAATTAGCCGGGCATGGTGGCGCATGCCTGTAGTCCCAGCTACTTGGGAGGCTGAGGCAGGAGGATCGCTTGAGCCCAGGAGTTGGAGGTTGCTGTGAGCTAGGCTGATGCCACGGCACTCTAGCCCGGGCAACAGAGTGAGACTCTGTCTCAAAAAAAAAAAAAAGAATTATCTCTTAAAATCCATCAACAGCCTCTTTTTTTCCGTGTATCAGATTGTCTAGCACCGAATTCATATTTTGTGATGTGTTGGAAATGACTTGGTGGCATCCAGGAAGGATGGTGGTTTCCAGGCTAGTGTCTTTGCCAGGCTGAGGACCGCAGGATCACAAGCATGCCTGGGGCTTGGTGGGGAGCTTGCGCTTCAGAGAAGTTGGGTGTGTAGTCGTCATTTTCTCCCACATCAAGTCAAGCAGCCCTATTTTACATTTTGAGTTGCCACATGTGAGTTCGTTTTGCAAAATGCATCTTCCTCTCATTAAAAAAAAGGGGGAGGGGGTGAAAGAGACAGAAAAGGAAAGAATAAAAAAGACTTAATGATGTTTACCATCCCATCCGGAGTTACATTTTCTACAGTTTGCCACTTGAACTTGTCAGAAATCAGCCTACCAAGGAAGATTCCTTTTTTGCCTTCATCCTGTCGCTTCTCACGCGAAGCAAGACCTTGTGGCTCAGGGTTCGAGGTTGTAAATAACCTGTCAATATCTCAAGGGTGAGTGTTCCCAACACCCCACCCTATAGTTCATCTGTTTATGATGAATCCTTCCGCATCACGGCAGGCAGGTTAATGGGTATAAATTGTCAGATGCTCTCTCAATGGGCCGGTCGTTGGTGCAGATGACCAGGCCACTCTGAGACAGTTAAAGAGAGGGGACCACCCCCTGCTGGCACTGTGTGTGCCACCAAAGGGCCGATGATGGCTTCTGAGATACGGAAGCGGTGAATTAATAGCTGCGACTTTGGACTGGGCGAGTTTGCAGAGGTTGAGAATGCAGAATCTCCACTCTCTGAATCACGGCTTACTCCTTGGAAACCTGTCATTCACAAACCCAATTATGTGCAGGTAGAATGTCAACCCAGACAGAATGAAACCCATGCACTCTCTGTATGTTTTATTATTTTTTTTTAATGAAATCCTGTTTTACTAGCAGGTTCTATTTTCATAAATGTCTATTTAAAAAAAAAAAGGCAAATCATATATTTCCCCACACACTCCTGAATATGCTTCATTCAGGTGAAAAGCTTTAATCAGCGTGTTGAAAGAGAGAGAGAGCTGTGTGCATTTTGCCAGACACAAGAAGGAAGAGAAATCCTCTTGGCTTTATTTACCTCCCACCTCTGCCCCTTTCTGAGCATCTGGGCCTTGGGTTTCCAATGTGTAGGAGAAGGTTATTAAATTAGCCAATTTCAAAGGCTGTCACGGAATCACCCAAAGGTTGAGAATTCTTTGCAAATAAAACTGCCTTGCCACGGGAGCACCTGTTAATTATAAATGAGGAGTGGAAGGCAGGCAGGTAGCAGGGAAAATAGATAAAGTCCCCATGGTTTTGATTGACTGTTTTTGTTTTCTCTCCTTTTTTTCTGTCTTGATTTTGCTTTTGAGTTTGTGGTTCAGGAGTAAAAGGGTGTTCTGTGGTTGGAAGAAGGTATGTTTTCTGTAGATCCTACTTTGAGTCCCTGATTTGCTCACTGTTTAGGATTTACTTGGCACAAGTTGCTGGGCTGCTCTGAGCCTTTGTTTTCTTCTCTGGAAAATGGGGATGATACCTGTTTTCTTGGAGGACCAATGGGCAAATAAATGCTGTGCATACTGCTTGCTGTATACCCCTCCCCACCCTGACCAGCCTTACCCTGCTTCTGTCTGGCTGTCCGTAGCACTCGACACCTTTAATACCATGTGATTGGGTGATTTATTCTGTCTGTTGCTTATTGTATGTTTCTCCCTCTGAGAATATAGGCTGAGAGGGCAGGGATGTTTGTTTTGGGTACCCAGGTGCCAAGAACAGGTCCTGGCATACAGTGGGTGCTTAATAGTTGTGTGTTGAATGATTCCATGGGGCCCTAAGCCATCTCCCTCTTCTCTCCTCTGTTTGTCCTCTACTTGTTGACACTCATTCAGGATCTGATTCTGTACACCTGTGTTTTTCTTTCTTGTTTTTATTCCTTCTCCTGGAGCGTCAGCTCATTAGATCACGTCCATGCGGCATTAAATAGTGTGTTCTTCCCTTCATTGCCGAGGAAATGGGTTTTATTGATGGCTATTCTGGAAACTGGACATGGTAAAATTCTTCTACATTTTTTTTTTCTCTTTAAAACATCAGGAAAGTTTGGATACATTTTGTTTTTAATGTATGACTTTCTAGCAAAAAGTATTAGTCACCCAAGAGCTTGCTAAATTTGCTTAAGCACACTGAAACTTTTTTCCCTTAAGTCGCAAACTGGCATGAATAGTTCTAGGGGAAGAAAATCAGACTGCTTCCTAACAGCCCTGACCACTTTACAGTAGCCAATTAATTAAACAGTTACTGTTAAAATGAGCTCTATTTTTAAAAACAACAGCCAAGGTTTGGATGGAACTTCTTTGAGTTTGGAGAGGCAAACCAGATTTGAGGTGTGCATGCTGTCTGTGCATATTTCGATCTGATGAAAAGCAGGATGTTGGGGAATCTGACAAGCCTGGCTTGGCTAGACTAAACTGATTTGGTTTCTTCAAGTACATATTTGTGTCAAAAATTCAGACACAACACATTAATAGAGTAAGGACAAAAACAACTAATCATCTCAATAGATGAAGAGAAAAAGCATTTGACCAAATCCAACACCCTTTGTGATGAAAAAACAAAACCAAATTAACATAGAAGAGAACTTCCTTAACTTGATGAAAGACATCTACAAAAATCCCACAGCTAATACAATACTTAATGGTAAAAGACTGAATGCTGTCCCTTAAGATCAGGAACAAGACAAAGATGTTTACCCTTGCTACTTCTGTTGAACATTGCACTGGAGGTTCTAGCCAAAGCAATAAGACAAGACAAAGAAATAAAAGACATAAGATTGACAAGGAAGGGGTAAAATTATTCGCCTATGACATGGTTTTGTATATAGAAAATCCTAAAGAACACACACACATACACACAAACTAAGAGAACTAATAAATGAGTTCAGCAAGACTGTATGATGTGACATCAATATAAAAACTATTTGTTTTTATACACTAACAATCTGAAAATGAATTTGAGAACAATTCCAATTATAATGGCATCAAAAAGAATAAAATACTTAGGAATAAACTTAACTAAAGAATTGCAAGACTTGTACCTGAAAACCTCAAAATATCCTTGAAAGAAATTAAAGTATATTGAAAAAAAATGGACAGGCATCCTGGTAATTCATGGATTGGAAGACTTAATGTAGTTTAAAATGCCGATACTCGTCAAATTGGTCTACAGATCCAGTGCGTGCCTATCAAAATCCCACCCAGCTTTTATTGTAGAAATTAACAAGCTAATTCTAAAATTCATAATTTATGAATGCCTATCCAAGGGACCAAGAAGACTCAAAACAATTTTTTAAAAGAACAGAGTTGCAGAATCATACTTCATGATTTCAAAACTTTCTACCAAACTACCATCATCAAGACAATGTGGTACTGGCATTAAGATGAACATACAGATCAACGGACTAGAATTGAGAATCCAGAAATAAGCTCCTACGGTTATGGCCAATTGATTTTTGACGGAGGTGCCAAGACAGTTCAATGGGGAAAAGCTATCTTTTCAGCCAATGGTGCTGAAACAACTGGATATCATATGAGAATGGAGTTAGACTCCTACCTGTGCTATATATAAGAACGAACTCAAAATGGATCATAGACCTAAATGGAATAAGTAAGATCATAAAACTCTTAGATTAGAATATGAAAGTAAATTTTTATGCCCGAAGGTTAGGCAATGGTTTCTTAAATATGATTCCAAAAATAAAAGCAACAACAGAAAAAAAATAAATTAGACTTCATCAAAATTAAAAACTTTTGTGCTTCAGCAGACAGCAGGAGGAAAGTGAAAAAACAACTCACAGAATGGGAGAAAAACTTTTCCAATCGTATATCTGATATAGGACTGGTATCCAGAAAATATATAAAGAATGCTTACAACTGAACAATTGAAACACAAATAACCCAATGAAAGAAAAATAGATTAAAGATTTGAATAGACATTTCTTCAAAGAAGATATATAATAAGCACATAAAAAGATGCTCAACATCATTAGCCATTAGGGAAATGCAAATCAAAACCACAATTACATACCACTCCGCACCCACTAGAATAGCAATAATCAAAAAGACAATAACAAGTGTAGCAAGAATGTGGAGAAAATGGAACACTCATTCATTAGTGGTAGGAATATACAAGGGTACAGATATTTTGGAAAACAATTTGCCAATTACTCAAAATGTTAAAATTGTCATTCTAGCAATTGTTCTCAGATATATACTCAAGAAAATTGGAAACATATATCCACACAAAAAAATCTGTACATAAACATTCAGAGCAGCATCATTCACAAAAGCCAAAAAGTGGAAATAGTCCAATGGCCACCAACTGATGAATGAAAAATGTGGTTTCCATACGATGAATGGCATATTATTCAGGGGCAGAAGAGAATGAAGGATTGATACTTCAGGCTACAACATGGGTTAACCTTGAAACATCATGCCGTATGAAAGAAGCTGGTTTCAAAAGACCCCATATTATGTGATTCTGTTTATATGAAATGTCCAGAATAGGCAAAATCATCGAGACAGAAAGTGGATTCGTGGCTGTCAGGACCTGGGGCAGAGGGACGTGGGACATTCTTGCTAATACTCCTGGTGCTTCTTTTGGAGGTGATGAAGATGTTATAAAATTAGAAAGTGGTGATGATTTCACAACTCTGGGAATATATCAAGAGTCAGTGGGTTGTACACTTTAAAACAGTGAATTTTATGCTGTGCGACTCGTATATAAGAAAGCTGTTATCAAAAAATTCAGGCATATGAGGGGGATTAGAATTCTGGGCTCTCTCATCACCTCTATAAGGTGCTAATGAAACTAATAATAAAGGAAAGGGCACATATAAAATAGCTTATTTTCTTAAGATGTTCCTCCTCCATCCGTTTCTTCTTTTTTTATTTTATTGGTGAAAGCTTGAAATGTTTTTGTGTTGCTGACATCAATGTATTTATTGCTTCATCATTGCTGTCGCCATGGATAAGGGAACAGATGGTAACCCTAAAAGAGAAATGTTCAGTTCGGGACATTTTTATCTTTGGCTGCTACCTTTTGAAATAATTCACATGCATGATCTTTTTGTATATATATATAAAAACCACCAACATAGGAAACATTTGGGTTTCTAATTAGAATTTCAAACCTACCAGGATCTTTAGTGGAGGTGAAAATATCTTTCCTCTGAGATCGTCGGGCCAGATTTATTTAGTCACAGGGAAAAATACATTTGCTGTTCTTCTTAAAGAAGATTTCACCCATAATTCTTTTGCAAACCACTTCCGTTTTCCGAGACTTTTATGAAAATAGCATGTTGTCAGTGTTTGTTAAATCTACAGGTAATATTTCTGGTCGGCGTGTGTATTATGTGTATTTAATTGCCATTACAGTCAAGGAAATTGTGGTCATGGTTCATAAGCTGGTGGTTTACTTAGTAAAATAAAAAATATATATTACCATTTCTCTCTCGAGATATCGATTTAGAAGGGAAGATTGGGATCCGTGTTTAAAATGCCCCTGGTGTGCTTACTTGGTGACCTTTGACCTTTCGTGCTGGTTTCACGTGTGTGTAGCATGCCTTTTGCAAAGACAGGTGTGCTCCGGAACACTGCTCAAGAGATGCTTTGGTCAGAAGCTGGTTGCCAGGGAACGTGTTTATGGGTTGCAACCCAAGGGCTGATGACTAGCAGGCTCTTGCAAACATGGGTTGGGGGGTGTTTTTTTTGTTGTTGTTGTTTTTGTCTTCCTTCTTCCTTCTCACCTTCTACCTCTGCCACCTGCAGGAAGATCTGCCTGCACTGCAAGTGTCCCCGGGAGGAGCACATGGTGACAGCGATGCCGCTCGAGATGGAGAAGACCATCAGCAAACTCATGTTTGACTTCCAGAGGAACTCCACCTCGGACGACGACTCGGGCTGCGCCCTGGAGGAGTATGCCTGGGTCCCCCCGGGTCTCAAGCCCGAGCAGGTACCATCCCCCATGGGAGGATGTTGGTGGGTTTGGACTTTCATCTTTGTCTTGCCTGGGTCCTTCCTCCTTCCAGTCTGGAAGGAAGGAGTCTCTACTGTCTCAGAAAAGTGGTTGGGGCTACATGGGTCCTTCCTCCTTCTAATCTGGAAGGAAGGAGTCTCTGCTGACTCAGAAAAGTGGTTGGGGCTACATGGGTCCTTCCTCCTTCCAATCTGGAAGGAAAGAGTCTCTACTGACTCAGAAAAGTGGTTGGGGCTACATGGGTCCTTCCTCCTTCCAATCTGGAAGGAAGGAGTCTCTACTGACTCAGAAAAGTGGCTGGGGCTACGTGGGTCCTTCCTCCTTCCAATCTAGAAGGAAGGAGTCTCTACTGACTCAGAAAAGTGGTTGGGGCTACATGGGTCCTTCCTCCTTCCAATCTGGAAGGAAAGAGTCTCTACCCACTCAGAAAAGTGGTTGGGGCTAAATGGTTTGAAGATGTCAGGGTCCCCAGTGGGCAATGGGAAATTGAGCCTTGAGTGTGACCCGTTGCAAATTCATTCTGTATCGCCGTTGTTAACCATTAAGGGATTTGTCTAGAAGTGTCTCCAAAATGTTGACTTTAAAACATTACACAGACTTTATTTTAGGGGAGGAGAAGAGGAATTCTCCATTGGCCGTGAATCTTTCAAACATTTAAGACGATTAAGATTCTTTGGAAAAGAGAGTGAGGGACGGAGGAGCAAGAAGAAGCCTTATTCTTCTCAGTGATAAATGCTGTGTTTAAATTTTAAGTTTGACCTTGCTTTTACAGAGAAAGACACTGGCATTTCCTGACATATTTTGGCACTACCCAAAGACTGTAAATATTATTGGCTCAATGAGAAGAACTCATTTTCTTTCTGTTTTGCTGCATTTTTCTCGGTGATATACAGCCTCCGCTTTGCATTTCTCAGTACTTGGAATTTTCTCTTCCAACCGGGTCCATGTTGTTTTAGAATCATCTCTATAAGCTGGGTATTTTCATAATCTTCCCCGTGAGCTTTGAGAGACATCACTGCTAGAATCTTAAGTGTTTGACCACTGTTGCCTTCCTCTGACACATAAAATTGCTTTCTCTGGAGATCCTCTCTATATTTTGAGTGTTTCAAAGTTTAAACAGCCCTTGAAATTTTAAGTCAGGAACTTTAAGTGTGATGATAATGCTTTGAGGAAAAGTTCTTTATTATAAGTAAGGAAGACCCAAGAATTTACCTGTCACTTAATGGTGGTCACCCTGATACCATCTCTTTGATTAGCCATTTCTCATTGTCTTCTTCTAACATTGAGGTCGCAAATTGGCAGATGAAATCAAGCACACGAGTAGGATTTGTTTAGCCAGCAAGGTATTGTTTAAAAATTTAATTAGGTACTAATACCTTAAAAATAACAGCATTTCATGGCAAAGTTCCTATTTATATCTTGAAAATTTGAGGGTCTGGAATCGTGTTTCTACAAGGATGTAATAGGCTGGAGTTGAGTGCAGGCCAGTCCTTGTAGACAAAATTCAATCTCACCAAGTCTCCACTAAGTCTGGCTCATCCTTTTGTGTTACCTTCCTGAACCCTACAGGCACTTTAGTTTTGTGAGCTCTGGTCTAATTCTTACTACAGAGGAGAAAATAAATTAGAATAGAAGCACTCACGACAGATAATCTTCATGAGAATCGAAGGTCGTTCTGTGCTAGGTTATTAGCAGGAAGAAATGATTGCTTTCTCCCAGTGTGCGGGTTAAGGTTACATCTTTCCTTTCTTCTGCTGTAGTTAAGATTCCATGCTTAAAGAATTAGTTTGAGAAGAATGAGAGTATTTGAATGAGTTTGGACACTCAGATGAGGTGGTGGTTGACTGGGTACCTTGGTCTGACATTTCCATTCTACCACTAGCATTTGAGCAGGGCTTTCCACACCTAGATACATCCGTGAGCTTGTTTCCTTTTCTTGGTAACTACATTTCCAGCAACTTCTAAGCAGCCCATCTTTCCCTGAATTTTCCAAAGTTAAGCTGTTTTTAGTTTCCAGCTTAAGTAGATTCTTCTCTAACACCATTGAACATCATTCTATGATGTGCTCGTTTCTACTCATAGTGACCCAAGAGAACAGACAATTCCAGAAACTGGGGTCTTGATTAAATTCACCAATTCCAAAAGAGAGTGCTTATGGTATTTTGGAAGCCACTTGACTCATCTAAAAGGAATGTCTTTGGGAAGCATAAAACTGACATTTCTTTAATTTGTTTTGAAAGAAGATGATTAATGCTATTAAACAAGTGTTTTGAATTATGCCAAATGAAAGGGTATTCCCACCTGTAATAATTCCATTGTTCTGTGGATGGTTTTCTCTATTCCGTATACTTACTCAAACCTATATGACACAGATGATTAGAAAGGAAGATTGCTCTCCGGAGAGAGAATATCTTCTCAAGCTATTTGAAGGATTTTATATTTGCCTAATAAAATATGAGTCTATATTAAAGGTGTTTGAACTGGTCATGTTGCAAGAAAGAAATGAACTTTAAATTTTTAAATTATGAGATCTTTTAAAGTCTATTACTTAGAGAACTATTTATGAATTTAAAGGCTTTTTCAAGAGCTGTCTAGTATGCTTTAAGATTAGAAAAATTTGAGTCCCTAAATGCCTTTCACTAATAAAAATTCTGATGTTTAATATCATGTTAGTTATCCCTAATTTGAGAAAAACCATTTTTCTATCAAGAGAAATTACAGTGAATGTAAAATTGCTTTGTGCTGGCAAAGTATTAAAGACTAGTTAGGGTTGAGAGTAATGTGCTTTCATTCTTCATAGAAACCTCTCATTTTTACTCCCTGATCCCGGGGTTGATAATATACCTTCAGGTGATATTATTATTCTATTTCTTCCAAGAAATGCCTTCAATTAAATATAATGCAAATGAAAGTCACAACCATTTAGGGAAGTATTCTTGAATATAGGCATTTAATTTTGTAAAAACTCGGTAACTTCAAAACACAATTTTTTAAAATTAGTGTGAAAATCATAAATAACAGATGATGCCAGAAAACAAAGGTATTTGTCTTGTGATTTCTAATTGCTGGATTGAAAACTAATCAGAAAAGTCGTTCATATCCTTTGCCTCTGCTCACTCCAAATAAGATGTTTACTGTCATCCAGAGATCCCTGGTAGCAGAACAGAGAACTGTCCAAAGTCATTTTTTTTTTCTTTTTTGAGACAGAATCTTGCTCTCTCACCCCAGATAAAGTGCAGGAGTGTTGATCATAGCTCACTGCAACCTCAAATTCCCGGGCTCAAGCGATCCTCCTGCCTCAGCCTCCAGAGTAGCTGGGACTACAGCCACGCATCACCACACCCGGTTCATTTTTTCTATTTTTTT
This sequence comes from Cheirogaleus medius, assembly GCA_008086735.1. Lineage (NCBI taxonomy): Eukaryota > Metazoa > Chordata > Mammalia > Primates > Cheirogaleidae > Cheirogaleus > Cheirogaleus medius. The sequence continues at coordinate 22,070,649 of VBSM01002035.1, read as the reverse complement.
GGAGAGATTGGGTCTTGCGTCTGCTCAGGCTGGTCTCGAACTCCTGACCTGAAGCGATCCTCCTGCCTCAGCCTCCCAGAGTGCTAGGATTACGAGTGTGAGCCATTGCACCTCGCCTGAAGTCACGTTTAAGGCTCTAATTTCACTTTGAACTCAACCAGCTCTTAGAGATACTATGGCGATACACTTATAGTAGACAATACTCCGGGAAGAATTAGAAAAATAATTAACAAGCCATAAAAAGGCAAACGACGAGCAGGATTGCTCAACCTCGGCACTGTTGCCGTTTCAGGCTGGATAACCCCTTGCTGTGGAGCTGTCCTGTGCATTGTGGGATGTTTAGCATCCCTGGCCCCTACCCTGCGTAGACGTCAGTAGCATCTCCCAGTTTGGGTGTCCACGTGTCTCCCCGCATTGCCCACTGTCCCTGGGGAACAGGAGACCCACTGGGCGAAAGTGATGTCACAAGCTGGAGGATATCTCAGTAAACTTCTGACCCAATCAAGACAAAAAAAAGGATGACTCGCATTAGCAGCCATTTATTGAGCAGCTACTATGTTCTAGCTTGGGTATGACAGCTACCGCCTTGTAACACGGCCGAGTGTTCAGCGGAGCGAAAGGCGGGTCCCACCGCCTTCACCATGTCCAGACAAGAATGGGAACAGGAGGAGGAGCAGGCTGTGGCAGCTCACCTTTCTGCTCTCCAAAACAGAAATCTCTGTTTCCACTTTTATACAGGGAAGACTTGCTCGTTAAAAAAAAAAGAAAATATGAGACCTCTAGGAAAGCAACTAAAAATCACTCGTAATTCTACCACCCAAGGAAAATTGTCTTTCAACCCTTTTTCTGTGTATATTCCAGTCTCTGTGCACGTAGGAGCACGTTTCTGTTCGTTTCAGACAGAAATGTGATGGTACTCACCACTTCTCCTGACTTGTTTTCTTCTACTGCATATATTGTGAACGTTTTTCTGCATCAGGATGTTTCAATCCGGATTATCCTTTGTGATGGTTGGGTAGGTCTCCGTTGAGAGTTGCTGATCCGGAGTGGTACCACCGCCGCTAGGGGACGTTTGGACATGGGTGTTTGGGAAGGGGCAATTACTGTCTCCATGACTGGGGGACTGGGGACTCCACTGGCGTATGGGTGGGGTCTTGAGATGGCCACCATCCTACAAAGTGCCAGATGATCCTGCACTAAGGAGAACTGACCCATCCCAAATGCCAAGAGGACCGTTAATGAGCACCATGGAGCTGAAGGTTTATTTTTGGCCATTTGTATTGTTGGTACTTTTCCTCTGTATTTCAGGACAGCAACAGCTAACCCTATGTATCTTTTTTTTTTTTTGAGACAGAGTCTCAATCTGTTGCCCGGGCTAGAGTGCCGTGGCCTCAGCCTCGCTCACAGCAACCTCCAACTCCTGGGCTCAAGCGATCCTCCTGCCTCAGCCTCCCGAGTAGCTGGGACTACAGGCATGCGCCACCATGCCTGGCTAATTTTTTCTATATATTTTTAATTGGCCAATTCATTTATTTCTATTTTCAGTAGAGACGGGGTCTCGCTCTTGCTCAGGCTGGTCTCCAACTCCTGACCTTGAGCGATCCTCCCGCCTCGGCCTCCCAGAGTGCTGGGATGACAGGCGTGAGCCACCGGCACCCGGCCAACCCCTGTGTATCTTGCATCTGGTATATGTGCCTGCTCCTCTCCTTAAGGACAGTTTCTAGAGGTGGAGTGGTCACATGTAAACATGTCATTACGCCAAACTGACCTCTGGAAAGGTTATAATTAGTGCATCCTCTTGGTGGGTAGCCTTCATCGAATACGCATGGATATGGTTTTTCTATTAGTTCTCCTCCTTGCCACTCTATGAAAATCTGAAGAGGCCAGCAGACTGCTTCTCCTGAGTGAATGTCCTTGACATTTTGGAGACTCCAAGTGTTTGTGGAGCATCCTCAAATACCAATATCTCCAAATCCTTAGTCTCCAAAGCTTAGTAATTTTACCTCGTCCTTAATGGTATTTTTGCACAGGAAAAAAAAGTGGCAATTTGATTCGTTGTCCAGAACACTCAACTGTCACTTCAAACTATTACAGGAAAGATGAAGAGTAGATACTAGGAGTAATTGCCCAATTTGGGGCTTTCAAAGCATTCTCTCCTATATGGTAAAATGGAACATCTGACACTACTCAGAGATGGAGGTGAATTAGTTGATTTTGAGGCCTGTGAAACTCAAATATCTGTTTTGTGAGTATGTAAGATTCTTTGTTTGACTTTTAGTGACTATTATTCATCCATCAGGTGTCAGATTCAATATATCTCCTCAAAGAATTTCTTTGACCAACCCCTAATACAAAATTAGGTCCCCAGTTACATGCTTTGTAGCAAACTCTGCATTTTTCCTTATTAATGCTTATCAAACTTGTAATTAGATACTTCCTAGTGTAATGATTTAACATTTGGCTCCCCCACTTTGCTTTAAGGTCCAGGAGGGCAGGGATCTTGCCCCCTTTGTTATTTACGAACCCCCCACCCCCCAGCACCTAGCACAGTTGCTTGACACATGGCAACAGATATTTAAGAGACAGGCAGATGACAGGGGTCGTCTGCAGAACTGGAAATGCATCACCCTGAATAGATAAAAGTCTGTTACGATTTATTCTACATTAAAGATTATTCTCTATCAGTTATTCCCATTCCTTCTGCTTCTGCTAAAAGTATGTGTTCTAAGCAGATTGCCCCAACCGTCTCCACGGCTTCAGAGTTTTCTTAGGTTGCAAAGGGGTGGCAGAGGATGGCATCGTGCAAAGGACCGTGCTCCGGTGCAAACCTGCGACACCACCACCGGCTCCAAGACTTGGGGTCTGGAACAGGCTGGGCGGAGCAGACGGTCTGGCAGAAGCCCACTTGTGTTTCCAAACCTGGGTACCATTTGTGTCCCAGTCCAACTCTGGGGAGCCCCCTGGGACCACGCGATGAGGAGGAAGCAGTTTGTCCTGGTGGGAAGAGTTTCTCGAGTCAGGCAGATCTGGCCACTGCTCCGTTACTCTAACATCAGAAGAGTTGTTGAACTGCTGGGAGCCTCAGTTTCCTCTTAATGATGATGATGATGGTGATGGATAAAGTTATTAAACTTCCGTTGAACACTGTTTTTTTGTTTTTTATTTTTTTGAGACAGAGTCTCACTCTGTTGCCCGGGCTAGAGTGCCGTGGCATCCGCCTCGCTCACAGCAACCTCCAACTCCTGGGCTCAAGCGATCCTCCTGCCTCAGCCTCCCCAGTAGCTGGGACTACAGGCACGCGCCACCATGCCCGGCTAATTTGTTCTATATATTTTTAGTTGGCCAATTAATTTCTTTCTATTTGTAGTAGAAACGGGGTCTCGCTCTTGCTCAGGCTGGTTTCAAACTCCTGACCTTGATCGATCCTCCCGCCTTGGCCTCCCAGAGTGCTAGGAACGCTGTTTTTAACACTTTGCGTGCATTATGCCAATTCTTATAACAGTCTGATTTGGTAGTTACTAATCCTGTCTCCACTCTGATTTGGTACCTACTATTCCTGTCTCCACCGTAGAGGTGAGTATAGCAAAGCTCAGAGAAGTTAAATACCTTGCCCAAGATCACATGGCTGATAAGTGGCAGAGACAGATTCAATTTCAGACAACCTGGCCCTGGAACCCTCTCTCTGAACCTCACAGGGCTGATCTGGCCCCAGCTGAGGAGCAAGTAGGTTAGAGCTCCCGGTGCCATGTCTCCACGTAGAAGTTGCTCAATAAAAGCAGTTGTTTCCTTCCTGTCCTTCTTGTGAAATAGTAGTAAGTGACCAGCTGATCACTATTGCCCCAAGTCAGCACAGAGAGGGGCAGAAAAACGTTCGGCTGTGCGGGAAAGAGGGCGGTTAGGTGGGGATGGGGAAGCATAGAATTTTCCAGAATCGTAGATTTCCTTCTCAGCCTTCTCAAAGGGTTTTAATAAAGGAATCTTTAATTCTGCCAATATATGGGAGCCTTTCTGTTGCCCAGGTTTTCTGCTGCAGGATTTTTATAAAGATGCAACTTCCTTCCAGTGAGGTGCTCTGGCTTCCATGAGCCTGAGCAGCTTAGACGTGGGTCCCCACGGAGCCACCCGGCTGAACTCTCTAGTGCCCCAAGCTGGCTTCAGGGCTGTCTGCCGAAGACCCGAGCTCTGCTGCCGACTGTCCTCGGTGCCCGAGATCTCCTGCCATGTCACAGTCCCAGACCTGGGAAGAATGAGTCCCCGGGGAGTTCTCTGGTGGTCGCACAGAGTACAAAGGCAGTCTTGCCACCAAGGAGAACATTCTACACGTGTCTCTTGGGGGATCAGCAGGTCAGCAGAAGGCTCTTAGATTTGGCCTCTTTGCCACTTGGAGCCTCTTTAGCACCTGTCACTAATGGCTGGGCAGTGAGTGGGCTTCTTGATGGCATTCCACTAGATTTGTCCCCTATGGATAGTGTAAGCAATGAATCACAGAGTGTGCCAGAAAATTTTGTGATAAAGGAATGGCCATTGGGGTTTTTTTTGTTGTTGTTGTTCACTCATTCACTTACTCAACAGATATTTATTGTGTATTTCTATCTGTCAGGCTGTGTTCTGGGCACTGGCCAGATAAAACAATAAACAAAGTCGTTAAGGTTTCTGCTACACCATAGTTATAAGGGGGGTAGAGACAAATAAGTAATAATATGAAATTATCTTGGTCCTTACTTATTTTAATCCTTGTTCTTACTTTTATCCTTTGTCCTTACTTATTTTATACCTTATCTTATAATTTCAGATTATCTTGGTGATTTTTTTAAAAAAAAGCCCAATGATATTAACAATAATGATATAAACATTTAAAGAACTCTTACATGTGCCAGACATTTCCCTAGGTGCCTTGCAAGTTGCATCTCATTTAATCTATTCTGTGAAA
>VBSM01002035.1:22043715-22055907 GCA_008086735.1 Cheirogaleus medius | reverse complement strand
CTATGAACAAATTCCTATGCACACTGCACATATCTTATTTTGAAGTAAAAAAACTGGATAATAGGAATTCTGCGATCTATGAGATACAACAGAGTTAATGTCCCGAGACTGAAAATTCAGAAGAAATAACTTGCCCAATTACCAGCGGTGATTTATCTCCTGGGTCTTCTCAATAGAAACACAATGAATAACTGGAATTTTTAGATCCTTTTATTTGTTATGGAGTCTAATGGCTGGGGCCAGCATCTCGCCTGTGATCTTTAATTGTCTTATTAAAAACAGAAGGGAAGTTGCTTATAAAAGGGCTTAAATATAAGTGTAGATATAGTGTCCGACTCATTTTTTTCCCCAGTGATTTTGACCATAATTTCAGAGGAGTATTACCGCGGAAGAACATTTGGTCCCTACACCTAATAAAAATCGCTCTCAAGTTGTCAAATTCATAGGGATGGAAAGGAGGAGGGTGGTTGCCAAGGTCTGGGGAAGAGGGGAATGGGAAGTTAGCCTTTAACGGGTACAGACTTTCAGTGTGAGAAGATGAAAAAAAGTTCTGGAGATGAATGATGATGGTTGTACATAACACAGTGTATTCAATACACTGAAAAATGGTTAAAACGGTAAATTTCACATTATATGTATTTTTATTATAAAAATTTGTATTTTATTATATAATTTCACATTATATGTATTTTGCCGCAAAATAAACACATACATAAAATAAAACAATAAATCAAATAAATAAATAACTCTTAGGAATAATGAAGAGTTAAATAAATAGCTCTTAGGAATTGGTGGCATCCCTTCAAGGACCATGTGGCCTTGGTCGGGGATGGACCTGGGCACATCAGCTTCTGTCGCATAGACCCCGAGGGAAAAGCGATTGTCAAGCCGGAGCCAGTTGGCGTGGTCCTTGTCACATAAGGTAGGCACATAGCACTCAGAGCAGACACGTGCTAAATAATGCACTTGATCTCCACGTTCTTTGGAGTCGCGGCTCACCCGCGTGGCTTTCACAGGAACCACGGGCTTGAAGAATGAGCCGTGACTACCCTGCCCCTCGATTCATCAAATGCGTCGGGTGGACTGTAATCCTGAGCTTAGCTGATGGAGACGGTGGGGTGAGATGGATTGAGAGTGAGCTTTAAAGAGTCAGACCCAAATTTACATCCCGGCTCAGCCCTGGACTCCTGAGCAGGTCAAATAGGGTATAATTAATTTGTCCTTATTCCTCATGATTCTATACTTGCAAACCCACCTACTTGCCAAATTCGTAACCCCCAAATCAATACCTATAGCATGGCCATTAAACGCACGGACACAGAGCGGTGAAAATTTTGAGTCACCCAATGCTCACGTGGCCATCTGAGGTAGAACAAGGTGATGTTCTGCCTTCTCGTGTCAGCTCTCGGACTGAATAGAACAGTGGTCTGGTTAGTGCTACTTTTTTGCTTTTTTTTGTTGTTGGTGGTGGTGATTTCAAATGGTCCCAAGTATAGTGGATCCCAAGTATAATGGTTTAAAGTGGTCCCAAGGATAGTGAAGCACTGTCTAATGTTTCTAAGGGCAAGAAGGCTGTGATATGGTTTCTTGGAGAAAATGTATAAGTTAGATAATCTTCAGTCAGGCATGAGTTAGAGAGCTGCTGGCCTTGAGTCCAATATTAATGAATCAATAATACATAGTAAATAAGTTGTCCTTAAACAGAAACATACATGAAATACAGTTATGGCGTGATGGGTCAATGACAATATCGTGACCAGAAGCTTGCAGGAACCTGGGCCCTCGATTTCCCCTGGGAACAATGCTTCGGTATTCACTGATTCAGTATTTGCTGTGACTTTGCATTAATAGAACCTAACTATTACAAATAAAGAGAGTCAACTGCACTTACCTAGTCCTAATGTTTGAGGACACTGTATGCCCAAAAAAGTTAGATCACTTGGCCAAGGTTGCAGACTTCGTGTTTGTTACAGTCGGGACGCAAAGACTAAGCATCAAATGTAGTTTCTTTCTCCTCTACTGTAGGTAAATGCACTGAGCTGATGCTTGAGTAGCTAGCCCAGAAGTGGAGGATCTTCTTTTGTCTTCTAAGTAAGAACCACTGACCTGCTAGATTATAGTTTGACAACTATATTCTAGCATAAAAAGAGTTTTATTAAGGTTTGGGGTGGGGTGGGGTTGTTGTTATTTTTCTTCTTCATGGAGAACTACAGTATGTTGGATTCACACCCTCCGTAACTTGAGAAGAGAGAACAAACACCTGCCAATACATTGATAATTTTGTGTTCTATGTGTTGCCTGGGGATTCCAAAAGGAAATAGGAAGGGAGAAAAGGAAAAGATGGTACAGAGAAAGCACAAAATTTGGAGGAGAGGTGGGAAAGGACTAGGAGACGGAAGAACTGAATATGCTGAAGCATGTCACGTGAGGTAGATACCTTGGCTTAATATGCTCTTTGCTAGGATCATGGAAGACAGTGTTAGGGTTAGACCACAGATAAATTGTCATCATAGCACTTGAAATGTTCTTTAGCTGTTCAGTCCTGTTTACAGCTCTTGTGCTCCTTTCTCTTTTTTACTTTTTAAAAGAGAATTTACTTACATGGAAAACTAACCATGTAAGTTTCTGACAGCCATACGCTGCCAGAAGGAAGCTCATTCTGCCTTGTAAGAGCCAATCGGTCAGTTCTCAGGAATTTCCTAAGTCAATCGTTAAATACAGCCATTGTAAAAATGTAACTATATAAACTTACAGGTAAATAAATCATATTAAAAACAAAGGTAAATGCTCAAAATGTATCATTTCCTAATTGCCATATTTCACAATTATCTGTGCTCTTGAGGTTTTTTTGGTCGATTATTGCTGAATGGTGGAAATTTCTAAGGATAGTATGCTACTGTGCATATCTTCCCAGTCCCACATCCAACAATATCACGTCGGTGGCTTGAAATCACACCTAGTGGGATTATGTACCCCATGGAAATTGGCAAGTACTGTAAATCAGTACTTGATTTATTGTTTTATTGAACCGTCGTGGTGGTTTTGTCTGTCCCTTCTGGCTTTTGCGTTACTTTAACTTTGTGTCGTAGTCATTTGTCTACCTGTCTTATCCCTCTCCCAGAGGATAACCGTCTTCGATCTCGGGAGGTTTCTCGTTTATATGCATGTCCTTTCCCCCAGCACTCAACAGCTGCTTACGTGTAGTAGATTGTATCAGTCAGTTCAGCTGCCGTAACAAAAGATACCACCACAGACTACGTGGCTTACACAATAGAAATTTATTTTTCTCCCAGTTCTAGAGGCCAGAAGTTTTACGATCCAGGTGCCAGCAGGGTTGATATCTGTTAAGGCCGCTCTCCCTGGCTTGCAGACGGCCCCCCTCTCACTGTGTCCTTGTGTGCCATGTGCAAGTCTCCATGCAAGTCACATCACGTCATTTGAGCCTCAAAGCATTGCTTCAAAGTAGTTGCTATTGTCTCCACTTCACACATGGAGACGTTGACTCTCTACAAGAGATGAAGTAGCTTGTCCAACCATGTACAGATGGTAAGTGTAAGATTCAGTATTCGAACCCAAACAATCCGACTCCAGCATCCAAACACGTAACCACCGCAGGAAACCGCCCACCTCCCTTGTTCGTAGGTAGGTATGTGTGTTTATTTTGTCTAAAGGCAATACTGAAACTGTTGCCAAAAAAAAAAAAAAAAAAAAAAACGTAAGCAACTGTTGGGAAATTCTGCAGAAAGTGTCTTGGTAAAATTGTGGTAGGGGAATCTTTGTATAGTCGTAGCTTAAATGGAAAGTGTTTAAAACCCAAGTTCTTCCATTTCTGGGACCTTTTCTTTCAGACAGGCTAAAATAAATGGCTGTCAGATAGATAATGCTCCAAACTAAATGGAAAGTATTTGCTAACTAAACATTGAAGTTTCCTATTCTAAATAAAAAATAAGGAAAACTGAAAAGGTTGGAAAGAGAGTGAGCCAGCGAGAACTACCAGGCATGGGAGCAGAACAGCTCGTGTGATTTTGAGTCAATATGATACCTGCTTAGGATGCAATGTGATTATTTTTCCTTAATTTGTTGGAACAGAGTTAACTGCACTTGAAATAAATTCTCTCCATTCTAATATAAATGGGTATTGTTTTTGTCTCATCCTCTTAAAGAACCAGTGCACTAACAGTTATTTCAAGCATCCTTCCCTTGATGTCTCCTCTACCCATCCCGCGCCAGTAATCGTTGGCGAAAAAGCAAGGGCTTGGATGGAATGCAAAAGCTCAGTGAATTTCACTCCGGTTCCTCGTGAAATCTCACCTGTGCATTCTCTTGTTGTATGTGCCTCTCTGACTCTTTTCATAAACCAGACAAGCAGAAAGATGAGCACGTATTCATTGAGCACTTATTGAGTGCCTACTGCATACCAGACCCTCTTCTGGAGGTAGACAGTGAACAAAGTCCCAGGTTGCTCACATTCTAGAGGAAGGGGAGAAATAATGAACAAGTCGATCATTCGTTGGTGACTGATAAGTTCTTTCAAGAAGACTAGGTTAAGGGCTATTCAATTTCAGCACTACTGGCATTCGATTGAGATCGTTCTTTGTTTTTGGGGGGGCTGAGCTATGCATTGTGGGAGGTTTAGGTGTAGGGAGGACTTTGGCTTTGGATCAGAGAGGCGTGGGAGATCATCCAGGGTTTGCAGCAGAGCGGTGTCGTGCCCTGGCTTATGTTTGAATAGAGTCACGCTTGCTGGCAGATGGCAGAGAGCAGGGGTGAGAGCCAGGGTGCAGAGACAGCCACGCCCGTGGTTCAGGCAAGCGCTTGGTCGTGGCTAGACCGGTCATGTAGCCTTGGTGGCAAGTGGTTTGGATTCTAGATCTGTCTGGAACCTACGTCTGCTGAGAGTCGCTGTTGAATTGGACATCGAGTGCAAGCAAGCAAGCAAACAGAAAGAAAAAGGAGTCTTTGAAAGACTCTCCTTTGAGAATACCCCAGATGAGCTTTTATTTCTGATTCGGATCCTAATCCTAGGGGAGCTGAGCGTGATGGAGACATCGTTTAGGCATTAGGTAGTAGACTGTTGCTTCCCAAATTACTTCCTGAGTAAAACCAATTAAAATGATAATTGTGGCCTCCAGGAGAAAAGGGAAGAAGCCAAACTTGGTAGGATCGCACCTCTTAAATGGCACTTAACGGCACTTCGCCCCTGTTGCGTGGGTAATGAGATTCTGGCGAGTAGGGGCAAAGCAGCCCACCCCCACTTGTTCATGGCTGCAACGCCACCTGATTGTCCTTGAGGTCCCCATTTGGGAACCAGTGCACACTTTTCCTAGAAAGCACCACGTGCTGCAAATCCGGGCAGTATCTCTCCTTTCTCTGCGCAGCCTGCCTTTGAAGATGCTCGGGCATATTCCAGACATTGCCTCCCCAAAATGAGGTAGATTAAATGAGGTTCCAAGCTTCTCAAACTGCACGTGAAAGAAAGGCCCCATCTTCTAATGAGCCCCCAGGTGAACATGGGCTTTTAAGAAACCTTCCGAATATGTCAGCTCACTTCTGACGTTTTTTGCCTTTACCTGTTGGCCTAATCTTTGAACCAGTGTTTCTCCTGGTGTGGTGTGAAGTCCTTGTTAAGAATGCAGAGTTTCAGGCTCCTTTTCAGACCCAGAGGGATGAAAATGGCAATAATGTTCATTAAGGGCCTCAGATGATTCTGGAGTATGCTGATGTTTGAAAGCCATGCCGTATCGTTTAGGAATTGCATTCACTTCCTAGTAACAGACACTGTAAATAAAGAAATAGTTTCTTTCTCTCCCTACTAAAAGAACTTCCCAGGTAGACAATCCAGGGTTTGTCTAATAGCTCCGTGGTATAATTTTAAAAAACAAAAAAAATACAGGCTGCTAACTTTCTGTCCTACCATCTTCAGCCTACAGCTTCCATTGTTAAGGTTACTTCATGGTACAAGAAGGCTGCTGGAGCTCTAGCCATTGCGTTTGCATTCCAGACAGGAAACAAGAAGAAGGAGAAATGGGCAAAAAGGATCTTGGCCAACCGCTGGCCTCTTTAAAAGACCTCTCCCAGGAGTCACACCCTTCCATGTCATTGGCCAGAATCTATATGGCCACATGTAACTACTGGGGAGGTGCCAGAGATATTGTTCTTAGCTGGGCATTTTGATGCTCTAAGTAAAATGATGGTATTCTTGCTAAGAAGAGGAACATGAATGTGAGTGGGTAGCTATCTCTGCCATAGCTTCCTTAGACCACCATGCCACGGTGTGGAGGAAAGACTGTCTAATGTGGAGAACATTTTTTACTGACTATCAGTTCATTTTGGGTGTATCTGGGAGCTGTATGTTGGTTACGTCCTGGAGAATCCCAAAGGAAAATGTGTTCATCACATTTGTGGTCAGCCACACAGACATATGGGAATCCACTATATCTGGGGGTTTTTTTCCTTCTTTCCTATCCTTCTGCAATCCAGGGTGTGGGGACGGTTCATGAAATACTGTATATAGAAACACTTCAGGCCTCAGGGTCACTCTGTAAATAAATAGTTCATTGATCCCTTCCTTCATTTCGCCCGCGAGTAACAATCGATTCTGACATCGGTCAAGAAAGTCTGGCTTCTCTTCTGTCGGATTCCTGCTCTAGGAAAATAAGGATGCTTTGCACTTGGGAAAATGCTCCTACCCAGAAATGGGAGCACTTTTGCCTGCAGGATTTCTTGTTTTTGCTGTAGCTGGTGGAATCTTCTGCTTAATTCCTACAGATCCTATTGGGCAGAGAAACAAGAAGAAAAGAATCTCCTTAATTGTATATCTAGAGGCAACTGAAAAATTGGGTGAGGTCCACCAAGTTCTCTCCCCTTTTCTGTGTCTCCTGGATCTCCTGGAGAAAACAGGACTCCTGTCCTTTGCCTGGTGACCATGTGGGGTGGGTTGTTGAGAGAAAACCGTCAAGATAGCTCTGAAACCCACAGTGTTGTCACCAGAGTAACCGCAAGACCTGAGAAGGGGTTAGAAATGCAAATTACAGGGCCCCGCCCCAGGCCTACTGAATTAGAAATCTGTGTTTTAACCTTCCAGATGATTCTAATACAAACCATTGAGAACCACCGTTCTAAATAAAGTTCTCTGCACACTGCTTTTATTAGCATACTTTTTTTTATTATTATTATTTTTAGCATGCTTTTCTTCCAAATGCAGAGTCATTGCCTCTCCCTGACCTCTCTCTCTCTGCCCGGGCAGAAACACGATCAAATGTGCGGTTCCTGCTAACAAGCCCAGTCTTCCCATCTAGGTGAGGCCTTGCTTTGTAGACTTTGTTTGCACAATGACTAACGCTCTTAGGATCCCTGTGATACAGACAGAAGTCGCTGCCACACCTCCCTGCTGGGGAGTAACACCTTAAATAAAGGCCTTCAGCTATTTCATTTTCATAAGCCAGTTTATTGTGTTCAAATTGCTTTTTGTTCGGGAGAAGTGTACCCAGTATGACTTCACCCAGGCCAGAATCACAGGGACACCTTTACCTGGAAATGTCTACATGGAACGAAGTTTCTAACGTATTCAACAGACCCCACTGCTGAAGGAATAAGCTCAATCGATACACACAGGAAGAAAAATAAAATCATCAAGATACTGGGTCATAGCTAGGTAATAATCATCGTTGGCAAAATTCTATTTGATTTGATTATTTACTCCTAAAAAGGAACAAGTGAAACATGTTTGGGCTAAAAATGAGCAATCTGCAGGATTTTCAGGGATAGTGCCAAATTTGATTTTTTTTTAGTGCCAGAAAAATATACTCAATATTTTCCTGTTACCGTTGGTACGGTTGGTATTTGTTTTGGGCTAGACGGTCGTTTATCATGGAGGATGCCAAAGGAAAATGCATGTGGCATGCTCATATCCAGCCAGAAAATTCAGGAGACCTGTTTCTCCCGTACTATCATCCATCTGTTCCTCCCCTTTGCTCAATAAAAAACTTGGAAAGTCCAGCACCTAAGCACTAGGAAGAGGCACAAAGCCAGCGTGAGAGGGATCGCTTTGTCACCTGGACGGGAACAGGCTTTGAAGAGGATTGGAAGTCGTGAAGGATTAACTCATCCTCCTTCAGAATAATCCAGGTGACCCACCACGTGATATGGGGGTGATTTGGTCGGTTGTTAAATATCAACTGATTTATTTTAATAATTTTAATAATGGGGCATCTTGCTACCTAGGTAGGTTTTTAAGTCATTCATCAAACTACTGACTGTCTTGTGAGAGAATATTCTAGCACATTCTATATTTCGGGGATTATTGGAATACTAGTAGAAAGGGTAATTTTTCACTGGTGATCAGTAGGACTGAATTATAAAAGATGACAAGGGATGTCCAGGTAAGATAGAGCCATGTCCCCAAAGAGTAGTTGCTGTCTCCATTGACTTAAGGAATCAGAGTCTTTGGGCTGGAGCTCAGCTCAGCAAGGAATTTGTTGACTCCGAGGTACCTGTAGAGTTCTCCGTCACAGGAGAAATCCGGTGTGGTCACCTTCCAGTGGCAGGTGCCACGGCCTCGTGCGGACCCATCATACACTCTGCTGGGTTTCTCAAGAAGACGCCATGCCTTGACAATCAATGATTTTCCATTTTTTCCCCCTGAAATCAAACTAGCTGTTTAACAGCATTGTATTCCTTGCATCCTATATTTTCCTTGCTTAGACTAGATAGGCGTCTCCCAGGGCTTGGTCTCACTCTCAAAGCCAACAGTGTTGCCACACATCTCGAAATGGAAGAAAGGCCAGGAAGCATCTGGATCTTTCCATTTGGAATGGGCCAGACTGGGTAATACAACTATCGTTATGTATTCATGTTACTCACTGTCACTGAGGACCTCGTGCTTTGCCCACACTCTCATTTAATCGTCGCAATCTTCTGATGAGTCTTCTGGACAGTTCTGGAACTTGCTGGGGAACTTAGAGATGGGCAATGGCAGAGCTGGGTGTGGGCGTTGGGATCTACCTGGCCATGCTGTGTTGGTGGGCGCAGGGAAGACTCCACCGTGGGTCAGCCTTGTCGGAGAGGGCTTGGTTCGAGGCGCCAATTCAGAAGGGCTCTCGGGGACAGTGGGCAGAGGGGGGTGTGAGCAATGACAGGTGATGGAGGGCAGGGTGAATCGAGCTCACATTAGGCTCTGCATCATCAAGCATCCACAGCGATCCATCTCGTTTTAGCAATGGTCCCTAACGTTCTATGACCATAACGAGAGTCGCAAGAATGACAAAGTGACGTTGGAACAGGGCTTTTCTACAAGCAGTCTTCTGAGACAGAGCCCACTCCCCAAGACACAGAGTCCAGTGAGGCATAGGGTACGGCGACTCCCCTGGGGACAGAGAGGTGGCCCCGTCTCTGATGGGGAAATCGCCAGCTTCTAATCCCAAGCTAACTTATGATCGGGGCTTTTATTTCTTCTCAGAGAGTGCTGGTGATCTGCAGGCAGCCTCCAAAACCCAGAGCCCTTCCTTCCCGTCCCCAAGCGTGGCTCTCTGCCAGGTGGCTCTGGGGAGGGGTTACGGGGATCTCGCCTTGGGAAAAAGCCAAGGCAAGTCCATGACAAGCACTCTGTTTGTGGTTGCCTTTGGGATTTGATTAAAAGGCTGATAGGCACAGGATGGCAAATGGTCGCCACCATTAGTTACGAAAATAAAGACGGCCTTCCCACGTTTTGAGGTCTTGTCATCGTCGCAAAGCCTCTTTCCCCCTCTCTTGCAACTCTTAAGTCCTGGTTTCTAGAGATCAAAGTAGATGGAGCTGTCGCAATCTTCACCCCAGGATCTCCCAAAAACATGTGTTCCTGTCCAGGCATCCCCAAATGCACAGGAATGGGACCACATTTGTGGGGTGTAACAAACGTGATGGATTTCGAGGCCCGGTCTTCTGCATTCTCCATTTGGTTGAATAAACGCTTTGTCTCCCAAGAGTTGGTCATGATGCTAAGTAAGATACTTGGAAGTATCTTCCATGATGTCATCTGAGCTTGTGCAATTTTTTTTTTTTTTTGCCTCTTCTGTATGATAGCCTACCTTCTGTTTTGGTTCATTTTTCCTTGCTCTAGTTTTGTGCATAGAATGTTTGTTTTCTTTTCTCAGGCAACAGGAGGTGCTTCCTACTCTCCCCCGTTGTTGTCAGGGTTGAGCGAGCCTCCTAAAGTACAGGGAGACGTCTTAACCGCCGTCAACAGGAATGTTCTAGGATGCGCACAAATCCTCGTGTTCATGGCAATGTTTAATGACACGCTCTGCGCCCCAGATTTGGGGAGTTTATTCCTGACGGCTGTCAGCTGCAGGGCGCCTCATGCATGGCTCCAAGCCTGGAGGGCTTTTGGTGTAGGTGGAGGCTCAGGTGCCCGGGAGTTTGCCAGGTGCCGGAGACTGGCATCGCCGAGGCAGGTGCTGACTTATCCCGTTGGCGAGGGAGGCATGTTGCACGCCGGAGACTAAGAGAGAAAATGGTAAAAGCCAGCTCTCAGGGGAGTCTGCCGAGAAAACTGTACCCTCCGGGTTCACCAGCATGCTCGCTGAATTCTCTTTTTCTAGGGAAATGCACTGGCTTTATTTTTTCCCTTGCAGAGAGAGAGGGGAAGGCCCAAGATTTGGGTGATTTGCTTGAGTCTTTCTTTTAAGGATGAATTTCTCTGCTTGCCAGAAGGATCTCGTCTGCTGTGGAGTTTCAGGAGGGACGAGGGCTGCGGGAGTCGGTCACATCCTGCAGTGGGGCGGGGAGGGGGGACCGGCGTGGTTTGAGTGACGGGCGAGTGACCCGTGTGCTTTCTGTCCCCAGGTCCACCAGTACTACAGCTGTCTCCCCGAAGAGAAAGTCCCCTACGTCAACAGCCCCGGAGAGAAGCTGAGAATCAAGCAGCTCCTGCATCAGCTCCCGCCCCATGACAACGAGGTAAGTAAGGGGACCCGGCCAGGGGCTCAGGAAGACTTGGCTTAGGACCTTCTGTGAATTGTCACCTTTTGCACAGTCAGAGGGCTGTGTGATCCACGAGAATGCCAACAGAAAACCCCTGGCAATTTAGTTTAGGTTTTTAGCTTCCTTAAGTAGAGCCAAAAGAAACTGGCCAACTCCTCGCTTCTAGAGAGTTCTGCAGGAAAAAGCAGAGTCTTCGTTAGGAACTGGACTGACCTCTGGGCTATTTGGGGGTCACCAGGGAGCCCTGAAATTTACAAGCTCAAGTCCAAGTTTTCTTCCTTGGAGGAGAATGTGCTGCGAGTGTTGCCCACGTATGTTTGAGAGATGATCGAAATTCCCCAGGCCCTGCAAAAACCGGGTGACCCTCTTGAATTTTCAGCAGCGTTTCATATTAAATGAGCAGGTTTTCCACATTGCTTGCAATAGAAGTTACACATCCAGACGCACAGCTTTGAACACGTGTGTTTTTGTCGTGGTAAAGTCCGGCTTGTCTTTCGTGGTGTTTGAAGGTGTGGCTAGCACACTGTTAACAGCCAGCAAACATTTCTACCTTGGAAATCTAAATTGATCATAAAGGGAACTTTGTAAACATGATTTTCAAAGACCACCACGCTGGAAGGGATTAGGTTTATCAACTGCAAATTAATTTTTAGTCATCGGGTCATTTGTAAGGTGGAATCGAACTGTCTACTTTGCATTTAAAACAAAAATGTGATTTTTTACATTGAAAGGAGAAATAACCCCTTTAGAGAGCTGGACACCAGCTTTCTACCAACTCCTTCCGTCCCCAGGCTTGATCCCATCAGCTCAATCCCAAAGGAGATGAGTGGTTTTTTTAGTCTTATCTTTCCACATTTTGAATAAAAAGGGATCATTTGAGAGCCTCAAAAATAAATTTGAGTAAGCGGGACAAAAACGTAAAGCAATTCCCTAGAAAGAAAGCTATGATTCTCTTTCCTGCTTGCTTCTTTCAGACTTTGTAAAACAAATATAAATAATGCTTTCGCCTTTAAACCTGAGAGCAGGCATTGTAACCTGATGCCCAGTTATCTCATTTGGAAGCGAAAATGCGGGTTTTTACAAGCAAGGAGGGGTGTGCCTGCCTTTGAAGATCTGTTCATAAAATGTCAGTGGCATGACCAAATATTCTGGGATGTTCAGGTCATTGCAGTTCTCTCTCTGGGACATTTATTTACATGAAGACTTTTTTTCTTTTTCTTTTTTTTTTTTTTT
>VBSM01002035.1:22025914-22040854 GCA_008086735.1 Cheirogaleus medius | reverse complement strand
AGCCAACCTTTAAAAAACAAAAAAAAAAAAAGTGGCTCACCCTATGGCTTGTCCAATCCCAAGAAGTGTGTTCGGAGGCTGTCAACTTCTTACCTCTAGTGAGATGTGGAGATGATCAGCCTCTTTGGTCCCACTTAAAAGGTTTTATTGAGACCAAAAAGAAGTGGCTTTGTCTCCTTGGTTCATCAGGGGTGATGTGTTCAAATGAATAATGAGTATCTGGAGAGCTCTGGGTGCGGATCAAAATCCCGGCTTTGTGGACAAAGCACCTACTGTGTGCTCGGTGGTGCTTTGTCACTGGGCAGTCCCATCCCGTGCACTCAGGGGTGTTCCTGCGAGGTCCGTCCGCGCTGGAGTTCGTCAGCCCAGGGTGAAGCTTTGCTCTCAAGACTGCAGTCCAGGCGCATCCTCCTCTGGGGGTTTGCGAAGGTCAGTCCCTTTTCCCTGGACCCTGAAAACCTCACCCTTCGCACAGCCTGATGCCTCAGCTATGCACCCATTTCTCACGAAACAGTCAAACAGGTAGACCTTTTGTGCTAAGAGTTAGGAAAGGGGGCTCGATTGTGCCAGGGGGCTGGACACGTGAGGAAGGGGCGGGAGGGGGACAGTGTCGTCAGGGAAATTGATGCAACCCTGTTGCCCAGTACTGCTCACCCGGTCCTGGATTCGAGTCTTGCAGGTAAACGCTTGCTCGGATGCAAGGGGCTGAGTGTGCAGAAACTTGGACCATTGCAATGATACTCCCTTGCCATTAGTATTTCTATTTCTTCTTTCTCTTTCTATGGAGGCTAAAGACCTCTCCAGAAGCCGCCACTTAGAATCTTCTCTCAGTGCTTGGGAGAGAGAAAAATCTGTCTCTGTGTGTTGCTGCATACAACATGCACACCCCGGGCGGCTCCTGGTTTCTGTCTCCTCCTTTCTTCTCCTGTCTGTGCAAGACTTTTTATTGGCATTTCCTTCTCCTTCCCTTTTCGATGCATAAAAAGGCATCAGTGTTTTATCAGCAGAGGGGACCGCTGTGGCCTGCGGTAGCTAAAACGCCGTCCCTCCTGTTTGTGCCACATCCACGTCTCTGCAAAACGTGACTTCATGCGACAGCAGAGGGGTGTGCTCTGTGTACCGTAGATCCCGCAGTCGCTGGGTGCCTCCCCTCCGAGCAGACTGTGCAAACATTCCGTGTGTATACAGTCGCTCGGAGCAGACCCTGCATCGGGCCGCCGTTGCTAGGGCAACGGAGCTTTTGCCTGCGCTCAGCGGAGTCAACAGTCCTGTAAACAGAGCGAGGCTGTGGCAGCGATAGACACACACGGCCTCGGAGAAGCACTTAAAGGGCTTAGGGAGGGAATCAAAGGGGAACGCTTAGATGTTGGACCGCAGAGCCGGTTTCCAGATGTCCAGGGTTCAGGCGCAGTTCAGAGCACCATCTGACGTGGCGATTGGGGGCCCCGTCCCGCTTTGCGACCTGCCCTCCCTCCGCTCCATCCTTCCGGGAGGCCCTGTCCCCGGGAACCGGGCCTCGCTGCTGTGCACGTGAGCGGGTTTCCTCGCCAAGGCGTGCAGATGCAGCTGGTGGCAGGCAGGCTGCAGGGACGGGACTCCCGCAGGCACGGGGACATCTGCCACCGCCGCCTGGGACGCTGTGCCGGGCAGGAGCGCAGTGAGGGACGCAGGGATGGTAGCGTGAGCTCTCTGCATTCTTGCACGTGAGACGGAGTGGAGAGGAGGACAGGGATCGTGGCAGAGGGGAGGGGACACTGAGCGGCCCCCTGGTTCTTTCTTGGACTGTGCGTAGGCAGCGACCCCCAGCAAAGAGGGGACGGCCTTTCAGACAGACCTCACACAGAGCAGTCAGCCGGCCCGGGTCGCAGCACCGTCTGCGTGTGAACTCGGGGAATCCTCACAGCCACCCTGAGGAATAAGTACTGTCATCATCCCCATTGTACTGCTGAAGAGACCAAGCACAGAGAGGTGAAGCCACTTGCCCAGGGTCACACAGCTAGCACGCACCGGAGTCCAACTCCGAACACAAGCAGATGGTTTCAGCGTCTACGACCGGCAGGAATGGGGTGGAGCTGGGGTTTGAACCTGCGTCTGCCAGAGCTCTGCAGCTTCGATTTCAACGACTGCAGAATCATGAGTCCCTGTGCCTTCTTCCCCCCTCCCCTCTCCTCCCCTTCCTCCGCCGGGCCTGGGGAGGAAGTGTCCCTTCTGACCCCGCCTGGGAGCGCAGGTGCTACAGGGTGGAGTTGATGCAGACCGTGTTCCTCTCACTTGGGGAGCCCCTCGCGGCTGCTCCCGTCCCTATAAAAGTAGCCTCGTAGTCCCCAAGTACAGTTTCGAAATGAAGAGAGAACCCCATCGTTTGGGAAAGAACTAGTAAGGGAAGGGTTTACCTTCTGCCTCTCTCTGCTGGGCTCAAGCGACACAAAAGTAAGCCGGGGAAGAGACCAGGGACGGAGGGGAAAGAGGGGCTGTCCTGGCTGTGGCCCTTTGTTCCTGGGGTTCTCTTTTTTCCCCCTGTTTCCTGTTCACTAGAAAGTTACTAGTGAACAAGTAGTTCACTAGCCTCTAGAAGTTACTAGAAGCCTCTAGAAGTTACTCCTTGCAAGTCCAAGCTCAGGAACTCTCGGGCACCGAAGGTGGAGGTTCACGTGAGCAGTCCTTTGTGGAAGCCGGGACCTCACTGAGGTCCCTTTCTGTCCTGCAGTCAGCACTTGGGACTGCGTCCCTCCTGGCTCTCCCCTGGGAGGGGCCCCCGCAGCTCGCGGCTTCCCCCCTGCCAGTGTAGCGACTTCCGTGAACAGAGAGCCTGCCGTGTCGCTGCCGTAGCGAAAGTCCAGGTGACCGCGATTGGCCTAGAGCAGGTTACTTCCCTCCGCCCAGCCAGTCCCTGGGCGCTGGGAAAGAGGGGTTTGTGCTGGGCCCAGGCGTGGTGTTCGCCTCTCCCACCGCTTGTGGCCCGAGGGTGGCAGGGAGCCGGTGTCCCACGGGGACAGGAAGTCCTATCACCAGAGATGATGGAAACCAGGGCCCCGGGGGCCATGGGAGGCTCCGTGAGCGCGCAGTGTGGCCAGACTGCGCAAACCAGACGCATCTCTGCTGCAGGGAGGACCTGTGTCTCTTCCCTCCCCGTGAAGTTGGGCACAGGCCACGTGTGCTCGCGCGGGGCACTGTCTTTTGGAAACCACGTCTAGGTGTTTCCTTACCGAGGGTCGAAATCCACTTTTTCCTTTTCCACTGTCTTCGTCAGTCTGGGCTGCCGTAACAGCATAGCGCAGACTGGGAGGCTCATAAACGACAGAAATGTCTTATGTATGACTCTGCGGGCTGGGAAGTCCAAGATCGCGGCCTCAGTAGATTTGGTGTCAGGTGAGGGCCCGTCTCCTGGTGCCTCCTTGTGGGGTCCTCACTCGACAAAAGGGCACACAAGCTCCTTTGGGCCTCTTTTATAGGGACACCGAGCCCATGCATGGGACCTCCGCTCTCGTGACCTGGTCACCTCCCAAAAGGCTCCATCTCCCAATACAATCGCCTCGGGGTTTAGGGTTTCAACTTATGAGTTTGTGGGGAGGCACGAACATTCAGACTGCGGCATTCGCTGAGCCGTCGCAGGGACCTGCCCATCGGAAGGGCAGGCGCTGGTGACGGGACTCGATCCACCCGTCCACTCGACAGACGAAGAGCCCGTGTCTTGCACCAGGTCCTGCAGAAACCTAACTGCTGTGTCCTCATAGCACTTCTGGGAAATAAGCAGACGCACACACGTGGCGGTGCGGCGCAAGGCAGTATTAACGCTGCGAAGAAAATGCCACAGGGTGGGGGCAGCGTAGGGGACAGCCGCCGTCAGGGTGAGCAGGAAGACTTCTCAGAGGAGCTGGCTTTGGAGCAGACACTTAATTAGAGTGAAGGAGGGAGACAGTACCGATGTCCTGGTTGGGAACAAGACATGCTGGGCGCAGACCTTGTGTCTGATTCCTCGTCATATTAATGTAGACAAATTACAGAACCTCATAGACCTCTACTTTCTTATGTGAAAAATGGCAATATTAGAAACCTACCTTAGGCCGGGTGCGGTGGCTCACGCCTGTCATCCTAGCACTCTGGGAAGCCTAGGTGGGAGGATCGTTTGAGGTCAGGAGTTCGAAACCAGCCTGAGCAAGAGCGAGACCCCGTCTCTACTAAAAATAGAAAGAAATTAATTGGCCAACTAAAAATATATAGAAAAAATTAGCCAGGCATGGTGGTGCATGCCTGTAGTCCCAGCTACTTGGGAGGCTGAGGCAGGAGGATCGCTTGAGCCCAGGAGTTTGAGGTTGCTGTGAGCGAGGCTGACGCCACGGCACTCTAGCCCGGGCGACAGAGTGAGACTCTGTCTCAAAAAAACCAAAAAAACCTACCTTAAACAGCTGAGTGATCGCATGAGTTTGTGCATATAAACTTCTTACAGCAGCGCATTGCCATATGTCAGTAACATCATTGCTGTTTACCGGGGGGACGGGTCCCAGGTGGTGGCTTCTCTGTGCCGGGAGCGAGTGAGTCAAGAAGGAGCTTGCTGGCAGGACGAGGGGTTCTCGTAACGGGACGTGAGTCCCATTTTCGTGGGGGCCTGGGTGTTGGTTTATCGACGATTCAGTCTGCCACATCTGGAATTGGGCCGTGCGTCTCGGGTCCCCACGCAGGGCTCCGAGCAGCCCGCAAGCCTCTTCCCTGTGTCTCTCTCTCTCTTCCGCAGGGATCGACCAAGGCCAGATGACCTACGACGGCCAGCACTGGCATGCCACCGAGACCTGCTTCTGCTGTGCCCACTGCAAGAAGTCGCTCCTGGGCCGGCCCTTCCTCCCCAAGCAGGGCCAGATATTCTGCTCGCGGGCCTGCAGCGCCGGGGAGGACCCCAACGGCTCCGACTCGTCCGACTCGGCGGCCTTCCAGAACGCCCGGGCCAAGGAGTCGCGGCGCAGCGCCAAGATCGGCAGGAACAAGGGCAAGGCGGAGGAGCCCGCGCTCGGCCAGCACGGCCAGCTGCAGGTGGGCGTCAACCGGCTGTCGGCCGACGTGGACCCCCTGTCCCTGCAGATGGACATGCTCAGCCTGTCCAGCCAGACGCCCAGCCTCAGCCGGGACCCCATCTGGAGGAGCCGCGAGGAGCCCTACCACTACGGGACCCCGATGGAGCAGGGCCAGCCCCAGAGTCCCCTGCAGCTGCTTGGCCAGTGCAACATCAGGACGTCCTACAGCCCGGGGGGCGGCCAGGGCGCCGGGGCCCAGCCCGACGTGTGGCCCAAGCACTTCGGCAACCCCAAGAGGAGCGCGTCGCTGGCCATGAAGGGGCACGGCGGCAGCTTCGTCAAGGAGTGCCGTGACGACTACTACCCGGGCCGGCTGCGGTCCCAGGAGAGCTACAGCGACATGTCCAGCCAGAGTTTCAGCGAAACGCGCGGCGGCATCCAAGTCCCCAAATACGAGGAGGAGGAGGAGGAGGAAGGGGGCATGCCTGCCCAACAGTGCCGGACACGGCGTCCCATCAGTTCCCTGAAATACACAGAGGACATGACGCCCACAGAGCAGACCCCGCGGGGCTCCATGGAGTCGCTGGCCCTGTCCAACGCCACAGGTAGGTTCCGTCCCCCGGGACACCCAACGGGAAGGGGTGGTCTCTGGGTGGCCGGACGCCGGTCTCCGGGATCTGAATGTTGTTCCTGCCGCGTGTCCCGCCCCCACGGGCTGCCGAGGACGGTGAGCCCGAGCTGTGGATGGCTCCTGTGGTCGATGACACCCCCCAGAAACGAAGCCCGAGACAGGGGTCTGGGTGCTCCCGGGAGAAGGGGGGTAGCGGGAGGCACCAGGTGACAACGAGGTCCCCGCTGGAGTCTGGCTCCAGCCTGACCCCCGGAGGGTTTCTGGAGTGGGCATCACACCGCGCAGTTGGTTTCCTTTTGTGCTAGAGGGGCAGGCGACGTTTGCGCCACCTTGTCACTGAGTCCCTGGCTTTGGGCCGCCAGGGAGCGTTGGTGGGAGGAGGTTGGGGCTGTGGGCTGGGGAAAAGCGGCTCCAGGTGGCCCAGAGCTGTGAGCCGATGCCAGCGCTCACAACACCTGGGCCCAGGTGCGCCCCAGCCTGGTGCTGTGCTTGGGACCCCAAAGCACCCAGGACAGTTTCTGAGGCTGCTCTGAATCCCAGTTCCTCACCCGGGAACCGGTTTTCGCATGCAGATAAAGACATGTAGACACGTGTGGCTAGACAAAGAGAAGGCAGGCTGGCTGAAAAGCACGGACGTGGAGAGAGAGACAAGCTCATGGGCTCTCTGCCCGGCCAAGTCGTCCCCTGGTGTGTGTGTGTGCGTGTGAAGACGGACGTAGATCTTCTCTGAGATGGCGCTGCTCCGAGTGGAGTCTGAGGGTCACGCTGGCCGGGAACTATCACCCGTCCACAGCGAGAGAAGTGCTGAAATGGGAAGTGCTTTTAGAGCAGCTCAGCATCGTGGCGACATCCGCGTGTGGGTTGAGTGGGCTCATAGTGTCACTCAAGGTTTGTGTCGTGTGCCATCAATCAGTCAGACTCAGCAGGAACAGGCGTCAACACACAATGGACGGAAAATCAAAGCGAACTGGTCCTTCACCACGAATAGCTTGAAAAGTAGTGCCCTGAGATATGCCAGGGCTATCTGCCCCTTTGTGGGCAGCGTGCCAGAGGAGGGGGGCGTCGGTCCACCCCTTCTAGCAGGGACCCCATAATCAAAGGTCTCTGGATGGAGGCTGCGATGTCAGCCCCATGCTAAGGGGACAGCCACCGCCTAGCTCCAGCTGCTTGTTGCCATGAACAGGGATGTTTATTTATGCAACTAACACTTGTGTAGCTCTTGCTATGTGCCAAACACTGTTCGAAGCACTTTATAAATATTAGCTTGCTTCAGTAAATGGTCCCAACACCAGGAGGGAAGTATATTATTATAATTCTAATTTCAGAGTCGAAGAAACTGAGAAACAGAGAGGTTGAGGGACTCACTCGAAGTCACCCAGCTTTTACGCGTGGTAGAGCAGGGATTTGAACCTGTGCATGGGGCTCCAGAACCTTGCACGTCATCACACCAGGCTGCCAAGCGAGTGGCGGAACATCTAGTTTTTCCAGAGAAGTTTAAAGTGTGAATTATTTTAAATGTTAAAATCCTGAGGTGTGTTCCTTTTATGCCTAGTTTGTTGAGGGTTTTTGTCATGAAAGGGTGCTGGATTTTGTTAAATTCTTTTTCTGCATCTATTGAGATGATCCCATCGTGTTTGTTTTTGCGGTGAATCACGCTTATTGATTTATGTGTGTTGAACCATCCTTGCATCCCTGGGATGAAGCTCACTGGGTCCTGTTGGTTTATGTTTTTGATGCGCTGTTGAATTCGGTTTGCTAGTGTTTTATTGAGGATTTTTACATCTTTATTCATAAGGGCTATTGGTCTGTAGTTTTGTTGTTGTTGTTGTGTGTTTTCCTGGCTTTGGTATCAAGGTGATCCTGGATTCATAAAATGAGTTGGGGAGGATTCTCAATATTATGGAATATTATTCCCCTTCTCAATATTATGGAATGATTTCTGTATTACGGGTACCGACTCTTCTTTGTAGGTCTTGTAGAATTCGGCCGTGAATCCATCTGGTCCAGGACTTCTTTTTGTTGGGAGGTTTTTTTTCTATGACTGTTTCAATCTCAGTCTGTTTAAACTCTCTGCTGGACAAACACAACATGGCCCTGCGTTGTAGGATGTCTATGCAGTGCGTTTTGCCTGCTATTCCCCTCAAATACTTTCACATCTGTGTTCCCGTTTGTCTCAGGACAAAAAGCAGATATCCTCACCTCCCTGTTTCAGTTTTTTAGAAAAATGAGGCCTTGGTGACTAAGCACCTTGCCTGATTGTCGCAGAAGTGAGCAATCAGTGCCGAGCGATGACTGCCTGGCGTCCGGCCCGGGTTGCGTTATCCTCCGAAGATTTATGTGCTATAATTAGTTGAAGAGGCCAGCAGATATATACTTCAGCCTCTGATGCAGAGTTTCTCAAAGCTAGACCGCCTGCATTGGAATCGTTGGGGCGTTTGATTAAAACACAGATTCCCGGGCCTTCCCCAGGTCCCTGCGTCAGAACTCTGCAGAGATGGGGCCCGGGAATCTGCATTTTAACCAGCTCTCTGCTGATGCCGACGTGCACCGTTGTCTGAGCGGAACAGGTGCACCTGGGTTTGTGTTTCTGACTGTGCCGTGTTCACATTCCTCTGAGGAAATCAGGGGGCGGAGGCTGGAGGAAATCAGGAGGGCGGAAAGACCAAGTGGGGAAAAACGGAACGTGCAAATTTCCACTCCTGTGGAAGAGATCTCGGGAGATTTATCCTCATAGTTTTCTATGGATCCTTGGGGAAAGCAATGGATGCCTCTTTGCCTCAGATTTCTAGAAAGCGGCTGGGCGCGGTGGCTCACGCCTGTCATCCTAGCACTCTGGGAGGCCGAGGCGGGTGGATCGCTCAAGGTCAGGAGTTCGAAACCAGCCTGAGCTAGAGCGAGACCCCGTCTCTACTAAAAATAGAAAGAAATTAATTGGACAACTAAAAATATATAGAAAAAATGAGCCGGGCATGGTGGTGAACGTCTGTAGTCCCAGCTACTCGGGAGGCTGAGGCAGGAGGATCGCTCGAGCCCGGGAGTTTGAGGTTGCGGTGAGCGAGGCTGACGCCACGGCACTCACTCTAGCCTGGGCGACAAAGCGAAACTCTGTCTCCATAAAATAAAAAATAAAAAGATTTCTAGAAAGCAACTCTGACTGTGTGTGACAAAACCGAGGGACAAAATTCCTAAGATCAGGATTGTCCAGTAGGGTAGTCATTAGCCACATGTAGCTACTGAAATTTCAATTAAACGAAATTAAAATTTCAGGCCGTCAGTTGCACTCACTGGACACATCGAAGTGCTCAATAGCAAGGGACTGAAGTTTAAATTTCATTTAATTTTTAGTTAGTTTAAATTCCAATAGCCACAGGTAGCTGATGGTGACCCTACTAGATGGTGCAGATGACAAAGTGATCTGATACGATGGGCATGGCATCAGCCCATGATTAGTCTCTGCAAGTCCTCACACGAGCCCTGATTTTTCAGATTCTCAATCGATGCTTACGAGAGCTGGTTCTAGAATCACATTCCTTGAGTTCAGATCCGGCCTTCATCATTTAGAAGTGACGTGGCCTCGAACGAGTCACTTAAATGCTACAAGACTCGTTTTCCTCATCTATGGAACTAGGTAAAATAATAGTACAGAACTTCCTTTTTGTGCAGTTTTTGGGAGGATTAAATGGCAAAGGCATCTAAACTCAATAATACACTCTTTGACACCTACGACCTTCTATAATGGTTCTCTGACACTTTTTTATTATTATTAATGCTTTCTCCTTCTAAACATGCTGGTCCATAGTTTCGGCCTCTAAATGTGTTTGGGCTACTAACTTCCAGCATCCACCAGCTGTGCAGGTTTGCATCTTAGGTTTGAAAATGCTCCCGTTGGACTCCTCCTTTTCCTGGCTAGCACGAGAAACAGGGAGTTAAAGAAATTCATTCTGCCGTCCTGGCGTTTCTATGGACCGGTCAGTCACGGTAGCATGGAGGAAAGATTGTGCCTGATGCTCTAAGCACAGCCGGTCGTTCTTGGCCAATGCAGACCCTAAATAGCCTTTCACGTCGTACATGACTGCACACGCGTGCACCGATTGCACACACGTGCACCGAGGACTAGACTCGGAAGCTTGGCATTGTTGCTGCTGCCCCTCACTGTTGCATTCGAATCCTGCTGGAAAATTCATTCGTCTTTCTGAACCGTCTGCAGGTGGCAGTGGCCTTCTGAACTGTCTGCATATCTTGAAATCCCAGAGTCTCAGTCTGAATACCACGCACATCCCGCAGAAGTCTTAGTGAAAACACCTTGATCCTTCAGCTGACGCTAGATGTCAAGATAATGGATTTTTCTTTTCTTGCATGGTCAGTGACTTATGTTATTGAGTAAGCCTGTGATGTTTCATCTGGCGTGAAGCATGATCTTTCCGTGGGCAGCATTTTTCCCTAAGAACAGATCTGAAAAAAAAAGAAAAACAGCTTCGGGGGCTTGCCAGCTTCAGATCTGGGCTTTGGCACCTCCCGATTTGTTTAGAACTGGGAGTGTACAGTCAGTCCCTTCTCCTCGGAAAACACAATCCATCCCTTATGTTCACACGGAGTGAGTCAGGCGGGCTCAGTCACCATTTACGCCAGCACGGTGTGGGAGCGTCGCGGAAGCTCTTTAACCCTGCCCTTCCCTGCACTCGCCTCCAAAGCAGCTCGCAGCCTGCACGATCACGGTGTCAGAAACAGGGATAACAACAGCATCCAGGACAGCTGACATTATTGCCTGTTTAGCACGTACTAGATAAAGCGCTCTAAGCGCTTTACGTGAACTAACCACTCAATCCTCACAACAGCCCTGCGAAACCGATACAGTTGTTGTTCCCATTTTACAGGTGATATAGTTGAGGCCCCAAGAGGCTGCGTAGCCCCAGGCCACACAGCTTGGAAGTAGAGGAGCAGGATTTTAACTTGGGCATTCTAGCTCCAACAGCGTACGCCCTCAACCACTGTCCTACGGCGGAGTGAGTGGCGATCATAAAGATGCTGCGGCTGCTAATGGTGGTGATGGTGCCTGACAATAATCGCAGGAGACCACTGCCTGTGACCCGGCCTGCTAGTGACTTCATGTGCAGCATCTCTGTAAACCCTCACAACAGCCCTCTGGGACAAGTCTGATTGTTATACCCATTTTACAGATGGGCACACTGAGGTTCGCAGAAGTTGTGATCCTTGTATAGTTGCCAGGATTTGAACCCAGGTGTGAGAGACTGCAGAGCCACGCCCTTAACCACTCTGATATACGTCCTCACGAGAAGGATCACGATCCCAATCAGGAGATTTGCACAGTGACTCTATCTGAAGAAACAAGAATCCCCTTTCCTGTTGCAGCTGGCTTGTTTCGTGCCTGTTTGACTCCGGCAATGCCGAGCGCACAGGTGAACGACAGAGGACCGAAGTGGCAGCCCGAGGTGATGTGCCGAGGTCAGAGGTAGGGAAGGACAAGGCAGAGAAGCGCAGATGGTCCAGGGGGCTGGTGCCCGGCCGAGAGGCGCCCAGGGGAGAGGAGACCAAGGCTGCAGCTGGAAGTTAGGGGTCAGGGCTGGGCCCAGGTGTGTCGTAGAGTTGGAAATGGGACTGGCTGCCTCGGGCGGGGCCACCCCACAGGACAACTGGAAGGCGTGAGCTAGGCCCAGTGCAGGACCCCGGTGCAGGGTGGTGAGGCTGGGACTATCACTGGTCCCCGAGAAACAGTCAGATCCAGTAAGGGGCGGTTGGATCCCAGTTGGGACCTCTAGGAAGGGCATCCAGGTGCGGATGGCAGTGAACGAAAGGGAGAGATAATTTCTGTTCATGTATTGATTCATTCATTCATTCATTCATTCGTTCACTCCGCAAATATGACTTGAGTTCCTACCCTGGGAGTCACAGCAGACTGTGTGAGAGTCAGGGCTGGGGACCAGTCTGCCATAGCTGGAGACGGGATTTTGCGGCTTAGTGGCTGCGTGACCTTGGGCGACTGACTTATTTGTCTCTTCTGTGCCTCGGTGTCCTCGTCTCTGAAACGTAATGACAAGAGCGCTCTGCCTCGCAGAGCTGTAGGGAGAATTGAATGAGTTCGTTCATGTAAAGAATTTAGAGCAACGCCCAACATCCTGTCAGTGCTCACTGGGTATTCGCGGTTACTAGTATTCGTAGGTGCCACGGCCCGTGCGGGGTGCTGCGGAGGGGGCGATGCTGAGCCAGACTGCGCGTGGGCCTTGCCCTCCTGGCCCTCACCGTCCAGTGGAGTTGATAGACAGCACCCGTCCAATCGCACACTGGAGACTGGGAACTGTGGCTAAGTGTGAGGCTGGGAGGGCGTACAAAAGGCATGTGGCTGACTCAGGGAAGTCAGAGAGGGCATCTCGAAAACGTGATTCGTAAGGGATGAGGGAAGGGGCCTTCTAGGCAGCAAGAGTAGCATGTGCAAAGGCCCTGTGGTAGGACTTTATGGCGAGTGTGAAGAACCGAAAGAAGGCCCCGTGCCTAGGTAGAGCACAGAGAGTAAGAAGACTGGGACAGAGGGCAAGGGGCCAGGTAATGCAGACCCGTTTAGGTCTATTTTAAAGGTTTAAGCCTTTCTACTACGGGCAATGGAAAGCCCTTAAAATTATCAGCCCAAGCACGGAGGGAGGTGACGCGGGCCAGTTTGCGTTTTGCAGAGATGGCTTCAGCTGCTGCACCCAGAACGGATTGGAAAACAGCAAGTGCTGATGCTGGGAGAGACAGACCCGTCAGGAGGCAGCCTGGGACCGCGCAGCCCAGGCTAGAGGTGAAGGTCAACCGCACTCAAAGTATAAACAGGGTGAAGGCGAACAGAAGAGGATCGCTATGGCAGGGACTTAGCAGAGGAGACGGGCGGAAGTGTACAGTGTCCCAGGAGAAAGGGGGTGTCCCAGGGGAGACAGAGGGTGGCAGATTTGGAAAGCACTAGAAACGCATAAAGGGTCGCCCACTGTGTGCTTCTTGACTCAGGCCAGCATCAGCCAAAAGTGCCCGTGTGGTCGGCCTGCATAGCGGAGTCACAGCGGAAGTCTGAAAGGGCTTCACTTCCTGCCTTCTCTGATCAGCCGTGCCTTGCTGCGACAAGTCCACGCCTTTAATTTGCATCAGCTCCGTGGCTTGGCAGGGAAAACAATTGTGCAATGCCGAGATCGCAGGGAGGTGACAAGGGAACGCGTCAGCATTGCCGGCACCTCGGGAAAGAACCAGAAAAACCACAGCGTGAGGATCCCAAGCAACGACTGGAACTACTCAAGAACGTCTGAAATATTTTCTAATTCTTGCAATGCAAAGCATTTCTGTATTTAACTTGGAGAAAGGACGTTTCTCCTGCTCTTCTGCATGACTTGGAACAGCCATCCTCTTTCCCAAATTTTATTTAAATAGTTGGGCAAAGCCTCCCAGCCAGCTGGTGCCAGGTGCTTGCGTGGCCACACCTCAGAGGTGCTCATGAATGGCGTGGCCCAAATCTTTCCATTCATTCCCTTCACCTGGGGAAGGTGTGCGGCCCAGTCCAGAAATACGGATTTAAAAACCTAGAACTCCAGTGAAATCCTATCCATTGGCCCCACGGCCAGCCTGGGGTATATTTGGGAAATGCATAGGGGTTGTCTCTGTTCGTTGGATTGCAGAACTCTTTTGTTTGGAAATGTCAGAATCTCAAGTCCAACAGGTCTAAACAAAGAAAATTCTTTTCGATCACGTAACAGTGAAGGTCACAGATGTTTAGTGCCAGGGGCCCAGATGATATCATCAGGTCTCGGTTCCTTTCCATCTCTCGGTTCTCATTTCCTCCAACCTGGCTTCATGCTCAGGCAGGCTCTTCCCAGGGACAGCAAAGACAGACGGCCATCAGCCTCTCCAGGCCAAGATCCTTTAGCATCTGGTGAAGGAGGAAAAGAATTGCTCGTTCCTAAGAGTGTCACCAACAGTCCCAGAATTGAGTCCCATTTGCCTGCCTTGGGTCCCCTAACCATTCTTAAACCAACCCCCATGGCCCAGGGGGAATGATGGCTCTTGGTGGGTCAGGTCTGAGTCCTGTGCCCATCCCAGGTTCTGGGCAGTGAGGTCAAGTTCATCAACACTGCAGGGCTGAGAACGGAGAGGGAGGGATTCTCAAAGGGAAGTCAAGGTTCTGGAAGGAAGAGGGCTTGGGCTGCAAGGAGGTAGAACCACAGGTGTCTGCTACTGCACCGTAGGTCTCCTTCCCGTCCGGGCTGGCCTCCTGATCCAAGCCCTTCTTCCAGAAGCCCCGCCATGTCTGCACTGGACGTCAAATGCCCCTTATGTAATTTAGCTATGGTTTGCTGGAGACAAAGCTGATCTTTGGGGTTATGGCCCTGCAGTGATGTTAATGTAGGAGTTTCAGGCCAATGGGGAGATATTTCGGCTCGTTGGATGATTGGATGGAGCCCAGCCCTCTCGCTCGGGGGTTAGGACGTCCTCAAGAACACCTTCCCACCGGTCCCATGCGGTGACGTCCCCTGTGATCCATGAGGAAGCTGTGCCCTCTTGCTGGCATTTCTTGGCTCTGTGTGTCACCCCTGGCTCACAGACCAGGGGCCAGATGAAAACCAACAGAGCGAAAGTCACGAGAGAGTCATTTCTTTCCCTGGTTGGGTTTTCTGGCACGTGGGAAAACAGAGGACATTCTTGGAGCAAGGTGGGCCACGGCAGGAAGGGACTCGAGCCCAGCCCAGAGCGCCTGGTACACCCCTGCTACGTGTCATGGTCTCGCTGACGTTTTCTGGGTCCAGAGAAAGTTTTCCAGTGTCCTCGTTTTTGGTGACTGCTCGGGAGGCTTATTTATAACCTCCTCGGGCGTGGGTAGTCATCTACGCCCAGAGTTAGTATCCATGGCTGCTGAAAGGGAGAAAAGATTGCTGATTTCATTACTGAAAAGGCAACACTGGAAAAATGGGTCTGGGGGGAGGGGTGGGGAGGCTGGCGGTGGGGGGCGGGGAGGAGGATGTGACGGTGGCCTCTTCAGACTGGGGCGGGATTTTACAGGGGGGATTTTGCAAGAATATATGCACATTTCTTTTGGAATGTTCAAATTTGGCGATCTCACCAGCGGGGATGAGATAGATCTTATCTACTTGTAAATGGCTTCAAAACTCAGGTTTTCATGATTTATTTTTTAAAATATGGACAGTAAGGAAAACAGAAGAGAAAAATTCAGGAAAAAGAAACAGAGGGAAAAATACCCCACATCTCGCCAGTTGACTAGTGTTCATAGTTTAGCAAATTTTAAAGTTTTTTCCCCATATATTAGTGCAT
>VBSM01002035.1:21972190-21994819 GCA_008086735.1 Cheirogaleus medius | reverse complement strand
GCTGATGCCACGGCACTCTAGCCCGGGTGACAGAGTGAGACACTGTCTCAAAAATAATAATAATAATAATATGGTTATAGTACCACACTTACCTTGGGATGTTAGCAAGAGTCTCCCACAAACTATTTTATAGGGGCTTAACTTAGGTCTGTTTTTAGGGGCTACCCTTATCTGGAGGAAGGCAATTGGCAACACCTTATCCCACTTTAGATGGGTTTCTGCATCAATATTGTTATAGTTTTCTTTGAGGTATGATTTATTTTTTCAGTTTTTTCCCATAGATTGAGTTCTCTAGGATGCATGTAATTTTTATTTTAGATGTAGGGCTTTATTTGTTGAGTTACTTCCATTATAATGGAGGGTCTATTATCGCTCTGTACAGAGGGAAGGAGCCTGTATCTCGGACTGATTTTTTTTTTTTTTTTTTTTGAGACAGAGTCTCACTCTGTTGCCCGGGCTAGAGTGCCGTGGCATCAGCCTCGCTCACAGCAACCTCGAACTCCAGGGCTCAAGCGATCCTCCTGCCTCAGCCTCCCAAGTAGCTAGGACCACAGGCATGCGCCACCATGCCCGGCTAATTTTTTCTATATATTTTTAGTTGGCCAATTCATTTCTTTCTATTTTTAGTAGAGACGGGGTCTCGCTCTTGCTCAGGCTGGTTTCGAACTCCTGACCTTGAGCGATCCTCCCGCCTCGGCCTCCCAGAGTGCTAGGATGACAGGCGTGAGCCACCACGCCCGGCCTCGGACTGAGTTTTTTAAGAAGGATTTTGGTAACTTTAGATGCTCTGTCCGTTCGGGTAGATAAGTCTTCTATCCAGCCTGAAAAGGTATCTACTAATACAAATGAGTATTTGAGGTTTCTAGTCTGTTTAGGCATCTGAGTGAAATCGATTTGTCGATCATGGAAAGGATGAGTCCCACCTGTTGAGTTCCCCCATGCAGCAGGTGGCTTTTTTGTCTTGGGATAGTTTTGATTTGTTGGATAGCTTGTTGTAAATGGAGTCCTCTTAAATGAAGACTTGCCAAATCCATTACAGCATCACACCCAGAATGTGTGTTTATGTAGGTATCTGCCAAGGCTTCGGGTAGAAGAATGAGTCCATGAGAATTCTGTCTCCACTTAGCTGTGTCATCCCAAGTATCAAAGCCCCAGTCTTTAGGGTTCGTGTAGTTAGATCAATTTCATATTGATCTAAATCTAGCTTGGGTACCAAGGCCCCAAGGGACAGATCACCCTTAGTGCCCTCTTGAGCAGCCCTGTCAGTGGCTTGATGTCTTTTTGTAACACAGGTGTCTCCTTTTTTGGTGAGCAGGACAGTGTAGGATGGCCCCCCGCTTGGGCTCAGTTGCAGGCTGTATCAGGGCCATTATTTCAGTGGCATGATTAATATCTTTACTTTCTGTCGTCAGGAGCCCAGTTGCTTTTCAAATGGCCCCATGAGCATGCATAGCCATAAAAGCAGATTTAGAGTCTATACAAATGTTTGCCTTTTTCCTTTGGATAACTGAAGGGCCCTGGTTAAAGTCGTTAACTCAGCTTTTGGGGCTGAAGTTCCAGGTGGCGGTGCCATTGTTTCCAGTACCCGTTGTTCCACGACCACCACGTGTCTGCCCCTTTGTTGTCTACTGTCCATAAAGCATCCCCGGTGAGGATGATCTCATGACCTCTGTCCGGATAATTCCGTTGAACCATATCATGTGGTTTAAGATACTAGAAAACAAAGACCAAAGAACATTTTTCCGCCCCTTTGATTACTGGTCGCAGTCAGGAATGTGGGTTTTAATTCCCATAAAGGGGGATGGGTTTGAAAACAACAACTCATAAAACATTTTGCCCTTTTCCAGGCCTTTCCCTCTGTTACACTATCACTGTGATTATTTTACTCAAAGAGAAAGGGTGGCAGGAACTAGATAGCATGGGTGTCTAGCCCGAGAGTGCTCGGTATCTTTTTTCAACATAGCCTTAAACAGGATTTAGAGATATCTGAAGAAGGTCTGAATCTTCACGGTGTATGAGAAATGCCTGCAGAGCTTATTAAAAACTTATTGAATGAATCCATGTTGTGTGCAGAGAAAAAAAAAAACTTATTGGAAACTGCTAGTCCTCCCTACAGAGGTTCTTCTGGTTCGGTAGATCTGGGGTAGAACCCCAGAATCTGCTTTTTTATCAACAGCCCTTCACATCATTCAAATCTAGTTGCTTTGAGAATCACAGTTCACGAGATTCTGCCTTAGCTTTCATTTTGTTTTGTTTTGTTTTTTCTTCTAAGTCTCTGGGGAAAAACAAAACACACATCTCCCAGTCCCATCTGCTCCAAAAGAACCTAACAAGCCCGTTGATCTGGACGGAGAGACTTTTTTAAAAAAAAATTTTTTTAATTGTTAGTTTTAGTAGAGATGGGGTCTCATGCTTGCTCAGGCTGGTCTCAAACTCCTGAGCTCAAGTGATCCTCCTGCCTCAGCCTCCCAGGGATTACAGGTGTGAGCCACCACACCTGGCCTTGGGTGGAGAGACTTGAGCCAGGGGTTTGTAATCCAATTTTGGAGGCTCTAGAGTTTGTTCACTTTTACTCAGGAGTGACGATCTTCAAAAAAGGGATGTACTTCAACTGACTTGAATTTTTTCTGATAGATTGAAGAGAATGAGCTTATTGTGAAATGCAGTCTGACAATTATGTTTGGATTTGAGAACTGCTACTCTTAGCTCATAGCCAATGGCTTACATGCATCAAAATTAACTAGGTAGATCATTTAAAATTCAGAGTCCCTGGTTCCATCCCTAGAGATTCAGCAGGTCTTGCATTTTTTGTAAGCATCCAGGGATCTGAGACCACCCTTTAAGAAAAACTGCCCTGAGCCTGTCAATGGAAAAGAACCCAAATCCCATAAAATAATTTAAAGAGGTTTATTCTGAGCCGAATATATATGACCATGGCCCGGAGAGCCACGCCCAAGAAGACTTGAGCAAGTCGTCTTGCCGTGGTTGGGTTACAGTTTGGTTTTATACATTTTAGGGAGACAGGAATTACATGTAAAGTCCTAAATCAATACATGGAAGGAATACACTGGTTTGACCTGAAAAGGCAGGACTTACTGACGTGGGGCATTACAGGGTTTAAAGATTCTTTGATTTGTTATTGCTTAGAGAAATGGAGCTTTGTCTAAAAGGCTTGAAATATTTTAAATGAAGGATTCAAGTGATCTGTTAAGTAAATTGATGACCTGCAGGTGTGGTTTAAGCTTTGCCCTGCATAGCCTTATGCCTATTAATAAGTTACAAAGGATATCTCCAAGAAGGGAGGGATGGCATGATGAGGCATGCCTCCTTTCTCACGCCCAGCAATTCAGCTTTAAGGTATTTCTGGGGTCCCTTTGGCCAAGAGGGGGTCCATTCAGTTGGCTGGGAAGCTTAAGATTTTATTTTCGTTCACAAGCTTCTCACTGTGTGAAATCCTTTATCTTCTGTGAGCTCTTGTGTGCTAAAGACAGTCTGGCTTGTGTTACAGAGCTTTGAGGTGGAAGAGCTTGCTTCTCAAATACTCACATACCCTACATGTAAAACAAACACAGCTTTAGTTTTGGCCTAGAATAAAAACACTAGCCCCTTTTGGAAAGCCCAACCCAGACTAACTTCTAAGTATGACTCATTTTGACCGAGAAAGGTCCAAACATGAAGCCTAGAAGGTAAGTTTATCAGAGATGCAATAGATAATCAAAAGCAAGCACAGGCTGAAGTTTAGGGGGAAATGGTTAAGCTATGAAATGACACAATCATACCCAGCAGGAGATGAGATGATTTAAGAGCTTGCTCAGCAAAATACTAGCAGGTACTTGTTTTCCCCTGTTAGGTTGGCTGATTCTGGAGATAAAACAGATCATCAGGTTTGCTGGATGACTTTGAGCCCTCAACACACAACAAGTTAGCAAACAGATGGGTACAGAAGTATGAGAAAGTAAACTCAACAACCTGAGGAATTGGGGCCGTGGAGGGCAACTGTCTTAGGCCAGGTTCTTTGGATTTTAAGTAATCAAAACTCACTCCAAACTAACTTGAGCAAAGAAAAAAAAAAAGAGGAAAGTTTGTTTGAATGGTACCACATATCTTGCAAGAAGCTAAAGACAACAGCTTCCTGAGGGCCTAGAACCCGGAATAGGAAGGCCACCAAGAGATCAGAAAGTTTCTACCCTAATTTTTTAAAACTCTGCTTCCCTTCCATTGTCTGCGTAATCTTCTCCCTTTGATAATCTGCTTTTGCTCAACGACATATGTGACTCTCCACGGCTCCGGAGTTGCCATCTCCTTCATATAATGTCTTATTCTCAAAAGATACTCTGAGTGGCCCAGTATGAGGTAGGCACTCATTCCTGGTCTGATCAGCCATTTGTGGAGCAGGGACAGAGTCCATAGGTGTCAGCCTCCTGGCAGATGGCTCGTTCCTGTGAATGAGGGGACAGTTTTCCAACAGAGAAAGTCACGGGCTGGGCAGACATCCCCAAATCATCTCCTATAAGAACTATCCTGGTAACAACCCACAAGGAAGAGCCAGGATTGTTATCTACTGGGTGTATTTCTAAACAGTCATTTGTACTCAACTTATGGAATTGAAGCTATAATCTCATGACTAGAGCTTCTATTAATATAACCTGCAAACTCTAGGGCTCCAATTGGCCCGATCTCAGCCAAGTATTGCATTCAAACAAACACAATTCAGGAACCTGGAGGTATTATTAATCCATACTGAGTATTTCAAATCTGTCCTGTCTCAAGGAAATACCAAATCAGGAGGTAAATTTTTTTTTTTTTTTTTTGAGACAGAGTCTCGCTCTGTTGCCCGGGCTAGAGTGCCATGGCATCAGCCTAGCTCACAGCAGCCTCAAACTCCTGGGCTCAAGCGATCCTCCTGCCTCAGCCTCCTGAGTAGCTGGGACTACAGGCATGTGCCACCATGCCCAGCTAATTTTTTCTGTATATTTCAGTTGTCCAATTAATTTCTTTCTATTTTTAGTAGAGACGGGGTCTCATTCTTGTTCAGACTGGTTTTGAACTCCTGGCTTTGAGCGATCCTCCCGCCTCGGCCTCCCAGAGTGCTAGGATGACAGGCGTGAGCCACCGAGCCCGGCCAGGAGTTGATTCTTAAGCATAGCAGACACCTTACAAGGTCTCTCTCCGCCATGGCTGCCCCTGTCACTCTCCTGCATGTGGCTGCCAGCCTTTCCCCCAAATTCTGTCCCTTTCCACTCTCAACTTCCACCCCCAAACATGGCCAGTGCACAGACCTTTTCTGTCACTCTTCCCTGTCTCCCTTGCCTGCTCTTTATTGTGTACATCACACACACTACTCTGTGCTATTTTATTCTCATCTCTGCTTCGCTCGGTACCCAGATTCCCTCGGGACTATCTTGTGACACTGGATGGGTTTTTTCTCCCAAGACGCAGGGACCACAGAGGTCTTTTTCACTTACTTTCTAGCCCCTGTGAGTTCTCTCCATCTGGTGACCTCATGGCAGGTAAGAGGATGGCTATGGGACAGCTGTGTCTGTTGTCACGATCAAGACCCAAAACCTTTTGGGTAGATGCCCAGTAATGGGATTGCTGGATCAAATGGTAGATCCACTTGTATCGCTTTAAGGCATTTCCATATTGCTTTCCACAGAGGCTGAACTAGTTTGCAGTCCCACCAGCAGTGTAGGAGTGTTCCTATCTCTCCACATCCACGCCAACATTTATTGTTTGGGGACTTTTTGATAAAGGCCATTCTTACTGGAGATAAGTGATACCTCATTGCAGTTTTGATTTGCATTTCCCTGATGATTAGAGATGTTGAGCATTTTTTCATATGTTTGTTGGCCATTACTCTGTCTTCTTTTGAAAAATTTCTGTTCGTGTCCTTTGCCCACTTTTTGATAGGGTTGTTTGATTTTTCCTTCTACCCAAAAGAACAAAAGTCACTCTATGAAAAAGACACCTGCACTCGAATGTTTATGGCAGCACAATTCACAATTGCTAAGTTTTGGAAACAACCCAGGTACCCATCAATACATGAGTGGATTGATAAAATGTGGTATATGTATACCATGGAGTACAGTTCAGCTTTAAGAAACAATGGTGATCTAGCACCTCTTGTATTTTCCTGGAGAGAGCTGGAACCCATTCTACTAAGTGAAGCATCTCAAGAATGGAAAAACAAGCACCACATGGACTCACCAGCAAATTGGTATTAACGGATCAACACCTAAGTGGACATATAGGAATAACATTTGTCGGGTGTCGGGCGGTGGGAGGGGGGAGGAGGGGATGGGTATATACAAACATAATGAGTGAGATGTGCAACGTTTGGGGGATGGTCACGCTTGAAGCTCAGCCTCGAGTGGGGAGGGGCGCATGGGCAATATACGTAACCATAATATTTGTACCCCCATAATATGCTGAAATAAAAAAAAAGAAGTAAAAAAAAAAAAAGACCCAAAACCTGCTAGGAGTCTTCTGGCACCTTCTCTGTGTCATCTCTGTCTCACCCAAGCCACAAGGGCCAGAAAGCGTTGCATGAGGTGTGTATGATGAACAAATGCCGTGAAAGTCCAACCACACTGATCTTTCTGTTTCTCAACACAGTCTCTTCCTGGCACCAAGACCTTTGCACTTGCTGTTGCAGCCACTTAAAACCCCCACCTCCACCTTCTCCGTTCTACCTGTTCTTCACCTGGCTAACTGCTTCTCATTCTTCGGTCTCCCTTTAGGCATCCTTCCTCTAGGATGCAAAGTCTGGTCCCAGCAAGTTGGAAATAGGACGTCTGCCTTGGGCTCCCTGGGACTGCACAGCCCCTAGACCACCTTGTGTTGTGAGTTTCCTTTGCTCCCCCCATTGGAACCCACAATCCTTTGGGGCAGGGAGCTGTCTTTTCAGCACTGTTCCTCTGGGCCCTAACACGTAGTAGATGCTCAGAAAATATTTTGAAGGAATGTCAAAAAGGGTATTTCTAAAAAATTCTGGTTCAGTAAAATAAAAGGAGGAAGGCAGAGTTCAGGTTTAGCCTTTCATGCTCAAGGGAGCCACATTCTGGTCTGTCTTCTAAGACGAAGCCTTTTCCCCTCTGGATGGTAAGTTGCTGCAAGGCACAATTTCACTCAAAGCTCCTATTAGTGGCTGTGTCTGCAATCAGGCTTGCGTTACTGAATTTCCACCCAATTTTTTTTTTTTAAACTCCAGCTAGGCAATAGTGTTTTCCAATTTCAAGCAGTAATAGTGCCCTTGTACTCTGTAATGAAGCTACCAACATTTCAAGTACTACTATCAACTGCAAATACAAAAAACAAAGTCAAGAGTTCATGGCATTGAATTATAATCAGATGATTTATAATTTAATGAGAGTACCATCACTAGGAAGTGAAGCCTTAAGAATAATCAAATCTATATGGATCTGAAAAATGCTACCGTGGAATCCATTTATATTAGCAGATTGGAAAAAAAATTATCATATTTCTTTCTTGGGTCTAGTGCTAATTAAAGTATGGTTGTTTATTGGAGAATGTGCCTGAACAAGCAAGGACAGAATCAGAACACACTTAGTAGGTAATAGGAATCCGCAGCTGAATTGGAAATAAATGAGATGTTACAACACTTAATAAAAGTCCCAATGGCAGAAGAAAAATGCAAAGACAGAAGTTGATGCTTTCTTTCCGTAATGCAAAGTGAATCTAGCAAAAGCAAATATTAGTCTAACATTTCAGATACAATCTACTGAATACTTATTGTAAACAGAAGTCCAGTGGACAGAAGTTTGAAAGATGAACATTCAGAAGTAGGCGATGCTGCTACCGTGGAGTTTTTAGAGAGATTAAAACAAATTGACAATCTGTTCTACAATCTAGAGTTTTATCTCTTTTTACCAGGATAAAAAAATAGACTTTGCCCCCTGAAAATGTGCAATGGAACATGAAGTTTTCCTGACCTAGGAAAGATATCAGAAAAAAATGACGGTGAATTCTCTTGACCTAGAAAGAGGAAGAACTGACTATATTCCTTTCATTTTAAAATTAGTCCCAGATAAAGAGCTCAGAAAAGAAATTGGCCTACGCATTTGAAAAATCTATTCTCCAAATCTCATCTATCAATTGTGTTTCATGGTGGTTTCTCAATTCTGTAGAATGATGATTCAGGGGAAGCTTTGTGTAAAGAACAAGTGTGGCTGAGACATTTACTTCTCACCAGATTTCCATGTGTTTCTAACCAGCTCCCTTGCAGTTGGGTAGGGTCATATGACCAGTGCTGGCCAAAGAACCACAAGGGGAAGCAAAGATGTCACTTCCAGACCAAGGCAGTGGGCAGCCTCATGGCATCTGCCTATAGCCATGGTGACCTGCATTCTGTACGTTGAGATACTGAGTTATTAGATAGAAGCGGACTAGATCCCTGAGTCACTGTGTGGAAGAAGCCACCCGTAACAAGCTCTGCTTAAACAAGAAATTCACCTCAGTCGTTTTCAACTGAAGAGATCGCAGGGTTCGTTTGTTACTGCAGCATAACCCAACCTATTATGACAATACATGGCAGCCAGTCTAAAATGACCTCTCTAAGTTCTTTCTAATCTAGAGGAAGGACTCAGTTATGTGTATCCTCTGATGACGATGAGAAGTTCTGAAGGTCAAAGGGGCCAGTGCTTTGGACGTGGTTTATTGTTTTTTGGTTTAGTTGGTTGGTTGGTTGGTTGGTTACTTGTTTTGGTTTGGTTAAACTGCTTAGTTAATTAAGGCCTACAACCGTGACAATGGCCTTGGAGAGCTATGGATTGTGAGACCACAGGTGTACACCTACTTCACACACCATTATATTCTTAGGTGCTAAGCTTAGTACCTGCACAGATTAGCTGCTCAATAAATATTTGCTTGATGAAAGCAATGAAAGAACTGGATAATTAAATGACCCGTGCAAAGATTATGTAGATTGCATGGAGCACTTAGCCATCCCGCGTGCTCCTCT
This sequence comes from Cheirogaleus medius, assembly GCA_008086735.1. Lineage (NCBI taxonomy): Eukaryota > Metazoa > Chordata > Mammalia > Primates > Cheirogaleidae > Cheirogaleus > Cheirogaleus medius. The sequence goes on along the minus strand of VBSM01002035.1, from coordinate 21,985,839 downwards.
TAAAAGACAGGGGAGACTTTCCCTCTTCATACAAATCAGAGGCTGTGGAAGAAAACCACTGAGCTGAGTTCCTTGGACAGCCTATTCTTCCCTCAGATATTTATTGAGCACCCAATGTATGCATCTTTCTAAGGTTGAGGATGAAACAATGAATAAGTCAGACAAATTTCCTGTCTTCATCACGAAGCTCTGCTCTGCTTCTCTTACACATCTTTTTTTTTTTCAAAGCTAGAGTTTGGCCTGCAAAGATATAAAATGTTCCAATCTAGTTGCGCGGTGTGAAAATGAAGGCAAGGCAGAAGGTCTAAACAGCCCAGCAATGTGTCCAGCCAACAAACTTGCTTCCCTGGAGCCTGCCTTGGTTTACCTTTCTGTTGCTTCCCTTCGGAGCGCCCCACCATGCCCATTCTTGTTCCTCCCTTGCCCAACTTCATTCTTAAGAAAAAGCTGAAGCCTTCTACGAGCTTGTTTGGATCTCCTCCTGGGTCAGTTCCCTGCTGGTCTCTGTCATTGGGGGTTTTGGAGATGGCCTGCTAACCGGCCCTGTGCTTAACATCCTCAGCCGGGAGCTCGGCATGTTGGAGTGTTTTCAAAAGGGTCACTGCGTCTCCAGAGAAGTGTTCCCAATGGTCTTCACTGAAGTCGGCACTTAACTGGCCAAAGCACTCGAGAAAAAAGTTTCCTTCCTCCATCTGTGGCTCAGAGGATCACGTGAGCCAGCACAAAGCAGAATCGTGCAGCGAGCTACACTTAGAAGGACAGCTGCTAGTGACCCGCTGTCAGCCAGTGCTTTCCTGTCCCACCCCTACCCCCCAGCTAGGGTCACCAGACAGCTGTGAATACAAGCTGACCACCCTCAAGTTGCTGGAATGGAGGGAGATTTTCCAGCATCCGATCCTGCTTTTGTACCTCCTGTGGTCTCTCAAGGGCTCGGCCAGTGTTTTGAGCAGACCCAACGTCACCCGGAACACGTGTTCTCCTAGGAGACGTCTTCCTGATGTCATCAGAGCCCTCCTCCTTGTCCTCCTCGTCCTTGTCCCCCTCCTCTTCCCAGCTCTTTGTTCTGCAGATTAATGTCATCCAAACAGTCCTTTATTTTTTATTTTATTTTATTTTATTTTTTTGAGACAGAGTCTCACTCTGTTGCCCGGGCTAGAGTGCCGTGGCATCAGCCTCGCTCACAGCAACCTCCAACTCCTGGGCTCAAGCGATCCTCCTGCCTCAGCCTCCCGAGTATTTGGGACTACAGGCATGTGCCACCATGCCTGGCTAATTTTTTCTATTTTTAGTTGTTTGGCTAATTTCTTTCTATTTATAGTAGAGACAGGCTCTCGCTCTTGCTCAGGCTGGTTTCGAACTCCTGAGCTCAAGCGATCCTCCCGCCTCGGCCTCCCAGAGTGCTAGGATTACAGGCGTGAGCCCCCTCGCCTGGCCGAAACAGTCCTCTAAATGAGTTGTTTTTAAAAGGTCAATGTCAAGGCTGAGAGCCGGGCACGATAGCCCAGGACACGCCAACTCACGTGCCAACAGCTGCAACTAAAATCTTCAGAGGGGGCAGTAAAGCGCCCGGCAAAGAACAAACTATAGAGGAAGCCTGGAAATGAAACAAGATCCCAAGGAGCAGGGACACTGGGCTCTCCAAGTCTTCCTCTGAGTCCTCTTCTTGCTGCCGCCTCCCATGCCCGTGACCCTCGAGGGACATCCACGGCTTCTTTCTTTTTGCTCAGCCGTCCAGGTATAATAACGAGCGAAACCACGTGCAAAATGCTGATGGCGTGCTCGAGAGGGAGCCTTGGCGTTGGTGTCACCAAAGCGAGCGCGTGCCTCCCGGCAGAATCCCGAGAACCCAGATTGCAGCCAAGGATGGGAGTCGGCGGGACTGACGGGGAAGGGGGAGAAAGCAAAAAGAGGGGGGACACAGGCTCCCCCGGTTCCCAACACCAATGAGTCCGTAAGTTTGAAACCTGCACAGGACGTATCTCCCCGCATCCTTGTAAGTTTTGTGGTGGCGGAAGCAGAGTAATGAGGCCGAATAGATGCTAACAAACGTAGCGTCTATTGAAAGCGCTCCCGGGCGAGGTTCAAGGGTCCCAGAGCAGGGGCCCCAGAAGTTCGCGCCGCCCAGGACCGCGAGTTAGTTTTTATAGGGGGCTAGCTGTTGTTGTCTGTCTCCGGGGGTCAGGGCAGGATGTTTTGCACCCAGGGCATCTTCCCGCTTTGCCTTGGCGGGGGGTCCGGGCCGAGATGGTCCGTTGGTAACAGGATGCAGTTAGGGCAGCTGATGTGCAAGGTCTTCAGGCTTTGCAATGCTGTGAGGATGGGGGAAGGGGAGGGGGACCAGCCACCAGCCTTACAATCCTCTGAATGGGTCCTTGTCAACAATGGTGACAGCAGTAGAGGACAAGCCCATCACTAGATCGGATATTATTTAACCTCAGGTGATGATGGCACGGACGAGCAAACTTCTAAGCAGGAGGCATTTGTTGATTTTTGTATGGATCGCGTTCAATGGAGTGAAATTAAGGGAATCATCTATAACATATTTTGTGCATGCCATCCGATTCCGTTTTCTTATTTCTATTGGCTAGTCGATTTGTTTTTCCCTCTCACTCCCTTCCCTGAGACGAGAAGAAAGAAACATCGGTTGTAAATAGCCCTCCTCCCTCCCCTCTATCATCTACCCTCAGGGAGGACAGTGGCTTCGCATTAAGTAGCCAGTTGTAACACCTGTGTGATAGAGACGCTGCACACAAGGCGACACAGGGCCTGCCCCGTGGTACACCCGAACATGTGAATAACATGCCTATACGTGTCCACACACGCGTGTACTCTCACTGTTTTTTCCGGAGTTGTATACATCTGCTAAAGCAGATAAATCGAGTGTGTTGTGATCAGTCTACCGACAATATTTTTGATTTAAGAGCTTGTCGCATGAAAGTCCTACAAAAATTCCACTTGTCTACTCCTTCTTAGAAGCCAGCGTGTTGCTAGCACGAGGCACATGGGACTGGAAAACGTGCGTGTCTTGGGAAGCAGTCCATGACTCAGGTGTTGTGGGTGAATTAGAAAGACGTGACGGCGCTGTGATAGGAGAGAGGGCGGTCCCCATTCAGCCCCAGAGAGCGTCCTAAGCGTGCTTCGTGTTCAATTTCTGTATCTCTAGAACCTAGCGGGGAGCCTGACCCACCGCAGGTATTCAGTAAAGCATTCTTTTTTTTTTTTTTTTTGAGACAGAGTCTCACTCTGTTGCCCGGGCTAGAGTGCCGTGGCGTCAGCCTAGCTCCAGCAACCTCAAACTCCTGGGCTCAAGCAATCCTCCTGCCTCAGCCTCCCAAGTAGCTGGGACTACAAGCATGCGCCACCATGCCCAGCTAACTTTTTCTATATATTTTTAGCTGTCCAATTAATTTCTTTCTATTTTTAATAGGGGTCTCACTCTTGCTCAGGCTGGTTTCAAACTCCTGACCTTGAGCGATCCTCCCACCTTGGCCCCCCAGAGTGCTAGGATTACAGGCGTGAGCCACCGCGCCTGGCCAAAGCATTCTTAACAAAATCTCAGGTAGAACCTCCTGTGTGCCAGCCATTGTAGTAGGCACCAGACGTATTTAAAAGGATATATAATCATTATATGAGTAAAATTAATTAATTAATAAAAGAATATATATATATGTATATATCTCACTCTGACCTTGAGGCCAAGAGGGATAGGCTAAAGCCTTCTCAAAGGGACTCTTTGAGTTAGATTTTGAAGGATGTGTAGGAGTTCGGCAGGGGGAGACAGGGTGGAAAGGCAGAAGGTCTTGGGTACCATGGCGAGACTTTTGAGCTTCATTTTCTGGGCAGTGAGGAACCACTAAAGATTCTTAAATAGGGGCATGAAGTGATTCCGTGTGCTTGGTAGAAAGCTTACTCCAGCAGGATTAGGCAGTATACTTTTGGAGAGGAAAGAAAATTGAGACCTGAGGGCAGAGAAGATGCTGGATCAATCCAAGCAAGGGAAGTTGAGGCCCCGAGGTGTCGGGCTTGACCTGAACATGAGGCATCGGAAGGGAAGCTGTGGGAAGAAAGGCGGGAGAGGTCGGCGAGGGGAGGCAGTGTGGTGAGACTATTGAAGATGGGCAATGGGAAGATCAGTCTGGAACCAGCCAGGAGGTAGAGTGTTCTTACTAGCATTCATTGGGATGCTTCTTTCAGAGGCTGTGGTCTTCTGTGGACATGGGATCATTTTCAAGAGAGCCATGCCACCATGAGATTCAGACTGTTCACAACTTACATCTCAGCTCTGTCCCTCGATAGCTGTGTGCCCTTGGGCACTTTTTGGCTCTCTCTATGCGCCAGATTTTATATATAAAACACACAAGAGGCAAAGAGATGCTCTCCTTTGCCAAGAGGCGGGTAGGTACCAACGAAGCTCCAGTAGGCTGAGCCAAGGAAAGAAACAAAATGAGTCAGCCTGGTTGATTCTGGTTACTTTTCCTTCCTGGTCTTACTCCTGGTGATCTCCTTCCTAGTCAGGTGACATTCCTCACCCAGCTTCCACACCTGAGAGCTGGCGCAGCTGGGGATGTGGAGAAAGAAGGGGAGATCTTTCTCGAAATGCTGACTTCACTGCAGACTAAGCACATCTTCATTTTCCCGTGAAACACCATCTTGTTTCCTCTCGCTCTCTCCCAACAGGAACTATCCAGGAAGGGACGAGGACCCAATTATCAAGCCTTTGGATCTGATCCATGTGGTGTCCCATCCGTGAGCCCCAGGGAGATTCAACGTTGGCTCGTCGTATTTATACTATTTCCACGGGGGACCTTTTGATTGATACTTGGTAAGCACGTGAGTAAGTTTACTTTCCTTTTTTTAAAAAAAAAAAACGGTTAATATATTTGTTTCCAACACTGTAACGTCGAATGCCTACAAACGTCTTTCAATTATTATATCTGTAACAAGCGTGGCATGGGGAAGGCTGAATGGCATTTAGTTTAGGACCCGTTAGGAGGTTAGAGCTTTGGGGAATGGTCTTTCTGGGCCAGAAGGGAACGGATGGCCCCATTACCAATGGACTTGGACGTGAGTCACTCTTGGAGGAAGGGAGAACTTCCTTCACAGTCAGGCCAAGAAGAAGGAGGAGGTCCCAAGACTGGAATAGGCTCTCTGGCCATGTCGGGGCCGTGGTCACGCATGGCCCATGAGGGCACTATTCTCAGAGAGTACGATGTGAATGGTGCCACTTGGAGTCACACAGTGGGGTGGCCCAGTGCCACACAGAAACAAGGAAGTGGCTCAGTAGAACCTGGAATATATTTGGGCTTATGCATAAGTCGAGAGGACCTGTAGCTATACACAGGTGACGTGGGGACAGCCACTGCCCAGCCTTGCGCTGGCTGCACTCAGACTGGAGGAAGACAGAGAGCAAGACGTTGAAATCAGCAGCAGGCGGGGAGCCTGGGACGCGAGGTCCGCACAGGGAAAGCCTTCGCTTGGGGGCACCGGTGGCCGGTTTGGGGGCAGTGAGTGTTTGAGGCAGCAGGTGTGTCCTTCAGCTTCGCTGGGGCAAGGATCACCTGTGAGCAGCCAGGCATTTGGTCACATGGAGTGACAGAGGAGGGAGGGGCTCATTTGAGCCATCAAGGACAAGGAGTCACCGTACTTTGGAACATCGGTGTGGGGTGGTGACGTTTATACTCCAAGCTGGTGACGAGACATCCTAGTTACATTTGATTCTTCTGGGTCGTTGCCAATGGCGGGTGAAAATGTGATCAAACGGGTGTGGATTTTACGTTCGCTTACCTGTAAAAGAGGCTCATGAGTTTTATAAAGACATCGTCATGGGCTGGCTTTTGATCCCCCAGGAAGATAGGATGTCGCATGTCTTAACCACGCAGTACCTGTGAATGTGACCTTCTATAGGGTCTTTGCAGATGTAATTAAGTTAATGGTCTCCAGATGCGATCACCCTGGCTCAAAGGTGGGCCCTAAATCCAATGATTGGTGTCGTAAGAGAAAGGAGAGAGAGACAGAGACAGAAACACATGACGGGGTAGCCATGTGAAGACTAGACAGATACTGGAGTTGCCCAGCCCAGCCAAGGAACTCCAAGAAGCTGGAAGAGTAGAGGAAGGATTCTCCGCTAGGGTATTGGGAGGGAGCGTGTCCTTGCTAACACCCTATTTCAGACATCTGGCCTCCAAAACTGTGAGAATATAAATGTCTGATGTTTTAAGCCACCCGGTTTGTAATAATTTGTCATGGCAGCCCTAGGAAACCAATACAAGCGTATTTCGTGTCTGTTGGTATAAAAGGGAAGACTGATTCCTGATTTCATTCCCCTGTTTCTAATAGGAAATTCCAAAAACCTGGTTGAGAGTAGGTGACTGATTCATTTTGTGTTCTAGGCAGCCTTTTTTTTTTTTTTTTTTTTTGAGTCAGAGTCTCACTCCCTTGCCTGGGCTAGAGTGCTGTGGTGTCAGCCTCCCTCACAGCAACCTCCAACTCCTGGGCTCAAGCAATCCTCCTGCCTCAGCCTCCTGAGTAGCTGGGACTACAGGCATGAGCCACCATGCCTGGCTAATTTTTTCTATATGTTTGTAGTTGACTAATTTGTTTCTATTTTTTTAGTATAGAATGGGGTCTTGCTCTTGCTCAGGCTGGTTTCGAACTCCTGACCTCTAGCGATCCTCCCACCTCGGCCTCCCAGAGTGCTAGGATGACAGGCGTGAGTCACCGTGCCCAGCCTAGGCAGCAGTTCTTAAACTTGAGTGTGCATCAGACTCACCTCGGGGGCTCACGCGCCCCGAGTGTCTGATTCAGCAAGTCTGGGGTAGGGTCTGACGATGTGAGTTTCTGACAAGTTCCCGGGCAATGCGGATGCTACTCGTGTGAGCTAAATTTGCAGCCACTTTGGGTAAAGGAGCTGTTCTAATTTTAGAAACAAAGCACAAATTCTGGGAAGAGAATCCCACTTGGGACAAGCAGATATGGGAAAGACTAAAAAAAAAATTTTTTGTTTTAATTTGCTGTGGATTACAGGGGTCAAAGTGATAAATCAGACAAACAAAAACTATTCTCTTAGGAGTGATATCATCTCTTCTCCCAGCTGACCCCTTGTTGTTTCCCCCTGAATGTGGACGTGTCTATGGACCGAGGTGTAGCTTCACAGCTCTTGCGAGGTCCCTGGGGAGGTCGTGGATCCATGCGGTAGTCACAAACTTGCTTACAACTACAGGATTATTTCTTACTGCATTGCATCCGTCTCGCACACCATTGCACATCCTCTTGGTGCAACTTCTTATTGCTCCTGCTGCTATGCCGGGGGTGGGGGTCAGCCAAAGGCTGCAAACAGCTTCCTGGAGGTACAGCCTAGCAACGCTTCGCCTTGGGTGTCAGCCCTGGGCCACCGGCCTCTCGCTTCCCGCCCTGGGTCTTCTCTGACTCCTTGCATGCTCAAGCCAAAGTATGGATGGAAGGCAAGGAGCTCGTGGCCCATAAGGCTGCATTTAATAAGAGGGAACTGAGCTGATGGATAAATACTTCCTCTTTTCCATTCCTAGGTGGGCAATTCTGGCTTTGCAGTCATATATCTGCTCAAAATGTCCTACGGGATTATTTATTGCCCACTGAGATGTCCAACTAACTCTTAGCCTCCCCATCCCTCACTCCTCCTCCCTGGAATCACTTCTCGAATAAACCCACCTGCACTCAAGCCTTGGTCTCTGGCTCGGCTTGTTAGGGAGCTCAGGCTAAGACACTTACCCATACCCACCTTCCTCCTTTCCCATCTTTTGGAGATTGGCACCAATCCGCAGATCCAAGGTGCATATGGACATATGGAGTGTTTGCAAACGGGAATGCTGGCCTTTACTGGCTTCTGATGGACACTAAGAAATGAAACTACCCATCGGTTATCCATGAAAGTGGGCAACAAGAGCTAAACTGACCCCTCCCCCCCATCCGCCACCCTCCCTGGAGAAAGACCTTGAACTTCACCGACTGTTTTCATCAGAGGGAAGCCCTTTATTGGCTCAGGCAGATATCAAAAATGCTTGGAGTTTATCTGTGCTCACAAGTACTTACATCCCAAAAGTACACCCTAGACTTTGTTTTGCTTTAAGGGACAGATATCTGTACCACAACTCAGGGTTTCCTGGGTGACGGTGAGGCCAAAATCACCTGTCCCTGGCTTTGCCCTACACAGGAGATGCCATGCAAGCATTCTGGCTTTTTTAGCCTCTGAAACTTCTAGAGCTGTATAATAAGCTAGTCCAGTGATTCCCCAAAACTGTTTTGTGGATTAACTGCTTCACGATCAGTGAGGGAGCTTTTTGCCTTTTTAAAAAATATTGTGAGCAAATATATATAACATAAAATTTACCATTTTAACAATTTTTAAGAGTGCAATACAATGGCATTAACTGCATTCACAGTGTTGTACCAACACTCTTAATTTCCAAACCTTTTTCTTACCCCAAACAGAAACTTTGTAACCATGAAGCAACTCCCCATTCTTGTTCCCCCAACCCCGTGGTAACCTCTACTCTGCTTTCTGTTGCCTATTCTAGATACCTCCTATAAGTGGGATCACACAATAGTCCTTTTGTGTCTTCATGTTTTATTTAGCATAGTGTCTTCAAGGTTCAGCCGTGTTGTAGCTTATATCAGAACATCGGTCCTTTCTATGGCTGATAATATTCCATTGTATGGATATATCACCATTTTGCTTATCTCTTCATCTATTGATGGACAGGTGGGTTGTTTTCCCTTTCAGCTATTGAAAATGGGTGTGGAGGCGGGGCGTGGTGGCTCACTCCTGTCATCCTAGTACTCTGGGAGGCCGAGGCGGGAGGATCACTCAAGGTCAGGAGTTCAAAACCAGCCTGAGCAAGAGCAAGACTCCGTCTCTACCAAACAAAATAGAAAGAAATTATCTGGACAACTTAAAATATATAGAAAAAATTAGCCAGGCATGATGGCACATGCCTGTAGTCCCAGCTACTCGGGAGGCTGAGGCAGGAGGATGGCTTGAGCCCAGGAGTTGGAGGTTGCTGTGAGCGAGGCTGATGCCACGGCACTCTAGCCCAGGCAACAGAGTAAGACTGTCTCAATGTAGAAAAAAAAGAAAATTGGTGTGCAAATATCTGTTTGAGATCCTACTTTAAATACTTTTGGGTATGTACCTAGAGTTGGAATGGCTGGATCATGTAATTCTATGTTTAACTCTTGAAAAACCACCATGTAGTTTCCACAGCAGAAGTACCATTTTACATTACTATCAGCAGTGTGCAAAGGTTCCAATTTCTCCACATCTTTGCCCACATTTGTTGTTTTCCTTTTAGTTCTTTTATAATAACCTTCCTCATGGCTTTGCCCACCTAATGGGAGTGAACTGGTGTCTTACTGTGGTTTCGATCTGCCTAATGCCTAATAGGGAGCTTTTGAGCAAATGCACATCCCTGAGTTGTGCCTCTGGAGGTCGAGGTTGGGTCTGAAGTCGGGAATATGGACCCAGGACAGCTCCCACCCAGTGTAGAAATCTGTTTTTGTAATTCCCCAGTCCGTTAATCTGGTCTCTGCACATCTCTGATAACGTAGAACGTGCTGCCTTCTAGGGAAGCCCGTTCCATTTTTACACTTCTAGTTATTGATCTTCTAATTCGTGTCATTTATAGCCACTAACACAGCTATGTGTGGCATGTTGAGTGCCTTAAGAGTGTCATTCCCTCACCTCCCCTTCACCTGGTTCCTTCACCCTCTGTCTCTTCCCCCTGGAATCTTTCTCAGCCCATCCCCAAGCAAGCCAGGCCGCATCTGGTGAGCTTCTTGTGTGTTCCCATTGCAAGGTAAGGTTCCTCTACCACGGTGTTTGCACGTGTGTTGTGACTTCCTGTTTACCAGTCTGTCTCCCCTACAACACTTGGAGCTCCCAGCTGTCTACAACCCTGTTCACTGAGGTCTCCCCCACTGCCCAGTGAATACGGTAGGCCCCCAACAAACGGCAGTGAATGCATTTGTTAAAAACCATAAGCCCTGCAGTAAATGCACAAGAAAACATTTGGGGGACTCTTTGGCATAGAATAAGTCATGCTTGCTAACATGAGGAGCTCCTCAATAAACAAAAAAGAAAAATAATTTATTAAAACCTAGACACTTCTTCGAATCAGATGATGGAATCCTAAACTAGTAAAAAATAGCATCTTGGCCAGGTGCAGTGGCTCACGCCTGTCATCCTAACACTCTGGGAGGCCGAGGCGGGAGGATCGCTCAAGGTCAGGAGTTCGAAACGAGCCTGAGCCAGAGCGAGATCCCGTCTCTACTAAAAATAGAAAGAAAATTAATTGGCCAACTAAAAATATATAGAAAAAATTAGCCGGGCATGGTGGAGCATGCCTGTAGTCCCAGCTACTCGGGAGGCTGAGGCAGAAGGATCGCTTGAGCCCAGGAGTTGGAGGTTGCTGTGAGCGAGGCTGACGCCACGGCACTCTAGCCCAGGCAACAGAGTGAGTCTCTGACTCATGAATGAATGAATGAATGAATGAAAACATTTGGGGGACTCTTTGCATATAATAAGTCATGCTTATTGCTACCATGAGGACCTCTTTAATAAACAGAAAAGAAAAAGAATTTATTAAAACCTAGACAATTCTTCGAATCAGATGATGGAATCCTAAACCATTAAGAAATAGCATCTGTCAGCACAGGGAGCTGAAGTGGCTGCCCAATTCCTATCTCTCTCCACTCTTCTCCCTCCAACAGACTTCTTGCAAGCCTATACAATATTTGTTCAACCCGGACTTTCTGTGTGCTAAAGAAAAATAAAGCACCTTAGGGTGTATTCAAACAACCACAGAGTTATATTTTTACTTGTGCCTTTTACCTACAGCATTGGAAAAAGTAATTTTGTCTCGATTAAAGTAGGTCTTTTCAACTGCTGACACATGTTTACAGAGCATCTGGATATAATCTGATTAGCATCTGGTGTAAGGCCATGAGATACTGTCTCCTGAGGTCTCCCATGAAGAGGGAAAGGCATAAACTTGTGCTCAGTTGAACCATTCCAGTGTTGACATCTGCGGTGGGGTCAAGACATCTGGGCCCCCCATCCTCCAGCACATTGCCAGAGTTCATCTGGACACAGAGCATCACCCCAAACTCTCAAGGTCCCACTTTAATTGGAACAGAAAACCAGTGTCAGCACTCTGGCCAGTGGGAGAGAATCGTAACATTCTTCTCTCCTCTGCTCTTCTGCACACGTTAGAGCCTGCATTGGAATGCATCACACACATCTAGAGACGGAAAAGTATCAATAATTGATAGGCCTCTCTCTGTCCCAGCTGCAAATATTGCCAGATCTTTGGTTTATTATGTATTCCCCGTTCACCTTCAATTCGCATCCTCAGATAATGTTGCATACTACATCCGTTGAGAATTCCCTTCCTGTTTTGGGTTTTGGTTGTCTTTGTTTTGTTTGTTTGTTTGTTTGTTTCATTTTGGAGGCAGAGGTTTAAGGGAAAATAGTTTCATGAAGTTGTGTTTTTTATTTGGGTTTTAGCTTTTGTTTTAGAGCAATGGAGCTGACTTCCCCAAATGTAAACAAACGTGAATTCTCTCCCCCCAAGTGATTAATTATTGATGTTCGATTGCTGCATATAACTGAACTGGGCATGGAAAAACAGCCACCTCACATTCATGAAAAAGAAGACATTACAACTGATACCACAGAAATACAAAAGTTCATCAGAGACTGGTGAACAACTATATGCTAACAAACTGGAAAACCTAGAGGAAATGAATAAATAAATTCCTAGACACATATAACCCACCAAGATTGAACCAGAAAGAAATAGAAATCATGAACATACCAATAATGAATAATGAAAATTTAATCAGTAATGAAAAGTCTGCCAAAAAAGGAAAGCCTGAGACTTGATGGATTCACTGCAGATTCTACCAAATGTATAAGGAACTAACACCAATTCTTCTCAAATTATTCCAAAAACTGAAGAGGAGGAAATTCTTACTAACTCACTCTATGAGGCCATCCTTAACCTGATACCAAAACCAGACAAAAATACAACCAAAAAAGAAAACTACTACCCCTCATGAACATAGATATAAAAATCCTTTGCAAAATACTAGCAAACTGCATCCAAAAACACATCAAAAAGATAATACACTATGATCAATTGGGATTTATCTCAGGATTCAAGGATGATTTAACATATGTAAATCAATAAACTTGATATATCACATCAACGGAATGAAGAACAAAAACCATATGTTCATCTTGAGAGACATAGCAAAAGCATTTGATAAAATTCAATATCCCTTCATGATAAAAATTTCCAAAAACTAAGCATAGAAGGAGCATACCTCAATATAATAAAGGCCATATATGACAAACCCACAGCTAACATTATACTGAATGGGGAAAAGTTGAAAGCCATTCCTCCACTAACTGGAACAAAACAAGGGTACCTACTTTCACCATGCCTATTGAATATAGTACTGGAAATCCTAGCCAGAAAAGTCAGGCAAGAGAAAGAAATAAAAGGCATACAAATTGGAAAAAAGAAAGTCAAATTGTCCCTCTTGATATGATCTTATATTTTTAAAAACCTAGAGATTACACCAAAAAACTCTTACAACTGATAAATAAATTCAATAAAGTCATAGGATACAAAATCAACACACAGAAATCAGCATTTCTATACACCAATAATGAACTAGTTGGAAAAGAAATCAGTAAGTCAATCCCATTTACAATAGCTACAAAAAAAAATACCCAGGAATATTTTTAACCAAGGAGGTGAAAGACCTCTACAAGGAAAACTTAAAAACACTGATAAAAAGCAATTGAGGACAGAAACAAATGGAAACATATCTCATGCTCATGGATCAGAAGAATTAATATTGTTAAAATGACCATACTACCCAAAGCAATCTACAGATTCAATGCATTCCTTATCAACATACGAATGACATTTTTCGCAGAAATAGAAAAAACAATCCTAAAATTTGTATGAAACCACAAAAGAGCCCCAACAGCCCAAACAATCCTGATCAAAAAGAACAAAGCTGGAGGCATCGTAATACCTGGCTTCCAAGTATACTACAAGGCTATAGCAACCAAAACAGCATGGTATTGGTATGAAAACAGACATGCAGACTAATGGAAGAGAATAGAGAACCCAGAAATAAATCCACATATTTATGGTCAACTGATTTTTGACAAAGTTGCCAAAAATATACAACGGGGAAAGGATGCCCTCTCCAATAAATGGTGCTGAGAAAATGGGATATCCATATGCAGAAGAATGAAACTAGACCCCTATCTCTCACCATACACAAAAATCAACTCAAAATGGATTAGAGACTTAAATGTAAGTCCTAAAACTATAAAACTAGCAGAAGAAAATATAAGGAAACGCTCCAGGTTGTTGGTCTAGGCAAAGATTTTATGACTAAGACTCCAAAAGCACAGGCAACACAAAAATAGTCAAACGGGACTATATTAAACTAAAAACCTTTTGCACAGCAAAGGAAACAATCAAAAGAATGAAGAGACAGCCTGGTGAATGGGAGAAAATATTTCCAAACCATTTATTCAACAAGGGACTAATGTTCAGATTATACAAGGAACTCAAATAACTCAGCAAAAA
>VBSM01002035.1:21914309-21932568 GCA_008086735.1 Cheirogaleus medius | reverse complement strand
TTACATATCCAATCAGCAACAAGCTTTACATATCCAATCAGCAACAAGCTTTACCTATCCAATCAGCAACAAGCTTTCATATCCAATCAGCAGTGGGATCCAAAAAGCATCCAATCAGCAGTGAGTTCAGCCATGGGGCCCCAGGGTGGGGTTTTTCCCTATCAGTAAAGGTCTGAGTGCCTCACAGCTTCCGGTGGGGACAAAACTTTTCACGCCAGGGCACCTGGTGGGCCTCAGGTAGATGATCACTTGCAGTCCAGACTGCTTCCCTGGGTGCCATGTGTCTACCCAGGGTGGCCCCTGCAGAGGGGCTATGGCTGGGCCTGGAGGTACGACCAGTGACATGGCTGATGTGTAGAATTTAGGCAATTTACCAGCAATGGCTACACAGGTGCAATGGCAAGTTCCGGATTTTCCACATCGTGTTCTCAGGATTGGTATCCGCAGACCCACGTAGATGACCGTGTGCTTATTATTAAACCGTGAAGAGGAAAATGAACTGTAAAACCTCTCATCACTACTTATTTTGTATGTGAAGAGAGGTCATTATTAATGGAACTAAGAAAATTGGCACTGTCTCTAGAGATGACCCTATCTCAAGCCCATCGTTTTTTGTTTGTTTGTTTGTTTGTTTGTTTTTTGAGACAGAGGCTAGAGTGCCATGGCATCAGCCTAGCTCACAGCAACCTCAAACTCCTGGGCTCAAGCAATCCTCCTGCCTCCTGAGTAGCTGGGACTACAGGCATGCGCCACCATGCCCGGCTAATTTTTTTCTATATATTTTTAGTTGTCCAGCTAATTTCTTTCTATTTTTAGTAGAGACGGGGTCTCGCTCTTGCTCAGGCTGATCTCGAATTCCTGACCTTGAGCAATCCTCCCTCCTCAGCCTCCCAGAGTGCTAGGATGACAGGCGTGAGCCACCGCGCCCAGCTGCCCATCATTTTTATCTTGCCCCAAATGTCACCTGGTCATATAGCCCCTCCTTCCCCTCTCTATCCCATGATTATGTTCAAGTCTTCACCCGTCTTGCCACTATCCAAGTAATTTACTTAGTGGCGTAGAGTTTCTTTGTCCTTTGCCGCCTCTCATCCACCAGAAGGTAAGCTCCATGAGTTTAGGGACCACTGATCTGCCCTGCACCCCCAGCCCTGAGATCAGAGTCTGGCACATAAATAAGAGCTCTGTATCAACCGTGAGGTTGCATTGAGGTGTGTCATGCTGTGGGACACAGCTGACGCTCTCCGCCACGTGCCAAGTGGCTTCTCATCATGGACAAAGAAAACTGGTGTTCTTTCCATCAATTACCCAAGCTTGATGACCGGCTCCAGGAACAATAGCATTTTCCAAGCCCCTTTTCCCTCCAGAATGCTCCTTTGGAAAGGTATAATTTACCGAGGAAGAAATGAGCATGCTACATCTATTGGTCATGCTACAATAACACTGAAATTTCTGTGCGTTCTAGGCAGATGCTCTATGCAACGTCCCCATCCTGGGCAGCGTAATCAATAACTGCCTAACAGGAAGGATGCTGGCAGGAGCAGAGATAGCTCTGCCCGCACGAACCACCCTGGGCATCTGTAAGGAAGCAGTAATCAGGGCCTCTCACATAAAGTCTTTGAAATGCAATGAAAAAGCTGCAAGTGCATGTAATTAAAAGTGAGCATCGCCACGCAAAGCAGATAAAGTTAATTACACACTCGGAGGGACATTTTTTGATGCAGTGAGTGTGGCAGTCATCATCACGATCGACCACCCTCGGGGCCAGGACAGGGAGCTGACTACGCTTCGCTCAGAATGAAGGAATCCAGGGCCCTAAAACAGAGCATCCTTTTCAGAGCCAAATAATCTAACATAAAGGGAAAGAACAAAGGCTGAAGAGGAGGAGGAGGGCCCTGCTGGATCAGGTCTCTAAATAAAACCAGGTTCTAATAGAAAAGGGCTTGTAACACTGATCGTAAATGAAGAAAGCGTGACTTTAAAATAAGCCCTAGGACTAGAGCAAATAAAAGAAAGATATACGTGCACTTCGTTTACCATATTCTGTTTCCATTAAACGTTTTAATTCCCATGGGGCAGGATCCTACCAAGACATACATATTTATTTTCCCTCCGTGAGCCCACAAAACCCCCCAGAATTCAAGCTTCAAGAAGGGCCTTCGGAAAACTAGTTGATCCAGTCAAATTGAGTTAATGGCCACAAAGAGCTGGATGGAGTGGGTGATTTGCTGTTCAATAATGAGTTGTCAATATGGGGCGAGGAGCTGGTTTGATCAACCAGGCAACCAAATCACAGCAACAATCACAGGGCTCCATTGATTTCTGAGCAATTAATGGTAATGATGCTAAAAAGAAAAGAGAAAGACAGATCTGACTGGAAATTGTTCTCCTCCGTGTGGAGCGAAAGGCCAACAGCAGGCTTTTGTGCCTGGCCTTTGAGGTCATTTGCACCTAGAATATCAGGAAGTCACAGAATTCCCTGTAATTTAGATCCTCTGGCAATTGCAACCTTAATTTGATTACGGCCCTGTACTAGGACGAATTGGAAGCCAGAATCTATTAATGACAGTCACATATAATTTAAACCGCATGACTATTTACATGTTTTCCTGTAAACATGAGTTTTTGATCCTATATCCAATTCTTGTCACACATCTGAAAAGATGCATTTAATTATTTAAACGTTGTCAACTTTTATGTTGGAAAAAACAAAAAAATGTAGAAAAATAAACCGGGGGTGGGGGGAGATTGCAACACTTAACAAAGTTAGCATCCTGGAAATATGAAGAGTTCTTACAAATGAATGACGAAAGATTCCATGGAGAATTGATCAAGCCAAATGGGAATTGCGTAAAAGACGAAATATATCTGGTTAGTCCAAATGGGAGGAACAAAAAAAAAATATCAACCTCATTGATAATAAATGAAGTACACAGCCAGGCATGGTGACTCACGCCTGTCATCCTAGCACTCTGGGAGGCCGAGGCGGGAGGATCGCTCAAAGTCAGGAGTTCAAAACCAGCCTGAGCAAGAGTGAGACCCCGTCTCTACTAAAAATAGAAAGAAATCAATTGGCCAACTAAAAATATATAGAAAAAATGAGCCGGGCATGGTGGCGCATGCCTGTAGTCCCAGCTACTAGGGAGGCTGAGGCAGGAGGATTGTTTGAGCCCAGGAGTTGGAGGCTGCTGTGAGCGAGGCTGATGCCACGGCACTCCAGCCCGGGTGACAGAGTGAGACTCTGTCTCAAAAAAAAAAAAAACAAAGAAGTACAAAGGAAAAGCGATGCTGACGTTGTTGTAGCAAAGCTTAAGACGGTCAATAGAGGCACGTTGGGAGACTGGTCTGATGGGGTTCAGGACAGGCAACTCTAAAATATGCCACCTTGTCATTTGAGGAAACAGTAGAAGCAGGAAGGTCACGCTCACCTTCTTGCCCTTCTCCACTGAAGCTGGTCATAAAAGAATTCTCTGACGTTCCTTTAAAGCATTTCATAAGAGCATCATTCCAGAGATACTCTTTCTAGACCTAAAGGAAAGAAATGTCCTTAAATCTGAAGAAACAGGGGCACAGAGAAGAATTTGAAAAAAAGGCCTTGCTAAGTTTCCCCAGCTTAATTACCATGAGATCACATCCCCTTTGGATAACTGTATTTCTACACAACTGTTCACACTTTACAAATTTAGCTTAAATATACACAGGTTTAGGCCAGGTGTGGTGGCACACACCGGTAATCCCAGCAGTTTGGGAGCCTGAGGCAGGAGACTTCTTGAGGCTAGGAGTTTGAGAATACCCTGGGCAACATAGCAAGACCCCTTCTCTACAAAAAATTTAAAAATTATTCAGGCATGGTAGCTCATGCCTATAATCCGAGCTACTCAGGAGGCTGAGATGGGAGGATCGATTGAGCCCAGGAGTTTGAGGTTACAATGAACTATGTTATGATCCAGCCACTGCTCCCAGTCTGGGTGACAGAGAGGAACCCTGTCTCAAACAGACAAAGAAAACCACACAGGTTTCCCCATTTCTTTAGGTCTTTATTTCCAAAGGCTCTTGGGTCATGTAAAACTTATATTAAATAAATTGGTATGCTTTTTCCCTGTTAATCTTATAGGTGCCTCAGCCTTGCAACGAGTGAGGAAAATATATTATTTTTTCTCCCGTACAGCCCCTCTGTTTAATATTGGTGGGAATGTAAATTGATACATCATTTATGGAAAAATAATTCATACAATCCTTGCAGAATATATCAAAATGTGGAATGTTCATACCTTCTTATTCAGCAACTACACTTCTAGGGATCTAGATGAAGAAATTATTACACAAGAGTGAAAATATATATGCACCCAGACAACTGACACTGAGTGAAAAAATAAGAAGGATCTAAATTAATATCAGTTAAGGATTGATGGGGGGAAAGTTGGTACATACATATAATGGAATCCTATATGGTCAGTCCATATTTATCGGCATGGCAAGATGTCCACAATGCATGGCAGAAAGAACAAGATGCGGTCTGAAAAGTGCAAGTGTAGAATGATCCCATTAATATATCTAGGTGAGTTTTAACGAAGCTGTGCTTCTCTAGAACGTAAGTTCCAGAGACAGGGGCTTTGTACTCTCTTCACTGTTGGTTCCCTGTTGTGCGAAACAGTGCCTGGAACTTTGTGATCATGCCATCATGTTCGTTGAATGAGTAAAGAAAAGATGTTTAGAAAGCTTGTCACTAAAGGTTTAAAAGTGGTGGGGTGCTAGTCATTTTTTCTTTGCCATTTATATTTTTTCTATTATTTGAATTGTCTTCAAAATGCTTATTTCCTTTTGACAGAAACAGATACTGTTTTTAAAATGTGTGGTAATGCCTACTGCTTGTGACAATGTGGCAGTTTCCAACCGTTTCAGGGGCCATACAAAGTGGTTCCACTCTTTTAGAAAGCCGTTTGACGTTAAGTATACCCAAATCACAAAACCCTTCCTTCCTTTGTCTAGCATTCCTTCGGGGGAATTTACGCTAAGGGAAAAAAAAAAATGCAAAATATGAAACGATCTATGCATCCAAAGGTCTTTCTCTGGTTTTCGTATTAGAAAAATAAAAATCCTGGCCAACCGAAAGACACCTCTAACAGAGGGAAGAGTCAAAGCAAATTATGGTAAATCCATTATATGGAATTTTGTGTAACCATTACCAGTTGAGAAGACTCCATGGCGACATGAGCAAAAGAAAGCTGAAAATGAAGGCATGTGAGTATTTAATTTATGAAGAAACAAAATGACGGTGCTGTTGTATCAAAACTGTGGAATTCTGGATGCTGTTCTTTCCTTCTTAGAATTGTGGAAAGAATGTGGGCTATATAGGGAGGCCTCGCTGCATAGCTTTTACATGACCTTGTTTGATTATGCTCCCTAACCTCTTTGTGCCTCAATTTTCTTATTTGTTTATTTATTTTTTTCTTTTTTTAATTTTTTTTTCCTTTTTTTCTTGTAGCATCTATAAAGACTGATTTGTGCCTCAATTTTCCTATCTGCAAAATGGGCTAAGAGTGCTACCTCCTAGCCTTGAGAGGATTAAAATGAGATGAGTAAGAGTGAGGGTTCCACAAAGTGTGGTGGTTATGGTTCTTCTTATTATTACATTTTCAGATTTTTCCAAAAAATGTCCAGCTCCTATCAATCACAAACGGAATGAAAAGTAAAATAGCTAAAAAGGGAGGAAGGAAGAGATGCAAAACATGGAAGGTTGCAGTCGGGCCCCGCCCACCTCCCGGGACTCCGAGGGGCCTCGAGCGAGGAAAACCCGCCGGCGACCACACGGGGGCGCCGGCGCGCAGGCCGGGCGCGGCTTTCCCGGCGGTGTCCAGCAGGGGGCGCTGCCGGCGGCGGCAGGAGCGGAAGCCGGGCTGGAGGCGGCCGTGCGCACTCGCCGACTCCTCCCGCTTCCGCTCCCGTCGCCGCCGCCGCGGGTCGGGCCGAGTCGCCGTCCCCCGCCAGCCGCTGTCGCCGCGCCGCCCCGCCGCCATGCCGCTGGAGAACCTGGAGGAAGAGGGCCTGCCCAAGAACCCCGACCTGCGCATCGCGCAGCTGCGCTTCCTGCTGAGCCTGCCCGAGCACCGCGGGGACGCCGCCGTGCGCGACGAGCTGATGGCCGCCGTCCGCGACAACAGTGAGGCCCGCGCGGCGCCGAGTCAGCGGCCTGGGCTGGAGCCCGCGGGGCGTTCCCCGGCGTCCCTCTGACGGGGTCCCCGAGACCTGGCCTGGCTCCCCCGGGCCCTGGGGTCCCGCCTTTTGTTGGGGTGCCCTGGGGGACCCGCCCTGCTCCCGGGAGGGTCCGCGTCTCTGCGCGTCCTCCCCTTCCTTTGAGGACGCCTTGGGTGGAATTGTTGGGCGTTTGGCGCAGAGCAGGGCTGGGGACTTGCTGTTGCTCAGGGCTGCTCCCGGGCGAGGCGTGTGCCTTGTAGGGGGAGGCGTCCCGTGGGAAGGGGAGTCTGGGCTCAGTCCTTTTGTCCCTCCCAGCAGCGAGTGGCGCTCAGTGCTGGGTGTTGATCGTGCGTGTCTGAGTATACACAGGCCTGCCTGGTCCCTCGATTTAAAACTCCTTCGGAACAGAATCCGGAGAGGGGAAACTGAGGATTGCCCAGCCCCCCCCCACTTCCCGTCCCCAGCCCTAGCAGGGGTTGGCCGGGCCAGGGTCCCTCGTGCAGACTGAGCCCTGTTCCATCCCTTCCTGGTAGTGGGGAGGGGACTGGTGGGTGACCTTAGGATGCACACGGCCCCCACTCACACATCCCTTCTTTGGCTTTCAGACATGGCTCCTTATTACGAAGCCCTGTGCAAATCCCTCGACTGGCAGGTAGACACGGACCTGCTCAATAAGATGAAGAAGGCAAACGAAGAAGAGTTGAAACGTTTGGATGAGGAGCTGGAAGATGCAGAGAAGAATCTGGGAGAGAGCGAAATCCGAGACGCAATGATGACAAAAGCCGAGTACCTCTGCAGGATCGGTGACAAGGTGGGTGCAGATGGGTTTCCCCTCTCTGTAGTTAGTGCGACCTAAACTTGGGAACCATTCCAGATTAATAATCTCTCATTTTAAAAATTAACTTCGTTTTTAAAAAAGTACAGGGGTCATCGTGCTTACCTTAACTAGTGAATCGCTGTAAAGACGAACGAAGAAAAATTAGTCTTCCTGCAATGCCCTACGATCTGCCCCCAAACAAGAGCCCTGTCTGTGTTCTGCATCTCTCTCCATGCCAGTAACGACACTGGTGCACATGCAGAGATTTTTGTTTGTTCACAGCTTTTACAAAATTGGGATCATTTTTAGTGGTTTACTTTTCTCATTTGGTTGGGAAGCATTGGTCCTGGTGTCTTTTAAAAATTTGCGCTTAGTAATATTTTCCTTGGAAGAATCGAGAACATCATCGTAAATGCTGAAGTTCTGTCTGATCTTTCTTTACTCCTTACCTGCTCAGAGATAACCTTTTTATTAATAGTTCTTTTATTGTGCATTTGCATGCATGTATATATCCCGGCAGAAAATAGGTAGTATTTTTAAAATTTTTTTGTGTACATGGGATGGTAGTGTACTCATGTGGTCCTGTTTCATTCAGCATTATACCTGAGAGGTATTTCTTTGTTAATGTACATAAATCTTGCTCATTCTGGTTAACTGCTGCCTAATATTCCACTGTAGAGCTATGTCATAATTTGCCTATTCAGCTATTGATGAACATGTTAGCTGTTTTTGCTTTAACAAACAGTTGCTGTAAAAATATGCTTATGTATGTTATCTTGTGTGTATATATGCTAGTGTTTCTCTAGGCTATAGACTATGAAATGAAATCGCTGGGACAATGAACAATTTTTATTTTAATGTGTGTCTAGTTCCATGTAACAGCTGGCTTATGTATACTCCACTATCAGTGTTCTAGAGGACGACTCATCAGTACTGGATATTTTAACTTAATTTAGTAATTGTGTAATAATGGTTAAGAGTATGGGCTTTGTTCTTAAATTTAAGCCATACACACAGAAGTATTTACATGTGGGGTGACATGTCAATATAAAAAATAAAATAGTGTGAACTCTTGGATCAGATTGCCTGGATTCTATTTCCAGCTTCAGTTGTTATGATTTACCAAACCCTCAGTTTCCTCATCTGTAAAATAGGGACAGTGACAGTTTCTATTTAATTTGAATTAAAGATAGGGGCAAAGAGCTTGGTACCTGGCACAAAGTGTTTAAATGTTATTATGTAACTTAAATTTAAAGCAGGTTTTTTTTGTCTTTTCTCTGGTTATAAATTTAAGACTTGGTCGTTGTAAAAATTTCAAAAATACAGAAAAGTTTTAAAATAGTCAATAGTTTGCATTTACTTTTAGGTTGTGTTTATGTTTTGGTTTTAAAGATTAATGTATTATGTGTGAATGAGAAAAGTCCAACTTTTCATTCAGGGCTTAGAAAATTTCAATAAGGACATGCTTGAGTCAATCAGGGGATTGTAAACTGCTCAGGTTCTAATACTGTATTCACTCTATGTTTATTAAGTAGTATTCTTCCAAAAAGAACAGCTTTCTTTTTGTTCTCCTATTTACCTGCCCTCTTTTATTTTTTATATTTTATTTTATTTGATACTATTAACTACTTATTGGGTTTTTATTATATTATTCATTATTCACCATGTTACCGTTGGTAATAGTCTTTATTCTTTGTGGTGCTCAGTTTGCTGCCTGTTTGTTAGTGCAAACGCCTTTCAAGACAGTTTGTCCTTTTGATCTATCTCATTGGTCTTCCTTATTTTATGATAAAACAAGATATCACAAGCTCAAAATTGTTTTTCAGTAGTTTACTTTTCACTCTCCAAACCTGAAATCATCCATTTCTCCTAGGATCCCTGGCTCCCTTTAGTGGGGCGTAGTATTTTCAGCCCGAGATCTGAGTGCGAGGTGCACTCAGTGCTGTCTTGCCAGTCCCTTTTATAAGTTTATGAAGCATAACTCGTAATTACGTAAAACAAACCAGGCAGACACATAGTGAAAAGTACCAAGTATAAACAAATGATTTTATTCATGTTCTTGTCTTTAAAGCAATAGAACCATTCTATTCCACAATGCTTTGAAACAGGATTGTGTATTTACAAATTGAGTTATATTCTAATAGTAACTAAGATTTCCAAAACCCTTTAAGTGATATGACAGACAATTCACAGTGAAGTCATTTTGATGTAGTGTAATTATTAAAGGTCAAAATATTGAACATATGGAACAAAGGAAAGAATACTTAAAAACTGTGAATGAATTACGAATGTTTTTCTTAGTATTTTCTAGAATATAAGAATAGATTAGGCATTTCTTATTTATTTATTTTACGGTTGACCCTTGAACAATGCAGGGGTTAGGGATACTGACCTCCCATGTGGTTGAAAATCCACATGTTACTTTGGCTTCCCCAAAAACTTTACTAATAGCTTATTGTTGACCAGAAGCCTTACTGATAAGTAGTCGATTAATACATACTTTGTATATGTATCATATACTGTATTGTTACGATAAAGTAAGCTAGAGAAAAGAAAGCGTTATTAAGAAAGTCACGAGGAAGAAAATATTTACTACTCATTAAGTGGAAGCACATCATCATAAAGGTCATCATCCTTGTCTTCACATTGAGTAGGCTGAGGAGGAGGAGGGGTTGGTTTTGCTGTCTCGGGTGGTAGAAACAGAAGAAAATCCATGTATATGTGGATGCGTGCAGTTCAAACCTGTGTTCAAGGGTCAGCTGTACTTTAAGTATAAAATAGTGTAATAAACCCATGTGTATTTCTAACCCAGCTTCAACAGTGATCAATTACGGGCCATCTTGTTTTATGTCTATCCCTACCTGTCCCCCACTCCCTTCGAAGAAATCCCAGACAGGTGATAGTTTTGAAAACTTGTAACCTTTTCTTACCTGTTGCTTTGGCTTTCTTGACAGGAGGGAGCTCTGACAGCCTTTCGCAAGACATATGATAAAACTGTGGCCCTGGGTCACCGGCTGGATATTGTATTCTATCTCCTTAGGATCGGCTTATTTTATATGGATAACGATCTCATCACACGAAACACAGAAAAAGCCAAAAGGTACTTTTTAACAATGGGGATATAGTCCCTCTAAATTATGATGCTATATAAATGAGAAGCTGATAAGAAATTTGCCATTTTGCTTACAACTAGTAAATTTGGTCAAATGAGATAATATTTAGTAACATACATACTTATTTAGTAAATATTTAGTAAAATATTTATTTTATTAGTAAAATATTACTTATTTAGTAAAATATTTCCTTTAGGTTCAAGTTGTTAAAAGCCGCTTTCTCTTTGAAAATAACACAACACTTTTAAAAAGTGGCACCGTCTGCTTCCAGATTATGATCTTACTGTTCTTATTTAACAGCCTAATAGAAGAAGGAGGAGACTGGGACAGAAGAAACCGCCTAAAAGTGTACCAGGGTCTTTACTGTGTGGCTATTCGTGATTTCAAACAGGCAGCGGAACTCTTTCTTGACACCGTTTCAACATTTACATCCTATGAACTCATGGATTATAAAACGTTTGTGACTTACACGGTTTATGTCAGCATGATTGCCTTAGAAAGACCGGATCTCAGGGAAAAGGTAATGGCTGAACCTTTAACACTCGCGTTTGAAGACTGCCCCCTGCTTTTCTAATTTAAATACACAAAGATCATTAAAGAGTTATTTGTTTGTTTATTTTGGCAATGCCTAGGTCATTAAAGGAGCAGAGATTCTTGAAGTACTGCACAGTCTTCCAGCAGTTCGGCAGTATCTGTTTTCACTCTACGAATGTCGCTACTCAGCTTTCTTCCAATCATTAGGTAAGGACAGAGTTGCTCATTTGGATTATCTGCCTTCATCTTATTCCTGATCCTGTGTGCAAATAGCCTAAGATGATTTCTCACTTATTTAAAAACTGGAGTGTGCAGGCAGCTGCAGGTCTTTGATCCGTGTGGCTAATTGGACCAGTTTTGTTTAGAATAGGGGTCGGCAAACCATGGGCTGTTAGTATGGCTCAGGAGTAAGAATGTTTACATTGGCAAAGTGCTGTTTAAAAAAAAAAAAGCATACATGACAGAGAGCTATGTGGCTTGCAAAGCCTAAAAATATTTTCTGTGTGGCCTTTTGCTGAGGATTTTGCCAGACTGCTGGTTCACAGTTTTTAAGGGGATATGAGGCAGAAGAGAGCAAATGGTTGTAAGTATTGAGCCTCATGGGGAAAGATAGGAGGGAATTCCGAATCTGATTTTGAGTTGAGATAAACTGAGCCTTGAATTCAACAATGGGTTACGTTTTATGCCTGCGGTGCCCGACCCCTGGGCTGGTGCCCGACCCCTGGGCTGTAGAGCTCCCCGCTACCTCCTACCTCCCGGTCCATGGGCAGATCCGTGCGAACACTGCCCGAGTATGCTCGAATTTCACCCCCATCCCCTCAAACCCCCAAACAACAAAATTCTTCTCCTCCAGTGATTTCCATCTTGTTCAAGCCACAAATGTAAGTATGATTCTTTTCTCTCGTTCACATTCTGTATCCCCGTAGCTGAGACCTTGCTTACATTCTGCTTTGTCGTCCTGGGCGTAGCCATGTTTTCCCAGCCTTTGAACTTCTGCATCGTTTGCATCGCTCTGTGTCCTCCCTGTCCAGCCCAGTCCACTGGAGGGCTTCCTCGTTACTCTAGCATGGCACTTAGTTTCTCCATAGAACTTGTCATTCTCTGAGATTATCTTGTATATTTGTTCATCTATCTCAGGCCTTTGAAAATTTGGTTACTATAGCAGCAGGGATCACTGCCATATCTTCACTATCTAGAGCAGTGGTGTATAGTAGTTATTCAGTAGGATAATTTTTATTTATTCAGATTGCTCATTAATATTCTGTGTGCATTTTACTATTCAATTTCTTATAAGAGCTCTTTCTAGATCAAGGCTATTCACTCTTACTGTGGTGTAAGTCAGTCTGGCTTATCATTTGTCTTCAAATCTTGTTCATAGTGTTTTGTTATATAGACATTAATAGGACTCATCAGTCTTTCCCTTTATTGCTTCTAAGTTTTGTTACTTTTGAAAATGTCTCATTTATACCTTTTTTCTGGTCTGTATAAGTCCTTCATTTGTCACCGTACCTGCTGTTTCTCCGTTAGTATTGTTTAAAAAAAAAAAAAGTAAAATGAACTTTACTGAAGGCAGAAGTAGTTACCCCTGGTTAGAATATTGGTACGTGAACTTTGTCATCTGTAAACAAGACGTCCAGCAGCCACGTGCTGCCCAAGTGCGAGTTGGAGAAGCCAGCCTCTCCTTTACCAGCGCTGCTGGGAGGGCCGCGAGAAATTCTCTGCCTGTTTGATGTAGCTTTCGGACTCAACTAGAACTGCCTTAGTTTTTAATCTTTTTATCTGAAAGGGAGATTCTTACAGTTTGTCGTCTTGTTCATTGCAGCGGTTGTGGAACAGGAAATGAAAAAGGACTGGCTTTTCGCCCCTCATTACCGGTACTACGTGCGGGAGATGAGGATCCACGCCTACAGTCAGCTGCTGGAGTCCTACCGGGCGCTGACCCTCGGCTACATGGCGGAAGCCTTCGGGGTTGGTGTGGAATTCATTGACCAGTGAGTTCAAACAACACCATGTCAGTTTTTGTTTTAAAGTTGCCTTTTAATATGTGAATATACATTTTTTTTTACCTGTTTGCAATGTCTTTCTCAATTTTAAGAAGGAAAAAAAAAACCAAGAATTTTTTTCTAAATGTTCTCGAAGCAGTCATCCCTGCCTTCCTCGTGTTCTGCGTCTTCCATTGACAGAGGGGAAAGCTGAGTTGTAATGAGGTGAAGTGATCTGTTTAAAGGTCATTAGACCAGCTATCAAAAGTAGTCTTCTTATGGCATAATGTTTAGAGGCAAAAACAACAACAACAAAAAAAACCACTTCTTTTTGGACCATACTGCAGCTACAGTAATGACTTGGATCTCTTGTATTTTACAGTTGCTCGTATTTCCTCTGACAGTTACTTCCAATTTTTAGGTCGCTGCTGCAATTCTGGTCAAATTGGTTGTTAAATGCTGGACATTTTAGCACTTAAATCCGTACTTCAACAAATAGTTAATAAGCCATTACTGTACGTTTGGTATTAAGTCCCCATCTTTGGAGACTTTCATTGCAGTAGTAGGAGGCAGCAAGCAGACATATAAATAATATAAAATATAAAAGGTAATTTCAGATAGAAACGAGTCTTTAGGAAAATGCTGTAGTGCCATGGGGAGAGACTACTAGATACAGCATGTCCGAGGAGGAGAGGTTTACTCTGAGATTTGAATTGGGAGGAGTCAGGCATCAGGAGTCCTCTAAATGTGGAAGAGGGAGTAGAAAATGCTAAGGCTTTGTGTTAGGAACAAGCTTAGATGTTGCAGGAATACAAAATGTCAGTGTGGCTGCAGAACAGCCGATTGTGAACATTGATGTGGGCGATTAGGCTTGTGTAGGGCCTTGCTGGACATCGTATGGAGCTTGGGTTTTGATCTAGGTGCTGTGGGAAGCCATGGGAGTGACAAGGTCTTATTTATACAGAGCAGGTTGGCAGAGAGACCAAGGTAGTTCATGGAGGAGAAGTTACAGCAGCTTGGACTAGGGTGGTGGGAATACAGTTGGGGGAAAAGAGGAATTCACAATATGTGTGATGTCCATGTGGAATCCAGATCAGTGGTTCCCAAATTTAGGTCTTCTAAATGTTGATGATGTCGTTTTCAGTGGTCTACAATGAAAACAAGTGATGGCTATATAGTAATTTTAAATGAAGCTGCAATTCATTTAAATAAAACCATTCTCATTTTGGGTGGTTTTGTTTCTTCTCACATTTTATTATGAAACATTTCAAACAAGCAGAAAATTCTAAAGAATCGTACGGTAAATTTTAACATTTTATTATATTTGCTTTTCACGTCTCTAGCCATCTTATTTTTTAGCCACTTCATGGCAAGTTTCAGACGCCAACACACAAATATAGAAGTTTGGTTTCATTTTTAGGATGGGGGCTGGACCTTATTTCCTGAGTCAGTAATTGTGAGCAGTGCACGTGAAACAGGGCGTGGCCTGGCTTCTTGTTCTTAACTGTGATTGTGAGGTGATAAAGCCATTGCGAGGTTCGAATGAAATTGTGGATGAGGAGACAAGACACACCGCAGTATTCTTTAAGTCCTCTTGACGATAAGTGGATTCAAGGCAGCTGGTACATTTCAGGTGGCGGTTGAATTGTTTGGTGGTTTTTTCCCTTCGTGTTCTAAGACTAGCTCTAGAGGCAAAGGTTGTACCCTTGAGCTCTAGCTGTTACCTAGAAAGAGCCTGTTCTACAGTTCTGTGAAATCTAGAAATTTCAAGTCTGGGTTTTTATGGATTCAAAACCTAATTGTAGGTGAAGTCCCTTTTTTTTAAATGGGCTGTACAGTAATTCTCTATCATTCTTGCCTCCCAGTTCCTTGGACTCAATCAGCTACTGCTGGAGGGGAAGGGGCCATTATTTCAGTCAACACTACTGCTGTGGATGTGTTTACATCACCATGGGCTGTGTTCCATGATTTTGTTTCAGGTCTTTTATCAGTTTTTTTCCCCTAATAAATCTTATTTTCCTTCTTAACGTTTTTCTCTGAGCATTTCTGTCGCTCTAATGACTTAACATGAATGGTTTCATTGTTTGCCACCTACGTTCCATCTGAATGTGAACTTCCAGGGGCGTGTTTATTCTGGTAGGTGACTTAAATCCTGCCGTGCGCCAGGGCTGCTCCCAACTACGGGGAATGTCACGGCCCTGGCTTGAAGGGAAACTAAATGTTACCCTGAAGGACTATTTTAGTGGTTTGTATTTTTCTAAGATTTCTCCATAAGGCTAATGCTTTTTTCCTCCTCCTTCTCTAAATTAGGGAGCTCTCCAGATTTATTGCTGCTGGGAGACTACACTGCAAAATAGATAAAGTGAATGAAATAGTAGAAACCAACAGGTATTTTTATTTTGTGTACGATTTGTTATACCGCTCAGAATAAGGGGCATTCTTAAGTGCCTCCCTTTAGAAGTAGGTCAGCTATTGTCATGGAGCAATGTGACTGGTTAAATAATTTATTTTTTTTCTTGACTTTATTTACAGACCTGATAGCAAGAACTGGCAGTACCAAGAAACTATCAAGAAAGGAGATCTGCTACTAAACAGAGTTCAGAAACTTTCCAGAGTAATTAATATGTAAAGCCATATAACAAAGGATTTCCTTTAGAGAGAATTATTTGGAATTTTTATGGCTTACTTCACGATGTGCCCAGTTCAGCTGTATAAAATAAATACTGCATTATTGTTTCTCTCAATTTGCTTTTTTAAAAACAGAGATGCCTTTAAGCATGGGGTCCAGTAATGTTAAAATAATGTCACTTGAATTATTCATTAATGAAAAATATTTTATGTCATTTGAGCATCTCTAGTTTAGGGTATAATGATTACACAGAGACTTTAGTACCTGGGTTCAGATCCTGACTCCCAGGGATAATGACACAAGCCCATTATCTCTTCCCTTTTTTTTTTTTTTTTTGAGACAGAGTCTCACTCTGTTGTCTAGGCTAGAGTGCTGTGGTGTTAGCCTTGCTCACAGCAACCTCCAACTCCTGGGCTCAAGCGATCCTCCTGCCTCAGCCTCCCGAGTAGCTGGGACTACAGGCATGTGCCACCATGCCCGGCTAATTTTTTCTATATATTTTTAGTTGGCCAATTAATTTCTTTCTATTTTTAGTAGAGACAGGGTCTCGCTCTTGCTCAGGCTGGTTTTGAACTCCTGACCTTGAGTGATCCGCCCACCTCGGCCTCCCAGAGTGCTAGGATGACAGGCATGAGCCACCGAGCCTGGCCTATATCTCTTCCCTTTTTAAGCCTCCTGATTTTAGAAAGAAGAGTATGTGTTACATAGTAGCTCACAGGGAAATAGTTACCCACTTGATATACAGAAGATACATAACATGTAAAATAAGCTTTCCCTCAGAAACAAGTAACCATGTGAGACAGGAAGTCGCCCCTTTTTAGGAAGCTGGCATAATCTGGATTCCAGAATCTATCAAGGCCAATCTTATTACTAAACATGGATTTTTAAAAGCCCTACATAAATTAGCACGTTGAATCTTTTTTTCCAAAAACAAGACCATACTAATAAGGAAAACAATGTTCCTTGTCTCTCAGTTACCAACTTGGTGAGTCAGAGATAAATGCTAGTCAAGGTGACAGTGGCAGCAAGTGCGAAGGTCTCTGGCAAGGTGACATTTAGGTGGAAGGAGGGAGAGACCGTGCACATATCTGGAACACAGAAAGACATGGGAAGTGAGAGCAGTAAGCAGAGGAATGACCTGATTTGACTTACCTTTTACGTGTCACTGTGGCACTCAGCTGGAGGGGACACCAGAGGACGTTGGCATGAATGGTAGAAGCAGCTGGATTTGCTAAAAGATCAGAGCGGGGGAGGGGGGAGGAAGTTAGTGGAGGCAGATCCCAGACTTTCTGACTAAAGTACAGAAAAGATGGCTGGTGACCTTGATGAGCAGTTTTGGTAAGCAAGTTAAGAGAATGGGAAATGGCATTTTAAAGGATGGGGAACACAAGAATATTTTTGGGTTTTTTTGTTTTAAGAGCATGTTCATTTGCTGATGGGAATGATCCATTAACATATTAGAGGAGGAAACACGATCTTATTTGAAAATAATCTGATACAATTCAACATCTCTTCATGGTAAGTGCCTTCAGTAAACTATGAATAACAAAACATTGGGAAATCAAAGCCCTATTGCAAACAAGGTATTTAATGGCAAAATACTGGAAGCTTTACCCTAGAAGTCAAGGCAGTGACTATCATTACTGTTAAACTGGAAGGAGGACAGCTGCTTATGTGCCAAGGAAAGCAATGTGGCCAGAGCTCTACTTTGAAAGCAGTTTCCTGTAGGCTCTGTAGGGTGGATGGGAGGCTTTAAAAATGCTAAATATGCCCAGCAGGGGTGGCGAACCTGTGGCCTTTGGATCCTTCAGTGTCGCCTTTTGACTGAATCCAAATTTCACAGAACAAATCCTTTTAAAGCATTTGAGTATATAGCCACCTATAGATTTCTAAAAAAATGCTTATGTAGAAAACCTTGTATCACTATAAGTTCTTGAAGAAAAAACAGCTCTTTAAAAACGTTGGTTTTGGGCCGGGCGCGGTGGCTCACACCTGTAATCCTAGCACCCTGGGAGGCCGAGGCGGGAGGATCGCTTAAGGTCAGGAGTTCGAAACCAGCCTGAGCAAGAACGAGACCCCATCTCTACTAAAAATAGAAAGAAATTAATTGGCCAACTAAAAATATATAGAAAGAATTAGCCAGGCATGGTGGCGCATGCCTGTAGTCCCAGCTACTCGGGAGGCTGAGGCAGGAGGATCGCTTGAGCCCAGGAGTTTGAGGTTGCTGTGAGCGAGGCTGACGCCACGGCACTCACTCTAGCCTGGGCAACAAAGTAAGACTCTGTCTCAAAAAAAATAAAAACGTTGGTTTTCCACAGAAAACCAAAGCTAGTCAGGAGGGCAAAGCTGGCTTCTGGATGCGACAGAGTTGCAGATTGGTCACCCACAGCTTGCAGGTGGACCCCCACCCAAGTACATTTTCAAGAAAAAAAATTACACAGTCACCATGGAAAAGTTGAGAGAGAACTGTAAAAAATCACACATCTAGCTTCTCTGGAAAAAGGAATAGATGAGGCTAAGTTTAGACTCACTCCATCAAGTGTCCTCCAGCGTGCCCTAGCTCAGCAGCCTGTGGCAGGAAGGTACACTACCTGTCTGCCTGGCTCCTGCTGGCACTGTGTCCTCCCTGTCCCACCCCCATGCTGGACACGTGAGGCTGACGGTCAACAGCCTCCTGTGTCTCCAGCTAGGAGAACCTGTCCAAAGAATTCTTAACCTTCATCCCACCCTGGTCCTGGTGTCTTCAATTTATATAGCTTCTTTTCTTTTCTTTTTTTCTGAGACAGAGTCTCACTCTGTCACCCAGGCTAAAGTGCCGTGGCGTCAGCCTAGCTCACAGCAACCTCCAACTGCTGGGCTCAAGCGATCCTCCTGCCTCAGCCTCCCGAGTAGCTGGGCGACAGGCACGCACCACCATGCCCAGCTAATTTTTTCTACATATTTTTAGTTGCTTGGCTAATTTCTTTCTATTTATAGTAGAGACGGGGTCTCG
>VBSM01002035.1:21889564-21905248 GCA_008086735.1 Cheirogaleus medius | reverse complement strand
AAAAAAAAAAAAAAAAGGCAGGGAGAGGGAGAAGGGAGCAAGGTCTACAGTAACGTTCTTGCCAAAACATTCTTTTTTGCCCAGCCAATCTACTTGAAGAGTGGCTCCGTGATATACTGCAAGTTTAAAAACGAAACAAGAACAAAACTTCTCACAGATTGGTAGCAAGCAGTCCAGACCACTGTAACACTGATAAAAGCAATTCGGTGGCTGAACTTGAACCAGGGTTCTTTGTGAGCACTCACTGCTACAGACACAGCTTTGGGAAAATCCTTGTTAAAACAGCAGCCCGGCAGGCGTCTGCCCTTGAGGCCCACAGGAGGTTGGGGAGACAGACTCAAAGGCATCGTGGAGTCCAGAGCGCTGAGTGGAGGTGTGACTTGTCCTCAAAAGTGTCCGGATTATTCCTCCCCGTGCTATTTTCAGCTGTCAGGGACGTGCCTTTGGCTTTCAAAAAAAGACAGGGGGGGAAACAATGAAAAGGTAAGTAAGCAGTCGTACACTGTACTCCCCTGATTCTAAATAACAATGTTCCAAGGGCCACAGGCCACTAAAGTCTCCGTTGACTGGGTGACGCCAGGGAACAGTCAGTTACAGAATTTGGCTTTAGCTTTTAGAAGCCTTCACCGCCGTTGGGCACAACCATTCTAAAGACATACTTTTAGAAAACTGGCCGGAAGAGAGGCAGGCCTGAATTTCTAGCTTAGGGAAAAAAGGCTCTGTTTGCCTTTGGTTTTTATTTACTGATTTTGTGTCCTCAAAGGTATTCCAGGTTGTTAACTGAGAAGTGAGCAGGGTCAAATGGGCTAGCACACACAGGTGTGACAGCTCACACTCAGGGCGGGGCCCATGCTGGGGAAGAGGGAACTGTGGCCTTCACTGTGGGTTATTTTTGTGTCTTTGGTGGTAGAAGCCACAAAAGACTCTTGGAAGTAGCGGGTGGAGTGCCTACTCATCCCTAACTCCTAGGCTTCCCAGCATGGCCCACTTCATTTCCTCGCTAAGAAGAATTCAACCAGCTCAGTTATCTCTGTTTTAAAGTCAGCTCCACAAGGAACAGCAAGCTGAGACCCCCATTTTTCTAAGAGCAGCATTCTTAAAAGTATTTTGGGGTCATGGGTCCCTTTGAGAGTCTATACGATCCCTCCTGTAGATAAATGAACACAGACACAAAAATGTGTAACATTTCTTGGGGTTCACTGATCTTCTGAGCTCTAGCATGCCCGCCCCCCCAAGGATCTGTGCAGCATAATAAAAAGTATTTCATCAGACACAGAAAATATTTCTTAAACACAAACTTATGTCAAAATTGATTTTAAGGTAAAAACCCAAAGGTAGGCTGTTTGGGTCTTTCCCAGTGGGACATCGTACCCTGAGAGTAAAAATTAGAAGTGGCAAACTGGCAGGATATGAGTCTAATTTGGCCAGTGGATATATGTGGGCTATACCAGACTTAATGAAAAAAGAAATAAAAAAAAAT
Source organism: Cheirogaleus medius (assembly GCA_008086735.1). Taxonomy (NCBI): domain Eukaryota; kingdom Metazoa; phylum Chordata; class Mammalia; order Primates; family Cheirogaleidae; genus Cheirogaleus; species Cheirogaleus medius. Next base: position 21,903,768 of record VBSM01002035.1, on the reverse strand, counting down.
TATATATATATATATAGCTTTTTACAATGGCCACATTTCACATGCAAGTTCAGATCTGCGTTTCTCTTTAAACCTGCTACCAAGTGTCTGGGAGGGGACACTTTGTGTAGATGGGGCACCCACCCCGTAGGCACACTCACTCTCTACTGCACCCTGCCTGGTCTCCTCCTGTCCCTTGTCCCTTGTGGGCAGCAAGGTTTCAATGAAGACAGAGGGTGCTCACTAGTACGAATGTGAGACGGACGTTAGAGCGCAGTGGCTTCTGAAACCCCCTCCTGCAGGGGTCCCGTCTCACAGGACCCTGCTCTCAGAAGGCATTTTTAAGAACTGGGGATACAATCTTGCTGTGTTTGCACTGCACTGCTATGCTTATCATAAGCCTTCACGAGTAACTACAAACCAAGAAGGAAAAGAACAATTCTCATTAGTCTAGCAGCACCCTGGGCAAAAAGCCAAACAACATACAAATACCCCATAATTTAAGCGGCTACTTAAATTCATGGATATCCCCCACCCCATACACCTTCAGCATTGCGTGTTAATTCACACGAATATTGGAGGCAAATCATTCCACAGTAGGAAACTCGTTGGTATTAGGTCATTAAATAGGAAATGTCCAATTTCCATAAAAAGTACAGTTTATTATATCTCAAACAAGCAGGACAATTAATCAAAGTATGCACCTAACTATCGATACAGTTTTGCCGTCTTAACTGTAGCTCGTTCGGGCCCTGTATGTCGTGACAGCAAAGAAAGACAAGCTTCGGGACAGTTTCTCTGCTGATGCTTAATTCATGCAGAACCCATCCATCCATCCAGCTTCTTTACCTTGCAGATTTGTTTCAAATGGTTCAATATTGTTGGAATAGTAACATCAAACCTCGCTGCTAATTCACGCGTAGGTTGAGATGGATTTGCTTCCACTGCAGCTTTCGCTCATCATTATCCACCTTGGTCTCAGGTCGCCCACGTGGCTCTTTTTCAAGATTAAAATCACCAGAATGGAACTTCTCAAACCATGGACATACTGTGTGTTCATTAGCCACATCCTTCCCAAACGCTTTGTGTATATTTCGAGCTGTCTATCCTGCACTGGTTCCATGACGGAACTCATATTCGAAAATAACCCAAATTTTTGACTTATCCAATGGTTTCACAAAAATTGCTCTAAAAAAATTTGAAAGATAATCACAAGCCAAAACATGCATTTGAAAGACGGAGGATGTACCTTCACAATAAAAATAAATAAGAAGTGTCAAAGAGAACGGTCAGAGATATCAACTGCCAAACTAGTACTTAAGGAAATCGGACATTTCATACTTAATAACCTAAGAGTTTTTCTGAAAAAGTCCAAAAGCTGGCATTTATTTAAATTAAGTTCTGAAGATGAGGAAGGAGGGGGGAACCAAAAAAGAGCCTCACATTTTAAATCAGGGCTCTGGGGCGATGATGCTGAAATTTCTGTTCGTAAGCAAGGTGAGGAGATATCCTGATGAATGAAATAAGACGAGAGATGAGCTGGAAGTTAGGGCAAAGGAAGCTGGAAGAAACAGCTATAGGTGAGGTCGGGAGAAAACAGAAAACAGGTGAACAGTGGAGGAAGAAAGACAAAGAGACGAATAGCAGGAGAGAGAAAGTTGTGGTTAATTATGAATGCAACACCCTGTTAGCCGTTTCTCTACCAAAGGGCTCACATTCAGACTCCTTTTCAAACTATCAGCTTAGAGTGTGGTTTTTGTCTTCTGCTATGCCCATACTGAGTCCTGTTTTCCTGCCTCACTTGAAAACAGGGGGGAGAAAATATAGGGTGAGATTTAACCAGAATATCTGGAATCGAGGGGAAAAATATTAAATCTTACATCACTCCATCCTAGATCAGTTTGATTTTAGCCCAGCTTTTTTTCCGAGGAATACGCTGGAGAACCGCTATCCAGGAAACAGAATCTGCTTCCTTCCTCAAGGGCATCGCGACACACAGCGATCGACACAGGGACCACACCTTGCTGGCTACGGAGAGGAACTCCCTTCCGATTCAGAGTCTGCTGCCACGCCCGACACGTCCTGCAGCAGTTTGCTCAGCGCATGGCCATGGCTCCCTTACCTAGGGTCACCTCCCAAAGGCATCGGAAATCCCGGCAGAGAGGAGCCTGTTCTACCTTCGTATGGCCACGAACTCTTCCTTTTTTAAAAAAGACACCATGAAGCTGGGTATCTGCTTACAGGCAAACCGACCAACGCAACCACACAGACTTCCAAGCTGGCGGAAGGTCTCAAGGCAGCGGAAGTGGGACCTCCCACGGGACTCACAGTCCCTTTCCTACCTGATGGAGGAGGGAATTGTTCGTCAGTCCTTGTGGCCCTGGCATGGTGCCTGTGTGTTTCACGTGGACGTGGTTCATGGCTGGCACTTTGGCAACCTTTGTGGGTTTGCTGCTGCTGTTGTTGATGCCGCTCGAGCTGGGCGAGCACTTTCTTTTCTTTCCTATGAGTTTGTCCAGAGGAGTGTGTGAGTGTGAAAAGCCGCCGTGCGAGTTGACAGGCAGGTCGCTGGCCTGGTGGGTGAACGGGCCGAGAGAAAGAGTGGAGTCGCCGCTGTTCACCATCACACTCATCCTCTTGATGGGCTCCGCGGGGCTCCCGCCGGGGGGGCCCCTCCCTGACTGGTCGTGCCGGAGGCTCACCGAGTTCGCTTTATTCGTCACACAGTTGAGGCCGATGCCATGGGAAGATGTCACCGTGGAGGGGTAGGGAGGCCCAGAGTGAGCCACACAGTTTTTCCTAAAAGACTCCATGGAATGAGAAGAAGAGCAGGAGGAGGAGGAGGAGGAGGAGGAGTGAACTAACAGCAGGGAACTGTTTTTGCGTTTCTTTCCTGAGCCGCCACTGGCGCTGCTACTGGCGCCGTGACAGTCAGTGCTGTTACCAGAAGACTCCTTGGGCCTTAAAGACTTGCTGGATTTCAACTTCTGAGGTTTCCTGGACATAGGGGAGGAGGGGACCGAGGAAAGGCCGGAGGGCGTGGAAGGGGACGAGGACGACGAGGACACTTGTCTGGATTGCATACTGCACACGGGGTCCATGACCCCCGACGCGGCGGGCTGTGCGTTCAGTGTGGTTCCATGAGCCGGTACCGATTTGCTGCTCGGGGAGACGCAGGCGGAGGACAGCAGGACCGGGGACGAGGAGACGGAGGCTGCCGCGAGGCAGCTGAGCCCGCACTGCGACGTCGGCACAGAGTTTGCCCGGTGGGGAGCACGTGTGGAGATGGGCGTTGCTGTGCTGGGCACGGGTGGGATTTTCCTGGAAATAGGAGAAGACAGTGAGTGACAGCCACCACAGCCATCCACGGGGACTTTCAGAGGGGCACCCCTGCGCCTCTGACACTGAAAGACGCCCCCACGTCGCAGTGATCGCTCTGAAACACAAAGCCAATCCCGTCGCCTCTCTCCTCTCAATTCTTTAATGCCTGTCCTAGGGCCGGCAGAGCGATGGCGAGTTTGTGCCTCTCCTCTGCTACTGCCCCAGCTTCTAGCTCCTCCTCCCACCCCGGCCCCTGCTTCCAGCCACCGATCTTCCGGGAAAATGCCATGACTCGAGACCCCAACTCCTGCTCGTCCTTCAAGTTTCTGCTCGTCATCGCTTCCTCAGGAAACCTGCCCTGACCATCCTGACTCACTTGGCTCCCCAAGGACTCACCTTGGCCCTGTTTCTAGCCTTTGTGAGACCCAGGGTGGCTTCGATGCGTGACTGCTAATCACAAACTCCTACGCAGGTGGAGCAATCCGCATCTTATTTTACCACTAGAGTCCTGATGCCCAGCACGGTGCGGAAAATACAGAAAGCACTTGACACGCTTTGAGAGAATTCAGGAAGGAATGGGAAGGAAGGAAGGGCACAGCTAATGAACAGCAACTGCTGGGTCCTACTAGTGGCCTGAATGATTGCACAAGGGCATAAAGCCTCAAAAATCTCAGGGGATTTTCCATCACAGTGTTGTAACGATGTATTCGGCTAATAACGTCGGGCAGAGTATTTATCAGGGGCCGAGGGAGCTGTTTACATAGTCAAACCAGGCCCCCTCCTTTATTTTAGCTCTGATCTCGAAATGGGACAGTGCCAAAATTTCAAAAACTCCACTGGCAGAACTCACGCCGAGGTAGAAAGATAGAAAAGGGCTTGGACGCTGAGACGGCCTTGACCCTGACATGCGGGTGGCCCCGGCCGCCCCAGTCCCCACGCCAGCTGGGGCTGCGGGTTCTCTGTCCGTCGAGTGAGAACTGGCCCAGACGGCTGCCGAAGCGCTTTCCAGATGCGTTTAAATAAGAACTATAGTCATTAACAAAAGGAGTCAGTGACTACAGCATTTGCACCTGCTAGACAAACCCCACTAGAGAGCGCAGCCGAGTGACAGGGACACTCGGGCTGCTGCGTGTCCCTGTCACCTGTGCGGCTCCCGCGCTGACCGCACTCGAGTCTCTGGGGGGAGTGGGGCAGAGATCAGTCACTGCTAAATCTCTCCAGGAGGTTCCAACATGAGGCCAAGACTGGCAAGGCGGGCTCTATCTGCCCCCGCCCGGCCCCCCAGAGCAGGGCGAGCACCGTCATCACCGAGAGGTCTGTTAGAAACGCTGGGTCCCAGGCCCCGCCCCGGCCAGCTTCATCAGAGTCTGTGTGGCAACAAGGCCCCCAGGTGACTCAGGGCTCAGACAGGAAGCCCTGCTCTAAATGAAGTCCGCGCGTCACCGCGCACCGGGTCAGTGGCTTCTTGCGGCCACCAGGTGGCTCAGGAAGTCAGGCCTAAGCACCAGGCTGCCTGGAACCAGCTCCTGGGGAAAGAAAAGGTTCCCAGAGGAGAAAGGATGGGGATCCCTCCGGGTGACCATTACTAGCTTCTCTGAAAAAGAGTCTTTTAAGTGATTCATTACCTTTTGTATAAAGAAGACGCAAAGTAGGAATATGCAGTCATACTGACTTGTGTTTGCACAAATAAACTCTGTAGAGATACACAAGAAACTATCAATAATAAAAATGGCTCCGGCTGCGGGGACGGCGTAGGAAACAGGAGTGTAGGGGACGGGGTGACCAAGACTCTTTGCTGTGCGCCTTTTTACACTCGTTTTTCTTTTTTAAGCCAAGCGAATATATTACTGATTCAAAAAGTTAAAAAACAAACAAAAAACCTTTGAGAACCATCCTGGCCGCTGCTTAGGGGAGGTGGGACAGTGGTCCTAAGTCAACAGAGGACAAGTCACTCCCGGAAGTGACAGGAGCTTGGGAAGGGCCCTCCGGGGCGTGACCCTGCTCTCCAGGGGAGGCGCTGATTCGAATTTCACCTCCGTCCAGGGACTCCACTCACTGAAGATGACTTATTTCATGCCCAAGTCCCACCTCCACTTACCCTCAATTTTTTGCCACCGATAAGCAATCAAACAAAGGGTAAGTAGGGGCCAGGCAGAGCGGTACTCAAACAGGAGATCTTCCTGGAGGGGAAGATGTCTGGCCGAGCAGTGAGATGGGACCTGGGCCGCTGTGGAAGTTTCCTTGAGGGCCTCAGAGATGCCACCTGAGAACAACGCTCCTCTGGGCGAGAAGTGCTGGGGCTGCCCAAGCGGGCCGACGGCACTCCTGTGCTCGGGAGCATCTTCACAAGCTCCGAGCTCCAGGTTCCTGTCTGCCCCACGCCCACGGGCCAGCTCCCCACTGAGCCAACACGTCTGTTGCTGCAGTAGTGGTGACTTTTTTAAAACCAAAGGTCACGTTAATGAAAAGGGATGGTTTCCTTCTCCCCGGGGAGCAAGTGATGAGGCGGTCAGCTTTGCGACAGCACAGAGAGAGGGTCCACGGCAGAGTCAACCTCACGATCCTACTTTTTCTCAGAAGTTCACAGCACGAAGAGGAAAGTCTCTCCACGTAAGCTGCTAGGAACCCAGACCATCCCCCAAACTGCTGGCCGTGAGCCGCTCATCAGTATAATGAGAAAAAGCACTCGGAGGACCTTTCCACACTCTGAGGAGCGCACTGTCCCCATCAAGCTGAGGGGGCTCAATGAGCTCTCCAAGCCCCACTTAGTGTGAAGAAACAAGCAGGTGCGATTTCATGTATCGTAGGGCGTTCTGATATGGAGAGACACCTCCCCCCCCGCCGCAGCCCCAGTAAGCCACTCCCCTGATTCTGTTTCTTGGCAGGGACAATGTACTGCCTCTTATTAGTAAGAGCCAGGAGGAAACATGAAACAGAAAAGCAGAGTAACACTGTTCTGGATCTGGTTTTCTAAGTGAATAAAGGTAAGTCCTAACAATGACCATGGAGATGGTTCTTTGGGTTGTACACTATCCCCAAGGCCTCTGAACAGTTCCTTCTGGCTTTATCAGGAAACCACGGCAGGGAGGCAAATGGATGTACTAGCAGAGTCCACTCAAGGAGGCACTAGTAAGTGATGCCCCAGGAGAGAATTACTGGACAGCCCCTTTAGCAAAGCTCAAGGCTCCCCAAAGTAGGTCCCACCACACACTACTTCCCCAAGATGCTCCCTAAAAAGGGTTCCCGGGTCAAAAGAGCGTGGGAGACATGCCATATTATATATGACATCTCTTGCCTTGAGAAATGCAAAGCACAGTGCCCATTAAAGGCTCTGAGAAGTGCCGCAGTAATGTAAACAATTTAAACCTTTTTGGCTATGGAAACCTCCTTTCACTAAAAATCGTATTTGGGAAACACTAGCATACAGAACGCCATACAAGATATCTTAAATTGCAAATCAGAACGCACGGCTCCTCTACCTAAAATCTTCACCAGCTTCCCACTGCACTCGGAATTAATTTCAACGTCTCCCAGCCCTGCTGGTCTCTCGTGTACCATGTTTGCTTTCTTGCTGTTTCTCAAACAAGCTGTCTTCTGACTCCAGACCCCCGTGCAGCTGGTTCCCTTGGCCTGGAGCCCCCCGCCCCCCAACCCCACCCCAGGGGCTGCTCTTTCTCCTCCATCCAGCTCAGCTCAAGGGTTTCTCTGAGCCCCTCTGGCCTGTTATTTTCCCATCTCGGCTCCTTACTTGGAAACAAACTACCTGTAGGTTCAGATCCTGGCCCTACCACTAACTTCTTACATGACCTTGCATCTCAGTTTTGTCATCTGTTTAAAAAAAGGTGAGGGGAGGGATAATCGTGGCCCCCTGACAGAATTGTGAAAATTAAATATATTCAGTAAGTTGACTGGCACAGAGTAAGCTTTTAATAAGCCTTAGTGATTGTCGTTACTCGTTTCCATCATCTCCCGTATGATGAGCCGGAGTTGCCTGGCTTGTTTTTCTGCAGACTAGCTTTCGCCACCGCCCGCCCCATTCCCAGCTAGACCGTGAGCTCCGTGTACGGGGGAACCCCGCGCCCAGAACAATCCGCAGCTGCTAAACGAGTAAATTAACGACGAGGCCCCTTCTTCTCGGGGCTCGGCGAAGGCCACGTGCTCACTCGGATAAGCGAATCTTCGGCAAATCAGCCCCGCGGGAAACAAAGCAAAGCAGACGCGGCACTGAGCGAAGCCAGCCCTCGCCCCCACCAGGCGGGCACTCACTTCCACAGCTGCGCGTTCAGATGCTTCTCCACCATGAGGTTGAGGGCGCAGCGAAGCCGGTTCCACCTGGAGTCAAACACGTAATAGCCCCTTCCGATCTGCCGGCTCCCGAATGTGCAAAACTGCAAGAGAGAACACAGCCGCTGGTGCCTGCCACTGTCACGGCGGCACGCCCGCCAGGGCTCGCCTCCTCCGGGAAAGGGCTGGCTCCGAGTGCCAGGGCTGGGAGGCGTGACAGTGACAGTCCCGTGCCCACCCGAGTTCCAGGGAAGAGGAAGGGAGAAGCACGAGATGCCCCGCACAGCACGCGTGCCGCCTCTGGGCGCCCCGTTCTGAGCCGCTTTCGCACCTGGGCTGTACCCCAAGGTCCCCTGCGTGCCCTGCCGACGCGGGGGTGGGGTGGAACTTACAGATGCTGGCTGAGGATGGTGACCTGAATAATGACAGTCCAGTTTTTCAACAGACTCTTCTTTGTCGTCGCCTTCGCCCTCCTCGCTGGATAACCGAGAAGCTGGCTCAGTGGCAGGCAGGGGAGGGTGCGGAGACTCGTGGACTGGAGGGGGGTCGATGGGGGCGCTCCCACCTTGCTGAGCAGGGCAGCCTGGAGGCCTGAGCGAGCAGAGAGTGCGGCACCGGTCAGAGCACACGCCTGGGACTCGGCCGCCTCAGCTCAGACACGACAACGCCCCCAGAACCACCGATGGGGGAGCCCGGGTCCCACCTCCAGTGCTGGGGGACACAGATGCCGACCCGGGTGGCTCCGGAATGAAGGAAGCTCTCCCCTGAACTGCACGATGCAAAGTGAAGCTGTTTGCCAAACATTATCATTATTTACAACTAGTGCTCCTTTCTACAGCCACTTGGGTGGCTAACGTTCCCCTCCTATCCTCCCCCAAAAGGGGAAATATATGTGCGATGTCACAGAATTTTTTCTTTCATTCCTCTTCAAATTTCAACTGGATTTGGGTTACTATGACGATAAATGAAATACAGTTGTTCCTTGATATTCATGGGGGATTGGGTCTACGACCTCCCGAGGATACTAAAATCAGAGAAGTCTCTGATATAAAATGGCTTAGGATTTGCATATAACCTACAGATCCTCCCACATACTTAAAATCACCTCTGTGTTACTTATAATACCTACTACAACGTAAATGCTATGTAAATAATTGTTATACTATATTGTTTAGGGAATAATGACCCAAAATATCCGTACATGTTCAGTACAGAATCAATTTTTTTTCCAAATATTTTTGACACACAGCTGGTTGAATCCATGGATGTGGAACCCATGGCTATGAAGGGCCAGGTGCAACTGACGAAGTACTCTAAGACAATCTAAGAGAGATCACATTTGATAAAAGCGTAAGATGGTATTACCACTTTATGTGGACCGTCTAAAGCCCTTTACTCAAGGGCAGTAATGTATTTTTCCTGCATCTATAAATGGCGTAGTACTTCTGGAATTAAGCTTACTTTTTTTTTTGAGACAGAGTCTCACTCTGTTGCCCGGGTTAGAGTGCCGTGGCGTCAGCCTAGCTCGTAGCAACCTCCAACTCCTGGGCTCAAGCGATCCTCCTGCCTCAGCCTCCCAAGTAGCTGGGACTACAGGCACGCACCACCATGCCCGGCTAATTTTTTCTATTTTTAGTTGTTTGCCTAATTTCTTTCTATTTATAGTAGAGATGGGGTCTCACTCTTGCTCAGGCTGGTCTCGAACTCCTGAGCTCAAGCGATCCTCCCACCTCGGCCTCCCAGAGTGCTAGGATTACAGGCGTGAGCCACCGCGCCCGGCCAAGTTTACTTTTTTATAGATGCAAAAACTTCAATGAGAAGGTGGCCAAAGAAAGGACGTCTGGCCAGGGCCTCTGACGGTTCCTCCAGTGTACTGTGTAGAAACCGCAGGGCTCGTGCTGGGACAGGCTCAGGCACACACTTTGGTTTCCACCTTTAAACAACCACGTCAAGGACCAGACACGTGCAGGTAGAACAGCAAGGCCAGCATGTTCCTAAGCAGAAGCCCTTGCTGCCAACAGGCAGATGGCCAACACTGAGGCCCCTCGCTCTCTATGCCTTCCTCCTTCCCTTCCCTCTGGAAATTGGGTACAAATCCTTTACTTCAACTGGGTTAAATAACACAAGCACAAACACACGCATATTCCACTATCACTGTCTCTGAGGCACGTGAGTACGTTCTTGTTAAAACACTCTGATCCCGTTTCCTATGTTGCTAAAATGCTAATACATGCCCGGGCCAAGCCTCCGAATGAATGAATGAATGAATGAATGAATGAATGAAAAAACATGTTGACAAATGGATGCTGTAAACACTCAGGCTGAATACCTGCTCTCAGCAAGAATTCACACTGCTGTGTTTGGAGAGAAGCAAGACAAATGATAAGGAAACTGCTGTCAAAGCCGTGTGGAATGTTCCAGTCACTAACCTGCAGGAAGGACCCAACGTCAGCCCTGCTCAGCGGGGCTGAGAGCTACCTGACGTTGAGCGAGTATAGAGAAGATAATTCCGGCTTTATTTTGCTGCTTACATTTGCAACCAAAAAGAGCCCTGGTTGAAACTTACTGATGAACCCAACCTTTTTCTTCTCATAGTAAAACCCGGTAAAAAAAATTCCTCCACAGTGAGCCCGATGTATGATTTTTGACATCATGACCAATACTAGCGTTTTTACAGCATCTGCGATTCTGTTCCCTGAAGGAGGGAGAAAGAGTTGGAGGGTTTGGCTTACCTTGGAAGACTAGGGGTGTGAGGTTTAGGTTTACTAGCTATGAAAGGCTTTGATTCGGAAGGAATCACTCCGTGAGGGTTTGGGTGCGGCTCCTGTGACGTTCTAGGAGGGGCGGGATGCGGGTCCCTGAGAGGCTGCGGTGGTTGCTGAGAGTCCAGATGGCGAATCAATTCCTTTTCCCTGGTTTTGTTTTTGTGCTCAGCTAATAACACATCGAATCGTTTTCTTCTACCCTGGACAGCCCGTCGCTGGGTTAAGGAATGTGTCTATGGACCAAGAAAATGCAGAACCTGAAGAATCTCGACAATGATTTTGTCTGTCATACATCCCAAAACAACACTCCCAATAAAAAGTATCTGGACCATTAGCATAGGCAAAGACCGCTCAGCATTCGATAAGCTAAAAATCTGAACAGCTCATTCTTTTCTCCCTACCTAGACTAGAAGCATATGTTCTAGACTCTAAATGTAGAACAATCTAGGGATGTTATTTCCATCAGAGAAAAGAATGTTAGCTGTGCCAAGTGGCACGTGAGTGGCCAACAGTAGTAACAGGTGACAAGTACTCATGTTTTGTGCTATAATAGCAATTTGTTAATCAGGAATCTTATCACTTCCATTAGAAAAATCCCTCTTTAGACCACTTAAAATGTTGAATGTTAACTTAAAGGGAAGAAACCATTATTCTATAAAAAATGTATCCCAAAGTGTTATTTTGGTAACTGCCGGAGAGTAAAAATTAAACACAATTGCTTCTCTCTATTCCAATGAAAACATATCCCAAAGTATTCTGGAGACAGATACTGCTACAACCAAGGAGAATGTGAGAGAAGGGAAGAAGATAAAGCTCAGAGAAGAAGGGCTATGAACAGGAAGAGACACAAAGCAGAGTGAATCCTGCAAACACACTGGCTGTGGAAACCAAGGAAACAATGTCTAATTTCAGAAATAAGAAATAGGCACATCGAGGGGAAAAAAGTTAAATTAGGGCTTGTCTTAAGAAGACAATCAATATAAACTGTGATTGAAGCACATCAAAATGTGTGCACTCCAAATGCATTTGATAATTACTGGCATTGAAAAAACCCCCAAGAAACCGAGGCTCATTTGAAACCAAACACTACTCCAGCAGAAGATAAGGTTGAATGTGTAGGTGTGAACTGGTCAGAGTTGGGCAAATCCTACTGGCAGTCAAGTCCAATCACTGTGAAATGATCGTGCAGGTCAAGTTACTGTGACCACTCCATACCGCTGAGGTCTCAGTCTGTAAAAACCCGAGGAGACACTAATCCTCAGGAATGGATGAGTTTACATTAACTCCAGTGAAGCCTAATCACATGTCCATAATCATAAGTGAATTCATCTACCTAGTTCCTTTCCTCTTTTATATTACAAATTACTGTTAATGATACTTCATGTGGGTTCATGCCATTACACATACAGATTTATATAGCATGTTTGCTACGATTTAAGGGACTTAAAAGTGGAATTATGCTTCCAACTTCCATTTGAAATTCAATAATATAACCTATCTCCTTCCTAGACCTACTGTAAGCTGTGTCCACCCAAAATCTAACCTGGCACAGACGAATGTGTTTAGCTTCTTTTCCGTTTTTTACTTCGTTTGCTCTAACATCTCTATCCACAAGAAAGTGACCTAAATGAGGACTTCTGTTTTGTTCATGCTGTGGCAGCACCTGGCACTCAAAACATACTTTCAACATAAAGCATGCAAAAATAATGGCCCTCCAACATGTGTTTAAAGAATAAATGACTGCCTGAATGTTACTGGTCCACCTGTCTCTGTCTCTCGAGACAGACGTACAAACCTTTCCTCCTCTTGAATGACCCCTGGTGCTTAGCACAGTAAAGCCAAATGAGGAAAGCAGGCAGAGACAATATTTTCCCAGCTCCGTCTAAAGAGTAAATAGGACTTCCACCGAGCTCTGAAGAACATTCCATATATTAATCTGATGATCACCTCCCCCCACGCCCCCAGTGAGGACTCTTCAGGGGCTGTCCAAGGCTCACGGGATAAAGACTGACTGTGTGACTAGGCTTCTGCGGCCCTGCACACTCCAACACCCTTGCTCACTGCTCCTTTGGTACCTCCTCTTCCCACTTTCTGTTCGGCCACCTGGCTGTCTTCCAGGATCTAAGGAGTTGGCTCTAATGGTGTCACAGAGCCCTCACACATGTGTCCTCTCCATCGCCTGCCTCTCCCACCCCCTCCTGCCCAGATAAATCATCATACCAATTTCAGCCTCATATTCCTGTGGCAAGAAAGCCTTCGCTGGCTAAATCTCCCTACCGCAGGCTTTTATATCTTTTCTTACCCCTCTCTCCTTTTTGTAATTCATCAGTGGTAACTTTACTCTTATCTCAGTGATGGTTAATCTCCACCTCCTTCATTGTACTGTAAGGTCTACTAGTGTAGAAAACACGCCTTGATTTTGCTAAACCCTTTATTCTCTGGGACCTGAAACGAGGCCTGTGCTCGCAGTTGCATGCAACAAAAAGTTCTACGATGGCTGCATGGACAAACGCTACCGGAGTCACAGATTTCTCTGCATGGAAAGCACGCAGGCCATCAGATAGGATACTGGACAGATGAGGAAGTGAAGAGGGGGCAGTGAGGGCGGCAGGTAGACAATAGGGAATAAAAAATGGGAGCGAACAAGTGCCCTGGTGGTGAAGAGAAAAGACAATGTCCTAAGTCTAAGACAGAAGAGACTTGGTAGCAACTTGGGGAACACTCAGGGAAGGAGCACTCAGGTATGTTCAGGATATTATGTTAAGATAAATAAGCCAGTCACCCTACACCAGCTTAATAGATTCAGGCCAAAGTGAAGGCAAGGAAAGGGAGAAGAACTGACAAATAGAGGAAGGGAAGAAAATCAAGGCATCCTATGAAAGGGCAGGCCAGATGGATGCTGCATTTTCTGCCAGTTTTATGCTGACCTCACGACAAATGAGGGCTGAAGACACATTAATGCAATGACGGGCTTAGCACCATGCCACAGACTGTAATGATGCCCGTAAGAGTACGAGCAGAGCACATGCCATTGGAAAAGGAAAATGGGAGAAAAATGCAGATCGATACAAAGTTCACCTAGCCATAAAGGCACAGGAAGAATGCTGGTCAAACTCCTTGCAGATTCTGAGTTGACAACACTTTTAGCACTCTTACTTCCTGGCATTTATCCAGAGGAACTGAAGTCAGAATCCCAAAGAGATATTAGCACTCCCATGTTCACTGAAGTACTATGTACAATATCCGAGATGTGGAAACAATCTAAATGTCTGTCAACAGATGAATGGACAAAGAAAATGTGGTACATACATATACTGAAATATTATTCAGGGTTAAAAAGAAGAAAATTCTACATATGCTACAAGGATGAACCTTGAGCACATTATGATAAGATAAATAAGCCAGTCACAGAAAGACAAATACTGCATGATTCCTCTTACATGAAGGTACATAAAATAATCAGATTCATGGGACAGTGGAATGGAGGTTGCTGGGAGCAGAAGGAAGAGGGAACTGGGGAGTTACTAATCAGAGAGCACAAAGTTTCAGTTAAGCAAGATGAGTACGTTCTAGAGATCTGCTGTACAACACTGCGCAACATAGTCAACAGTACTGTACTGCACACTTCAAAATTTGTTAAGAGGGTGGTTCTCATGTTGTTTTCTCACCACAATAAAACAAAATCTTAAAAGAAAGAAAGAAGGAAAAAAACATGTGGTTCATCACCAAGTTGTATCATGATGTGGAACAGGGCATCTTGCTTAACTGAGACTCTAGGCTCATTGATTAGTAAACTCCCCATTTCCCTCCTCCTTCAGGCCCTAGCAACCACCATTCCAATTTTATTCTATGAGT
>VBSM01002035.1:21867046-21889464 GCA_008086735.1 Cheirogaleus medius | reverse complement strand
TGCTCAGGCTGGTTTCGAACTCCTGACCTTGAGCGATCCGTCCGCCTCGGCCTCTCAGATTACAGGCGTGAGCCACCGCGCCCGGCCGAGTTTGATTATTTTATATACCTAACATAAGTGGAATCATGCAGGCATGCTTTCACGAAGTCCCTCAGGGGCAACTGAAACTGTGACATAATTCTACAGAGCCCAGATGGCTATCTTTAACAAGAACACACTATATGTGTGCAATTAGTATCTCATGAAACACAAATAAGAGATCAAATCACAACTTGGTAAGAGGGGGGAAAAAAAAGAAAAACCGAATATGAGATAGGAGTTTTCAAGCTAGAGATCCAAGGATGGGAGGATGTGCTTGGGGTGTGGTTGTGTCCATTAATTAACTCAAGATAGAATGCAAAATTCAGAATATAAGGGTATTACTGCTTTTGCAGCAAGAAGAAGAAAGCTTATGGCAATAAGTGTCTACATCCAAAAAGTAGAAAAGCTTCAAATAAACAATCTAACACATCTCACAGAAGTAGAGAAACAGGAGCAAAGCAACCCCAGAATTAGAAGAAATAATAAAGATCACAGCAGAAATAAATGAAATTGAAACAAAAAAAATGTGAAAGATCAATGCAACAAAAAGTTGGCTTTTTGAAATGATAAACAAAATAGACACACTTTTAGCTAAACTAACAAAAAAAGAGAGAAGACTCAAATAAATTATTGAAGATGAAAAATGAGGCATTACAACTGATACTGCAGAAATCCAAAGGATCATGAGAGACTGCTATGAGCAACTATATGCCAATAAATTGGAGAACCTAGAAGAAATGGATAAATTCCTAGACACATACAACCTACTAAGATTGAACCAGAAAGAAACCCAAAACTTGAATAAACCAGTAAGTAATGAGATAGAAGCAATAATAAAGAGTCTCCCATCAAAGAAAAGCCCAGGACCCAATGGTTTCCCTGCTGAATTCTAACAAGCATTCAAAGAACTAATATCAATGCTACTTAAACTATTCCAAGAAATCAAGGAGAAAGGGATACTTCCAAACTCATTCTATGAGGCCTGTATCACCCTGATACCAAATCCAGACAAAGACACAACAGAAAAAGTATAGGCCAGTATCTCTGATGAACACAGAAATCCTCAACAAAATATTAGCAAACCAAATTCAACAACACATTAAAAAGATTATTCATCATAATTGAGTGAGATTCATTCCAGGGATACAAAGATGGTTCAACACACACAAATCAATCAATGTGATACATCATATCAACACAACAAAGGACAAAAACCATATGATCATTTCAACTGATGCTGAGAGAGCATTAGATAAAATTCAACATTCCTTCATGATAAAAACTCTCAAAAAACTGGGTATATAACGAACTTACCTCAACACGATAAAAACCATATATGACAGACCCACAGCTAGTATTACACCGAATGCAGAATAGATATATTTATGTACTATCTTTTTTCTGGGAAGAAGGTCTGTGATTTTTTTAAAAATTAGATTATTTAAAGGCACTCCTGACCAACCCGTTTCCTCAAAAGGTTCAAAACCACTGCCCTAAGACAAATTCTACACACTAAAATTATAATAAGTCAGAAGTTTAAATTTAAAACAAGAACCAATAAATTCCCTACTTTGGAAGCTTATAACAATCCCTCCACTTGTTGGAGGGTGGAGTGGGGCTAAAATCTTTTGTTCAACTACAGTCTTTGGTAAAATTTAAAACAAAACATCAACAATTTTATTTTTAGAAATAAACACTAACTTTTGTAATTTTTACCCCCTTCCCCAAACATAGGTTTTTAAATTACAGACTTCAAAGCCGTTATTCTTAATACTTGTTGAAACCTTCTGAAGGGCAGCTGGGGAAATGCACATGAAACATACATGTTCATTTATGCAGAGGGGTTCACTGGTGCCCTGAAGCCACCCTCACTTTGATAACTCTTCTTCTATAGCAAATATACCACCTTCTTATTAGCATATTGGCATATTAAAGAAAATGATGGAAGACTTCAGAAAGGAGGATCATTACATTTTCTTAACTTATATTTTATCTAGTATTTTTTCTTAACTGGAAAAATAAGGTTATCTCAAAGTCAGATTTTTAAAAAGTGGTCATTTAAAATTTAAGAACCATGGATCGTACGTTTAAAAATATTTATATATATGCAAAAGAAATCTCTGGACTGGTTTTAAGTCAGTATAATTAAAGTCACAGTAGCCTCTTGTATTAAATTTCTATGTGGAAATATTATAAGTTTTTGAAAGCAACAGATTGGTTAGGATTAGGAAAGAACACTATTCTCTTGAATATAACGATGCTCATTAGAAACAAAATCTCTGTCGAGATTATAATTATAACATACTTCACATTTTGCCAATTTGAGAATCAAGTTATTTCCACATTTACACAATTCAGAACAACTCACAGGGCATCGCATCACCTGCGGGTTAGAAAGACTCTGGGAGCAGTGAGGTACAACCCAGCTCCCGCGTTTATCGGGGTCTAGCTCTCCCTTCAGGAAGCCACCTACCTTGCATGTCAAAGACCGGGTGCAGGGCTTCTTGGTGTCGAGATCGATGACACCACAGTGGATGTCAGGATCAAACTCTCTTTCTGTCAAAAGAAACAGACATCATTACAAGGGGCTTGCCAAACACTCCTCTATTTTTTTTTTAATTTCAGAATATTGGGGGGCTATAAACATTTAGATTACATATATTGCCTTTGCACCCCCCCACCGAGTTGGAGCTACAAGCATGCCCATTTCTCTACGTATTTTGTAAATAAGAAAATAGGGGCAATTTCAAGATAGTTAGACAAATTATAGCTTAAATAAAACTCACCAGACTATCAACAAATACAAAATACATAACGTGTGAGTGCCGCAAGGGAGCAGCGACACTGAAAGAGTCGGGGTGACCATGGCCATCAGGTGGCAGGGAGGATGCTGTTTAAGTCGGCATTACCTCATCGCTACACGCAGCAACACACCACTAGAAAGCTATTTCTATACTATACACACACACACACACACTGATGCTCTTTAAAACCAAGAGTGAGGAAGACAAGCATACTACCTGAGAAACCTCCTCCTAAAGTGGACTTGACCAGTTTTACAAAGAGGACTTGCAGAGAGCAGTTGATGTGCTCCCCACGAAGGCCCATGGAACATACAAAGAAATGTTATTAAGAAAGACCATGTGTAGTTACCTGACAATCTCTTATTTAAAAACTTCCTATTATTGGAACTGTCTTCAGACTTCTTGTCCAGAGTGGGCGGTGCGGGAAGCCCTTTGCCATTCAGGATCTGTCCAGGCGAAGGCAAGGTTGGCTTTGGTATTGAGGGGCAGTTAAGGCCAGGCTTGACTGAGGAACTCAGAGTAGCAGGACAGGGTGGCCCCACGGCAGATTTCAGTAGTGCGCCATCCATCTTGGGATGAATCTTCTCCACTTTCACAGAGGGTGTCATGCTGTGGCAGCAAGAAGCAGGAACACCAGTGTCTGTCTGAGTACCCAGGGGCCCCAGGTAAACGGGGGCCAGAGGAGGGAGGGCAGGGCCTGGGTCTGCCCGAGCACCCCACAGGGCCAACCTCTTAGAAGGCAACTTATGAATTGTGTTACGACTATCCAGAAAAACCAGTAAGGTTCACACTTATCAAGTCGATAAGCCCTTCTGGTGAGGCAAAACCCTCAGTGGACCATCAGATTTACCTGACCTTTTATCATTTTACAAACATTTCACACGTGAGCCTACGGGAGACTTGAATCTAGTACCCAATGCAATTTCTATAAGAAGCAAAACATGAAAAGGTCTAAGAGGACCAAAGACCTTAGAGAATATCTTTTGATATTGCAGAACCTTAGAGAATATCTTTTGAGAAAT
Organism: Cheirogaleus medius; assembly: GCA_008086735.1. Classification (NCBI taxonomy): domain Eukaryota; kingdom Metazoa; phylum Chordata; class Mammalia; order Primates; family Cheirogaleidae; genus Cheirogaleus; species Cheirogaleus medius. Next base: position 21,885,557 of record VBSM01002035.1, on the reverse strand, counting down.
GCCATTTTTAAGAAAGAATTCACCAAAACACAGTAAACTTCTGAGTGAGCAAATACTTCCAAGAAATGTCGCTAAAAACCCGTGAGAACTCAAACATGCCTGACATCATCTCCAAGAGGCGGCTCTGCTTCTGTCAACGAGACCAGTGTTTAGTTAATACACGTTGCGTCGTGAAAGCGGCAATTCTCCAGTCCCTGAAAAAAGCGTCTGTGACAGAAGCTCAGAATAGAAGCACCCGGTACACAGTTGGTGAGTGCTGAATATCAGTGCTACTAATGAAGACCTGATTCCTCTCAGAATCTTACTGATGCTATCGCTTTGCTTGGTAGAACTGAAGATGTAGGCAGGAAGCTAACAGTTGGCTTGGTCCCCCTCTAAAGCCCTAGCTCCAAATAATAAAGACTTAGAAAGGCAAGGTTTTATTACATAAACTTTCTTCCGTGGAGTCTGTGCTCTGACAACGGTTAAGCTGGCAAGTGACTCGCGCGCTGCACTGGCATTTCTTTGCCTTTCAGATAGCTCCCGGAATGAAAGCCAAGCTTGCTGGGCTGCACTTTTGACAGGTGAGCAGGGCCTGGGGGCTCAGCAGCCAGGGCAAATCACCCCAAATAGGGGGACCTGGACCCTGCCCCGAGATTAACCGGGTTACCAGATCTTGGGACTGAGACGTGTGGCATACTCTCCAAAGGGAGGAGGCAGGCCCAGGAAAAGCCACCCGCCAGCAGGCTGAGGGATGCCACGAGCAGGCAAGATACGACGTGTATAATCTGGGAGTGCACGGCCGCTCCTCCACGTGACCTCGAGGAACCTGCCAACCTGCACAGCCACTGTGGCAACCTGCCGGAGACTCGCCTGGCAGGTGTGAGCTTCCTCAGTTTGCCCTCATCACTGCTGTGACACGAACCCAAGGCTCAGGGGAGGCGGCACTGCTTCCCTATGTACTTTGCAGGCCCCAGAAAACCCTAGAGCAGCTTCTGGGAGTCTCTTCACCTTCTTATCACTACTATTATCAACAGGGCACAGCCACACCTCTACTCGTTTACTGTCTCCTGGGAGCCAGACACGGCCACAGGTGCGTGACATTTATTAACTTAAATTCCCAATAACCCTGCACGGCGGCTATTTTTACAACAGACACGGTGCTTTGCCCAAAGCCCCACAGCTGGGAAGTGACAGAAGTGGGATTAGAATCCAGGCCCAGCTGTCTTGAGGTTTTCTTGGACAAAGATCCTCAACCTCATTAAGCTTCCTTCTCCTCATCTGGAAAACGAGGATAACAACATTATCTATCTCAAAGGGTGTTTGTGATAATTAAATGAGTACACATATACAGCCTAGTTTCAGGCACATAATAAAAGATCGCTAAATAAGTATCATTAAACTTATTATTCCTGTTATTACTACTCTGAAAAGTTTCCTAAGATAATGGGGAAAAAAAAGAACCAACAACATATATTTGAATTCTCCCCAGAGTGGGCTCTCTTTCACATTATTCACAGACGCTGTCTGTCAGATGCCAGTGGTATACACGGTTCCATTTCTAGTAGGTAATCAAGCCTTAAAACCCTTTTTGGCCGTACTCACATTCTACTATGGGGGGCTCTACTCTGCTGAATGGGATGCATTGGCCTGGTGTTCCCCCTGAGCGGCGGTTTCTCTTTGGGCGATTTCAGCAACTTGGAACTGGCTGAGGACGTGCTAAGGACACCTCCACTGGAAGAGCGGTTGCTTCCACTTGCACCGCCTCCTTTGCTTTTGGACAGAGAAGGGAAGAAGGAAAATACTGAGGTGGGAGGAACGGCCAGAGAAGGCTTGCTGGATGAGCTATGTCTTCTTTCTGGAAACAAAAAAGAAAACAGAAAAAAAGACACCGCGTTTCAGGCAAATCTCAACTGAAATCAACACAGTGAGGTTAAAACATGTACCATTAAGCGAAAATATGTTAAACTCAGCCCCCTTTCAGACATAGCTTATCTAGGTCTCACAGACTGACTTAGGATTATAGGAAAGGGTCCTTCTGTTTCCCAAGTATCTCAGCATAAAAAGGTTTATTGCATATACCTATTAGGAAATTAAACAACCACCCTCAACATGAGAATATTGCCTTTTGGGTTTTGCATGCTAGAAATGAACCTCACTGGCTCCAACTTGAGGAAAATTATTCATTCATCTGCAGAACTCTGCTAACTCACACTGCCTAGAATTCTTTCTTTCTCTCACAGCACCTTTCTGATTTTTCAAAATAGCAAAAATCTTAAGAAACAAGTTGTACCTTCTCTGGTTTTCTGTCACTACCCACCAGCATATGACACCAAATAAGATTGTTTCTAGAGTTATCTTATCATTCCTCAAGAATCTGTGCTGAAATTTTCCAGTGAATCATTTCACCCCCCCTCCCCCCTTTTTAATAATCTCACTTGACTACAGATGGCATAGCTCTGGTTCACACCACTGCGATGCCAAAGGCGCAAGACAAAAATACCACAAATAGCTACGCCTGTTTTTTTAAACCAGGAAGTAATTCATGGTTAAGTACAGACTACAAAGGTTTAGCTGAAAATAAACCTATCTACCCGAGAATCAGGTTTTCTCAGTCGGGCAATCCATACTAATGTAAATCAAGAGCTGATGAAGAATGTTACCATGGATGGGGGGAATGTTACCATTGGAAACAAGTAAATTAGTTGGTAACTTTATCCACTTGAGTACCTTAGTGGCCGCCTTCAATTAAACTTCTAATTTAAAATGTATACATTTGCTTAACTCTAAGCTTTAAAATGTATGTGATCCAACACTGACATCACAATATAGAAGCCATATGAGTATTTAAAACATTAAGCGTATTAGAATCAATGACTACAAGCACCACTTAAATGGTGTATTTCCAAAGGTCTTCCACCAATAGTAGTCCTGAGCCTCTCAGTGAAGCTGCGGTGACTTATCCTGGAAGGACATTACTTCAGTGATGCTTTATGAGTCACTTAAAACCCGATTTCACACCCGGAAGACATTCTTATGCTATTGACAGAATTCAAATTCCCCAACTCAACTACACAAAGGCTACAATCAAGTTAGCCAGGTTAAATGGATAGCAATTTATAAGTGCTTCTTGCCTTCTCCCTCCCCTTCCCCCCCAGCATGAACGCTGTATGTAAGGAAGGGAAAACGAAAGTCAGTTTAGTTTAATAATTTCCCAAATTTGGGATCTGAGGAGTTTTTTTTTTAATTTAGTTTTTATCTCTTCTGTGATCCCCAAACACTGCGAACATACTTCCAAATGTTAGCATTTGTCAGCCAGAATTGCAAACAGTTTACGTTTTGTCGCCTGCCTGGGAGTTCCCATGAGCCCTGTCTCAGTGATCTTCCTCTGTAAGGCATGGGGCAGAGTAGGTCTTCAATTAACATCTGCATGACCGGCACAGTTTTTCTTGTGAAAAGCAGTGATTGTCAAAAGGCCCTACACCAGTGGCTGTCAACCTCGGCTACATACCGGAATCACACATGACACTGTACATAAGTGTTTGGCAAATAAAGTTCACTGCTACGATGAATCCTAAACTAGTGTTTTTCAAACTTCCATCAACAGCAAACTATTTTTACTGTTCTTACCAAAGTCGCATAAAATACTTTATTTACTCAACATTTTTATTTAAATGATCAACTATCGTTTTGTCTTCCTCCTAGTCTAATACTGACCAGTCTTTCAAGGGGGCACTATTGGTATTTTGGACAGGACAATTCTTCAGCAGGACTTCAGGATGGTTCCTCTCCCTGGCTCCCTACCACTAAATCATGTAGGGCCCCTCTGCCAGAGATAACCTGAAGCCACTCCCCAATCCCCTTCCAGATGGTCCCCAGGGTGCAGCAGGGTACCATCACCCTCAGGTGTCTCCCAGCAAATGTGATTTATTTTCTCTGAAGATCAAATGATAAAATTCCTGATGTAATTAAACGCCGTCACTTCTGCTATAAAGCTTGTTTTGAGAATGCAAATTTATTCCAAAGCCACCAATACACTAAGGAACAACTCGAGCATAATGCGATTTTGTATTTGCTTTCTGGTGATTTTTGTCTATCAAAAACACGAGGTGAATGCAGAAAATCACACCTTGCTGAGCTGAGCCATGTGGGCACACACAAAACGCACACCCCTCCAAACATCCACGACCCACCTCGGTTCACCCCGGGTGTTGTGACCCAGACCCATCCGCATCTGGTGCTTGCAACTTTCCATCCGATTTCAGATAAGCTCCTCCTACCACTTCACAGTAACTCACTACAATAAGCCAACGCTGGGCCTTTCCAAGATAAGCTGCCATGTTTATTCTAGTGTTTGTGCAATTTTAAACTATTTAACATATGTGAGACTGTGCTGTTTCCATTAGGTTTCTACTTCTGTGTGTGTCTCTGATGGAGTTTTTGAGTGCTGTGCCGTAACCCCGTTTTCCCAATAAGCCTCATGTGGTTTTTATTGCGCAATTTTGCATAATGCAGTAAGTTTTTAGGAATGCATGTTGTGTTATAGAACTGACTAACTTTAAGCTTGTCCTTTCAATTTTCTATCCCTACTACGGTCCACCCTCCCTGTTTTCTTTAGTTAACATCATCTTTTCTTGTCTATGAACTCTCGCGATGGGATTCAGCACTAGGAAATCAAGATTTAAAATGTACAACCACTGAAAGTATGCTGATGTATTAATATTGCAAAAAAATTCTATTTTCTACTTCAACAATAAAAGCTATTTTAAAACTAAGAATGGCAATCTATCGTGAATGTCTTTCGTTCACTAAAACTTGAAACAGATTGTGTGTTTGTGTGCACACGCATGTGTAAGTAACTGAGATCCTGGCTGGAAGTGCCAGCTCAGATTCTTGTCATGCTACTGAATGAAGCTGTTCCTTTACTTCATCGACTGGTAACTTATTCTGTGACAAGGACAGCATCTAGCTTTCCCCTCACAAGAAAGCAAGGCGGAAAAACCCAATTTAATCATCATCGAGATGGACCCCCTTCTTCCTTTCACTGTGGGTCTTTATTTTTCATAAGATTTTAAACTGGGCTTCCAGGTTAAAAAAAAAAAAAAAGTGTTCCTAGATCAAAAGAGAAATGGGCAAATTATGGGTAGGGTTAGGGACCCTACATTAAATGGACAGAGTGGTGGCCAGATGCTAAGCAAAACTGCAACGTGGTCTGTTGAGGAGTCCAAGCTGAGTTTTCAAAGCACTCCTCTCTCCAGGATCTGGCACCAGCCCAGAGAAAGCACACTCTGTCCCCGAATGAGGAGGGCACTGTGCATGGCTTCAGCAAGGGAGAGACAGGCGTGCAGATCGATAGACAAGTACAGATATAGGGACAGAGCAGGGACAAAGACAAACACGCCTGAGTGTGTGTGTGTGTCGGGGTGATGGGACAGACAGACAGACATGGTGCAGGAGGAAGAAGGGATGAAGGAGAGACAGAGGGAGCTTCACAGGCCTCTCTTCCCCCTGGTGGCTCCAACATGTGACAAGGCTGAGGCCAAGGGCAGGATATGGGGGTAAGGTGGGAGAGAGGACAGCTCTCTGTAGGTCTTCCAAAATGGACACAACCAATAATACTGTGCTTGTAATTTTGTATTCATGCTGAGATTTAAAAAATATAAATATTAACACCTAGGTAGAAACCAAAACCATTTCAAAGCAAATAATTAGATCTTTTTATATCACAAATAAATATTGCTTTGAAAACTAAAAATAATTTATAATGTACCAAGCGTCAAAGTTAGGGCACAAACCTAAAAAGCAGTCAAGACAAATTGTAACTTCAAATGCTATCATTCATAATTGAAAAAAATCTAGAGGGATGTATGTCAAGCTTTTTAAAAAAATTATCCCTGGGTCTATTGTTTTTCTATAATATAGTTTATTTGATTATCAAATACTAATACATATTTTTTAAAAAGGGAAATTTAATTTGGTTCTGGTCTCAATTTCACACATGCCAAATAAAGCAAAGCATTCTATCATTCATGAGCAGTTTCCATTTGTCCCATTCTCAACGGGCATCATGCAAGAGTGGCTAACAACTAAGAAATCCCCACAAAACAACTTTTACTCAGGGCTCCTTTATCTTACTAAACCTTTTACTAATCTTTTATAATCCAAACAACTGACCAATGAGAAGTCTCACCTTTAGCATCACCATCAACAGCTGCCGCTGTTAATTGGGCAGAAACTACGTGCCAGGCGCCATGCTACGGGTTTTAAGAGAACTATCTCATTCAATCCTGACCATCTTTCTAACAAAGTAGACAATATGATTATCCCCACTTTCTAGATGAGGAAGTAAAGGCGTTAAAGGACTCAAGTCAGTTACCCAGTGTCGCACAACTAGTTAAGAGGCAGGCTGACTTCAGCACCCAAGTGAAAGCACACAGCAACTTGCCTGCTCTTAAATGGCATCGCTGTTATCGCAAGCTGTAATACATGATCCAAAGGCAGACAGAAGGCAGGGGTAAAGGTGAGGGCTGGGGCATAAATCTGGAAGACACCCGCCTTCCAAGTGCTCAGCAAAAGGAGGCTAACTGTTAGCATAAACGTCTACATAGGCTGAACATACAAGGTCGTTGATGATAGCGTTTTTGTAAATTCAGGCTAGGACCTAGAATCTGTTTTAGGGAAAACCAAATTTTGTAAATTTCATCTTTCCATTTCATTTTCCTAAAGATCCGTTATGAGTGTGTCAGCCAGCGTAGAATTTTTTTTTTTCCTGCTCAGGAATCCTTACACTATCCAAGATGGTTTGAAGAATGAATTGTGGTAGAAAGGACCAATCAGGGCTGTCTTTCTGGCTTGGCTAAAAGGAATCAACTTGCACAGTTCCCAGATGAACATGTTCTACAAAGGACCATCAGGAAGAGCAGCAAATACCTGTTGGATAGTATTAGGCTGGACCCCACCAAGCAATACAATTATGCATGCTTCTAGTCACTCTCCAGTTATTTACAGTCATCTTCCCAGCAGAGACTCAGGGCTGTAGGCCACAGTCTTTTTCTTTTCTTTTTTTTTTGAGACAGAGTCTCGCTCTCTTGCCGGGGCTAAAGTGCCATGGCGTCAGCCTAGCTCACAGCAACCTCAAACTCCTGGGCTCAAGTGATCCTCTAGGCCACAGTCTTGATATGCACTGGCTGAGTAAGTAACGAGCCTGAGTAGAATCCAAAGTCAAATGAAAATACTTTAGAGACGGCCTGAAAAGGGCAATAACTTTGGAGTCAGAATGATGTGGGTTCATATCCTTGCTCTGCCAGTTACTAGCTGGGTGACCCTGGGCAACCAGCCCATTCCACCCTCCCTGACAAGCGTCTTCATCTGCCAAGTCTACTTTGCAGAGCTGTTGGGGATTAAATGATAAGGAGTTGCAAAGCCTGCAGCCCAGGGCCTACTACGGACCAGGTACTGGGAACTCAACAGTAACAGATGCCCCCTGTTAGTTCAGCTGATGCCTGCTACAGACTCACTTCTTTAGACAGAAAAAGTATTTGTAACACCTCTTAATTACTAAAGCAGGTGGAAAGTAGTTAGGAACAAATCAAACCATCTCTACTCTAAGTTATGATCTACAGCATGGTAAGGACTTAGTTTATATATTTTTAGATGCCATTCCAGGAAGACACTAAGCTCTTCTCAAACAGGAGCTCAACTTTTAGAGTTCATTTAAATATGAACAAATTAATACCAAACAGAAAGAATGTTCACTCCAGCTACAATTATTTCATAAATAAAAGGCTGGCTCATTTTCCCTGACAGAACTCAGGAGACACTCAGGAAGAACTGCAGGTGGAAAGGAATAAAGTAAAGATGAAGTCTCAAATTCACTTTATGGACCCAAGGGTGGAAATTTTGGGCAGATTATCAAAATAATAATTCCTACAACCCACAAATTTTTCTTGAAACTCACACTTTTAGATAGATTCAGTCAGGTAAGGTTAAGCAGAGTGCACACTCTGCACAAAAAGGCCTTACAAGAAATACCAAGGCACACTTCAAAGAATATATGATTTCCTGCAGTCTCTCACAGCCCCATTCCACAAACACCCCACAATCATGATCCTATTTAAAGCAAGGATTTTTAATAATCAAGCTCACACATGGCTATAAAGCGTAAAACACAGACAAAGATGCACAGAGTCTTTGGCCAGGCATAGCAAGTAACAGTGTTTATACCAAAAGCTCAGTTTAGAAACTTTAGGTCATTCATTAAGCTGCCCCTTTATGGAATCAATTAAATATTTTTAGGTTGAAAAATAACTGCAATGTGTTGTTATACAGTTCCCAGTTAGCCCAAACTCTCATACTTCACTTTCAAGTCACCAGACACAACTCGGGAGGTGTCAATTGGCGTCACCTGCTTTTCATAAGGATTATGACCCCAAAGAAACATCCAAGAGTAGCACCCGAGGCAGACTCTACATAATCAAGACTTTTTTTTTTAAATCTCAGGACCTGTTTCTTACACATCTACTTTGCTCCACAGCAGTGGTTTCCCTCCACTTTTGTCATTCACGACTGAATCGTATTTTGAATCCTTCGCCAAATCCGTATGATATATGCACTATTATTTACTTAACACCTTAAGGACTGCTAACGAGTTTTCTCCTGTTTCGAGTGTCATCTGTTAAGGATGGCTCACAAGTTTTCTCGTTTTTCACTGTAGTTAAGATGATTTAAATAACGTGCAGTTTGCCCAGAAACGTGTGGTCCCTGGTGTATGTCTTAGAGATTTCTATGCGGTACGAAAGGTGTTAACATATTTTTAAAAATTCAGTGGCTGACTAGGAGCTATCTAATTTAAAATTGTCCTAGGCAACAGTATCTGTGAAAGAATGACTTTGGGTTTGACATTGGAGTTATACATGTATTTGTCCTAACAATTATTCAAAAATACTTGGCATTCCACTTAAAATCATAACACAGGCTACACACGGATATTAGGCATTTAACATTTTCCCACTATATTTATTATTGCCAACTTTCCTGTAAATTTTCTTTTCTTTTTAAAAATGCTCACATTTGCCTTGTCAGCAAACATGGTCCTCATTCCATCCACTCTCAGTCATCACAGGGTCTTTTTAATTCTAAATCTGCTTTTTCTTTGATCCAATTTGTTTAGATTCCCCAGGCACTTGATGAAACTATTCCGGAGAGAGCTGGGTTTAGTCTAATTGCTGAAAAAGGAAGCAAATTGGTAGGACTGTCCCTGCGACATTCAAATCTCAAGTTGGCAAATCCAGAGCTGACCTCTGACATGCAGTTCCTCAAATGACAATAGGCCAAAACTGGAGCTGGGAGGCAGCTTCAGAGCGTGCTCAGGCGGGTTGCAAATGGCACTGGCAAACACTGAGAAAGAAAAAGTCTTTACCACAAAGCCCTCGGCATCATTTCCACTAGACAGACTTAACTGAAAAGGATGATTTCAAACTAGCTGCCCTAACAAATTAGTCTCCAGCTGCTACCTCTGCCAAATGCATTTCTCCTCCCCCTGACGTGAAGGTGCTTTTAAATTAAAACATAAGGGGAATGTGCAGAAAAGAGAGTCATTTACAGCATTTGGGCCACTTGAAACAACTTTTCACCAAAGGTCTATAATCAAATTATCAAGCTCTTCAAGTCAGTGCTTTATGACGGAAACAGAGGGCCCACTAAAGTATTCGGGTCTCTTGGCGTTTCCCCGTCTCTGGGCAGGCGTGCACTGTAGCACACCCATTCACGCTGGCTGCACGAAAGAGAACAGACAGATCACAAACAGCAGATTACAAGGGAGAACCACTCTTGTGGGGGAAGGGGCAGGCGTGAATGGATTGTAAATAATGTCGCTAAGAAAAGAGCAGAAATACGGCAACCTCAAATAATCCTCTTGCCAGGAATTCTTCCCAAGAGGACTGTTCTTTCCGAACTTTGCTTTCAAGTATGCGAGAAATATGAAAAACTTATTGACTATCTGGGCAATATTCCTTCCCTGCCTGCTTAACTTTGTAATTCTTTGCAAACATTTGTAAAAGGGCTTCTTAAAAAAAAAAAAATCCAAATGCTTTACTGAAAGAGATGGAATGATAGAGAAAAAGAGGAGGTACTGAAATGATGTAACAGTTGATCACCTCGGCTGTGAATATAACATCTCTTCTTCGTAAGACTGTGGTAGACAACTTGGCTTAAGGCAAGATGAGTGGCCTGAGCGATCAGTTGATTTCCTGAAGGGTGCCCTTCTTTTGATCCTGCAACCCCTGTTCGAGGGGCAAACTTTTAACCTGAGGGTTATCATCCTCTCAAACACACACACATTCTCTCTTTCTGTCTCTCTCGGGAAAGTACCTTTTGGGGGAAAAGGCGGCTACTACTTTGAGCAAAATATAGCCACCAAACTGCTTATAACACCTCTGTGATCTTCGTGTCACCATTTCTGACTACGGACATCATGCAATGTATGATATGCTGGTGGACACTTCTCCTTTGCTAATGGCCATAAGGACTCCTCTCTGCCACCCCCAGGAAGCAGTGATAACCAAGTGATGGAGACAGAGTACAGCATCAATCACCCTGTCTGAAACAAATATGATCTATCTGAGTGACATGCAACATTTTGTGAAATTTCACTCCCCTGTGTTCCTTTCATGCCATCATTTACTGGAAATGATTCTCTTCCTCAGGTACCAACACGGCAGAAGAAAAAAAAAATGCCAAAACCAAAAATCCACCGGTTTCTAGTTACTTTAGATTTAATCCTCTATCTGTTAGGGGAGGAAAAAAAAAACACCCTACAATTTCAGCAATTTACCATTGCAAGTTTAGCCTGCCAATATGTTATATCATGTGTAATTCAAGCATCGAACATACTCAGTCCTTACACAAGCCATCTCTGTAGCCACATTTTGGGTCTGGGTCACAGTTTTTCCCAAATGAAAGATACAGGGCCATCAAAATGCAAAAAAAAAAAAAAAAAGAATTAAAAAAACCAAAATTATGCCTTTACCACTCCAATCCAATTTTTACATATACACATAGGGAGAGAGAGAGAAGAAAAGGAACCTGCTAAAACTCAAATTAGAGTAGTTGTCCTGTTTTTATTTATTTTCAAAAATTGGAACGTCTGTGTAGGAATCCCAAGAGGGAGCACCACGTTCCCAGGCCGGGAAAGAACAGCAGCTCCAAGGTACCTCTGCTGAAAAGTGCTCCGCTGAGACTGTCAGTCACAATCTTGCTGCCATTTGCCACTAGTTTTGCATCCTTTTTATTCCAGTTTATTCTGAGTGCAGGAGGGGAGAACACCCGAAGACTGGAACATGGGAGCAACAAAAATCTCATGCTCAGAATGCAGCCTAAAAGCCTCCTTCATCGTACATTCTGTTAATAAGGAATGGGTGATTAATTACTTAAGAATGTCAATGTTTTCTATGAGTTTGCGACACGTGTTTATTTTTCTGGGGAAGAGGAATAGCATCTGCTCCACCTGCAGGCCAGAGCTGTTACTAATAAAACACCACAAGTGATATGCAAAAATGAAACCAGAAACAGCAAAACTAAAACTGCCTGACAAAAGTTTTTTAGAAAAATCAATTAGAGGGAATCAACAGCAATTTGATTAAAGGTTTAAGATCTATTTGTATTTAAAGTCTTACCACCGGGGAGCTAAATTTTGACCTCAATTAAAACCATCTGGTCAAGTTCCTTCTTGCAGAAGACATGAAATCTGAATCCAGTGAAAACTAAAGAACTCAACTGTCACCTCACTTTCTGCATGAAGACAGAGGGCACGAGGCAGGTAAAGTGACCCTGAGAACAGCCTCCCCACCTGCCCAAGGAGAGTCAGCTTAGCTCTGCTGGCTACCTTAATAACACAACTGAAAAAAATCGTCTTTTCTGGCAGTCAGTCCATAATTAAATTTTTGTACACTCCATTTAAGTTGCTGAATGACTTCCTTAGGGTTACTGTTTGTATTCTGAAGTTGTTCTTCCTCTTGACACAGTGTTCTGTTTGAAACTTTGCTATGGATTTGAAGTATCTGACAAAAGAGCTTTCGAACACATTCTACAGGAAACACTGCGAACTGCCTGTCATGCAACCTCACTTACCACAAGTAAGATAAAAAATAAACCGTTAAAGCGTGTTACAGTGTCCCTCCATTTTTAGAGAGCGACGTAACCAATACTCTCCTTGTTTTGAGATACGGGGACGGTTCGGTGCAGACCTCAGCACTTTGTTGGAGTTAATAGCAAACTCGACTCCTGTCTGCATTTGAACTTTGGCCAGATCACTCAAATGACATTTCAGAATGGCTCCTGCGGGCAGCTGGCTGCAGCTAATCCCTCCTGCTGCGATTACCCACTCTGATCCCCCAGCTCTGCGGAGCTCCCTCCCTCCACCACTTGAGCCCTCCTGGACTGCTGGCAGGGCAGGACACACGTCAGGAGGAAAGGGGCCTGCACTCGCTCTCCCCAACTCCGCTGGGTCCTATGTAGCGTTAGCGAAGACCTAACCCACCTTCTGCAGGCTCATCCAGAACCGGGCCGTGAGCCAAGCCCAGCCTCTGAAAACTGCCTCAGAAAACTTACCCAGTGGAGCTTTCAGCCCTTGCACAGAGGAAGGGCTGCTCTGGAGAGGCGTCTTGTTACCTTCCATTCACAGAATTTGGTTGTGCTCCATTGCACACTTGCTACTGCAGGCTTGCATCATGATTTGGGTCTGCCCACCAACTCCAAATATGCTCCATGTTTGGGCTTATGTAACATTTGCTACTACTGTAAAAAGCACTTGAATTACAAAGGTCCTGGCAGATCAACAGAAAACAGGGGGTGGAGTCTAATTTCATCTAATATGGTCATACAAGGCGTCCTGGCCGGTGTAAATTAATCCTTCTCTTTGAAAGGCAACTTGCCAAAACTGGGGAAGATGGAATTTATAAATTTAACCTGCTAAAATGTGTATTACTCATACTTCTATTTTTCTGAATACCTTTCAACTGACACTGCTATTACAGGTATATTAGAAAATTCACAATTCATTAGAAAACCTACATTTTAAGTCTCAGAGTCTAGAAGTCTTAAGGTTAAACATTTCTATAAATATTAGCTGCCTTTTTCCACGTTTGATTTGCCCTATACTGTCTATCCTTACTAAACTTTAAAAAATAGTGGGGTTTTTTTTGTTATACCTAAGCATGCTTTTCCTTCCTAAATCTAGTAACAAAAATCTTAACCCAACTTCTGTGCATATTTATAAAATATGTATAATTTCATATCCACCTGATTGTCCAGAGTTTGGAGGACTGATTAAAACTGGGGATCCTCTTATATTTTTAACCCACGCATTTCCCTACGTGAGTGGCTTCTTGTAAACAGTGTTTTCCTGGTCCGAGTGCTTCCCTATCTCAGCCCTATTACACTCCCTCTCTGGTCAATGGACAAATCTTACTGTCAACCAGAAAAAAAACTGCCAACTGATCTGAGTTTTATGACAATAATGGCAAAGATGCATAATAGTTCAGAATGGACTCTTTCAAATGCCGAAAGAAGAAAAAAAAAAGAAGATTCTTCTACAGAATTCTATCACACCCCCTCACCACTGTATATTTGAGAAAAGTTATGAATTACATGTGTGGAAATGATTTGGCCTGCAAGGGGAGAGGAACAGCTTCAAGGCATGGAAACAGCTTCTATCAGACAAGACACAAAATCTAAATCAAAAGATTTAAAGCGAAAAAGAATTGTCTCTAAAGCAAAAGAATTGTAGCTCTACTTTCACAAATAGCATTCGGATTCCAAACATGTTGACAATGTTAAGGTCTAGGGGGCTGAAACCCATTCTTTCCCCCAGATTTCTTACAGCCACATCCATAAAATCCAAAACTATCATGGCCCTTAAAAGACACTAAACGGACACAAAGGAAGAGCCATCAGCAGGTCTTAGAAGCACAGGATGAGGATACTTCTCCCAAATCTTTTCAAAGTTCACTAGTAGAAATAAGGATTTTAGGTTAATTCACCGAAGCTTTTCTTAAGCTAGAAAAGAAAAAATATTCCATGGCTGTAAAAACTGACTGCAACAGGTCTTGGTGTTATTCATTGCACCTCATCTGCCCTCCCTGCCGGGCCACTGAGGAGTTTCCTTGACAGCAGAAGAGAACAGCAGAACAGAACTGGTTAAGGGACCTTTCTCAGGCTAAGCCTCAGTTCTGTGTCACTGCACCTGTCGGAGAGGACACCAGAGTCCTTGCCGACCTCCTAGCACAAATGCTCGCTGTCCTAATGTTCCCTTTTGCATGTGGAGATGGTATTAGTGGGGGAAATTCATTATGAGAACCAGCCAGTCAATGACAGTGCTGGGAATAGAGTCTTTCTGTAGCCCTGATGAAAATTTAGCAAATGCTCTCAAATGCTATAAACACACGCCTACACTTAAGTTTATATAGAAAGAAGAAACAATTTGAACTTTTTAAGACTTGTATCAGAAAAGGGAAAAATGGTAGTATAAGCCAGGAACATACAATTTTGTATACTAAGAACATACACAAATACACAAAAAATGGGAATAAAGCTCACAGTTATAAACAATCACATATACCTTTCTTAATGCCCTGAATAAAATGTTTAAGCAAATACTGTTTTGGTTCTGCCTGGAAAGCACTATTTTCTTCAAACTATTTCCCAATAGCCTATCCGAATAAAGTTTATTTTGATATTCAATCTCCCAATGAAGGCTTGTGCTTAAGTGTCCAGGACTAGGGGCACACTCATATATCTTTTATCCTAGGAAAAAAATTATAAGACTACAGACAAAAAGACTACAGACTAACATATCATTTTAATAGAATAAGATCTGTGCCTTACAGACCAAAAATCATATGTATCAGCTGTAGTCCGGATGGTGTGCACATGTCAATTTTATTCTGGTGCACTAAGGGAGTTCTTTACTGACAAAAATTCTTCTGTGACTGAGCCCATTTGAAGTAAACACGCAAGCCAGCAGCAGCTGGGGGGGGGGGCCCGCAAGGGTTTAGGTTCAGGGGGCAGCCAGCCTGCATTCTGAGCACTTCTAGTTGTGTGTCCTTGGGCAAGAGACTTCCGTCCTCACCCGGGAGCTGAAACAGCCTCCTCCCGCAGCGTTAGGGTGCAGAGAAATCAAGATAACACGTGTAATACAATGCCCAACACTTCGTAAATGTCCAATGTTAGCCATTATGATTACGGCCATGGAGAAACTGGATGGGCAACATCATTTGAAGGGAAAGAAGAGTCAGATGGTAAGACAGAGAATGACAGAGGTTTCTATTATAGACATTAGTCAAGTCCCAGAAAAATCTCAGGATTTCCTAAACCAGATCCCTGAGAAGGCAGCAAAGGTGTCGTTCATATTCTGGAGGGCAACGAACTAGCTGCTGGCAGTTACGGAATACCGTGTTCCTGTCATCCGTGGTGGCCAGTTCTCCATTTTACAGGAATACAAGCCTCCACTAACTCCACTTCACTGTCTCAGCAGGCCGGGCGAGTTATAATTGGCCTTAATTGGCACTTAGAGGAGCTTTAACATTCCTTACCTGCTGCCAAGGAGCACTTGAAAGGGGAGAGAAGTATTTTCAAACTTGGAAATACCAAGCGATTCATTCAGCTGTGGGCCTGGAACTCTGCTATCCAGAATCAGATTAGCTTCACCAAGAAATGTCGCTATGTTATTATCCGGTGCTCATTAGGTACTCATGCTGGATTAGGAGAGGTGGGAGATGAAGTTTAAAAGGGGGTAATTCACCTTGGGGCTAAAACCATGCCCCAGCCTTCCTCTAACTGGCATCATCTGATCTTTTGGTGGATCAGGGCTCAGCCACACTTCATGTGTGTAAGGCAGGCAAATAAAATACATCTCCATAGCCTGATTTACATGGGCTCTGTGTTAAGCAAAGTCGGGCCTCAGTCCAGTTATTACTTGGTACACAAAATTAGTGCTGCTAAAAGGCAACCAATTATACAAAATGTAAGGAGGATAGTGAGATGAGAAATAAAATTGGTGACAGTTTTTTCTTGGCCCTGCATCGCACCCAAAATTGTTATCTTTTTTGAAGCTACACATTTGGCAGAGAGGAATCCCAGCCTAAGAGACCTAAATTGCTTCCCTGAATTCCACACGGAATGAATAGAAATTTCCCTGAGAGGCCAGGGATATTGCCTGTAGCTGTCTAAATGAATAGTTTAAAAAATCACCACTCATTTTGAAAGATCTCTTTGCCTCATATTATTAAATATTATCCAGACGTAGTAAAATTTGTGCTTGAGAAATTTATTTCAAATTAAAATTAGTCATATTTGTGTGTAAGTAAGGAACAGTAAGAGGCTTTAGAAAAATAAACAGAAATGTAGAAAAATAAATACAACAGCTACTCCTGACAGAGATACTCTCGTACGTGGCGGGTAGATATATAAAGTACTGCAGCCTTTTTGGAAAGTAATCTAGCAGCAGCTATTAACGCTGCAAATAACTACCTTTCTGACCCAAGAATCCCTACCTGAGACTCTATCCCAGAGAAACCAAACCACCAGTAGTTAAAGATACATAAGCAGAGTGGTTACTGCCGTTTTGTTCAGGGGCAAAAGGCAACAAACAAAATGAATGTCCACAGAGGGCATGTCTGAAGAAGGTGTAGCACAGCCGCACCTTAGAGCAGTATGCAACCAGTAAACAGAGGGGATTATTAGCGTTATCTAGCGATGTGGAAGGATTTCCATGAGGTATTGTTGAGTAGAAAACAAGAAGTGTGTAGAATGGGATCCACTTTTTGTAAAACTATTACCAAAAGCCAGTACTAATAAAATACATGATTCTATACGTCTGTTATGTCATGAGCATGAGAAAAACATAGAAGGATGCATACTAAATTACCCGTTAAGAATGTGTACGATGGTTTACGGGGAGAGAGGACTATGAGAGCTGGAGAAGGCAGAGAGGCAGAATGAGCCAATGAAATGAGGAAATGGAGGCTGCACTAAAAATAGTATGTTTGAGGATTATACATTTGTGTATTTATGTAAAAGTATACTATGGGTGCATATATTTATATATATAATTATATATTTATATATGCATGTGCCAATCAAAAAATCTATAAAGAAACTGGTTTAGCAATTTTTTCGTTGCTGTAGAAATGCACTGTGAAGGGAGAAGAAAAATGTAGGAAGCATGCAATTCTGGTATCACATCAAACAAGCGCACTCTGAGCACAGCACTCCCGTCATTGGGTAGCTGAGCAGACCGAGGGTCCAGCAGCATGAAGGAGCGCAGTTAAGAATCACACAGAAAAAGGTCGATTAGCCACTGCGGCAAACAACGCCGTAACCTTCTAAAAGCTCACTACAAATCTTCAGCATTAAGAGTTCTAACAATCTTCTTTAAGATATCGAGCATAAAGGGAAATAAAACAAATTTCATTCCAAAGGCTTTTTTTTGCCCTGAAAAGAATACAAATCCAAAACTCTACCTTGTGTGATTAGGGGCTTACTGCTTGTATTTTAACTTATTTTAAATTGAAACAATTACCTTCTCTGATTTTTTTTTTTTTAATTTTCAAACACACAAGATGAAAAGGTTTACAATTACTTTGAAGTTTGTTTTGAGAATTGTCTTAAAAAAAGAAAATGTAGAAGTAAACCCAAAGACTGGGATTTCTATATACACAATGTGGATTGAGGAGGAAAATAGCTGCATTTGGCTAGTGCCCCCCCTTGTTCCAAACCAGTTTTTTTTTTAAGGGCTTGGACTAGCACATATATTGGAGGAATTATTCCAGCCAGGTAGTAGGTGCTATAACATGAAGAAGTGACAAATACTCCCTCTTCTGGTCCTATGTAAGACCACAGCCTAATAATTGTATATATTAAATAGTCAACATACAAATCAGTCCTGTGAAATGACCGTCAGGAAAAACAATTTTTTTGCAAATATAACTAAAATATGGATTTATATCCTGAAATGTTCCCTTTAAATTCTGAAGCACAGCCATCTTATAATGGCTAATGATTCCTACATGAAGCACACAAGTTAAGAGTGGCACTGGTGAATATTAACAATTCATATATTTTTTTAAAATATTAACTTCTAATCAAGACCGTTTTTACAAAAGAATTCCAACTATTTCCCCCCTACTTTATTACTATATAATTGACAAAAAAGTTATATATATTTATAGTGTACAATGTGATGTTTTGATATATATATTAATATATATACACACAAACAGTGTGAATAATTTATATATATTAATACTTGTTGATGTTGCCAAAAGCTCAAATGTTCACTGTCTTATTCTGGTGACCCAAATGAGAGCTATTGAAGTACTTCATTAAATCATGGTAGTACAAACCTGGAGGGCAGCTGCGACCAGCCTCCATGTTAAGAATTAATATGCTAAAATACTAACAGACCAAAGAAGAATGGTCTTTATTTTTTTGAGACAGAGTCTCATTCTGTTGCCTGGGCTAGAGTGCCGTGGCATCA